>CM067372.1:128987269-129087269 GCA_034401795.1 Chaetoderma sp. LZ-2023a
TAAAATAAAGAGAGCGAGAGAGTGAGAGCGAGAGAGAGACAGACAGACAGAGAGAGAGAGAGAGAGAGAGAGAGAGAGAGAGAGAGAGAGAGAGAGAGAGAGAGAGAGAGAGAGAGAGAGAGAGAGAGAGAGAAAGAGAAAGAGAGAGAGCGGTAAGAGAAAGAGAGCGAGAGAGAGAGCGTGCGAGAGAGAGAGCGCGCGAGAGAGAGAGAGGGGTGAGGAGGGGGGGGGGGGGTGAGGTGAGGGGGTGAGGGAGGGAGGGAGGGAGGGAGGGAAGGAGGGAGGCAGAGAGAGAGAGAGAGAGAGAGAGAGAGAGAGGGAGCGAGAGAGAGATAGAGAGAGAGAAAGAGAGAGAGAGAGAGAGAGAGAGAGAGAGAGAGCGGTAAAATAAAGAGAGCGAGAGAGAGAGACAATGAGAGAGAGAGCGAGAGAGAGAGAGAGAGAGAGAGAGAGAGAGAGAGAAAGAGAGAGAGAGAATGCACATTAGACGAACAAAGAAAGAACGAAAGAAATATAGAAAGAAATAAAGAAAGAATGAATGAATGAGTGCGGTTCATCCATATCAAAACCATATTTTGAACCATCATTTTCCGATCATAACTAACTGTGAATAAGTATATACCGCATACGGAGTGTAGCCACATTGATGCTCCATGGTGCGCTCGTAAAATACAGGCCCGATATAAATTAGTGCAAGCCGAAGATAAAGTACGTCTAAGACGAAACCCGTGAAATCGGCTGAATGTGCATGTACAAATGTTCTGATATGTCATAGAACAGAATAAGAGACGTTGGATACATTCACATTCTGATCCAATCATTGATGCATAACTCTTCAAACATGTAACCAATATGTGTTACTTCGGGAAAATTTGCCTCATTATTTCAGATACGTTCCTCCATCCGCATTCGTTTGTAGCACTATGGACACATTTGCCGTGTTCCATTGTGCTTAATTAGTGTTGGTCTGAAATAAAAACACGTCTCTAACGGTGTAATACATACGGCTAAATACGCGGCTCTGGTACTTGAAGTAGACATGGAAAATAACACGTTAATCCTATTTATCATCGGCAGCGCAGCCGAGAAGCATGCCATTATTAAAGTTCATTGGTTTTAGCCAACATGCAGTGTTTTTATGGGATCGTGGACTATTATTTAAATTCATATGGTCTGCGATTGTCTCTATATACTAAATTTGGATGATAGCCAATTATTTAAATCCATATGGTATGTGACTGACTGCATATGATATGTGCCCTGTATCCTTATACGAGTCAGGGGTAATAGGCCCACGCCTTGCATTTATGAGGCTTCTTAATTCGGAAGAAGAAAAGAACTAAGAGTAATACACCGTTTTATGCATAAATGAAATCTGACTGCATTTCGTTGATTTACTCAGTCCTACGTATCTATAAGCAGCCAGAGTCACTTCGACTGCGGCCACAAGTCATACGTTCAGTTCCAGGGTTTGCGAGACGAGAGCGAACGAATAGCAAGTTAATTTGAATAGCAATTTAAACACCATCGCCCATTCACTGGAACACAATGCCACGCATAGACCCTTTAGTTTTTTATCATACCGTTAAAGAAAGATATCCAGGTTGCAATAATCCACAAGTTGATAGATGTCTCTATGGACCTTTCCGGCTTTAGCTATGCCCCGCCCATCTCTAGCTAAGCTCCGCCCACACCTTGCTCATGTTGGGATCGATCGATTTCTGAGCAGCCTAACTATCAATTTCTAAAAAGCTACACAGGTAAGCTGTTGCATATTTTGAAACTAATTTGACTGGGTGCTGTTGCTACCTAAGGCAGCAACAGCGCCCAGTCAAATTTGTTTCAAAATATTCAACAGTATGCTTGTTAAATAGCAAAGAACTACAGACATACAATTCATACAACGTGTCGGACTGTTTGAGCTTTGCTGACGGTCTATATGGAACCATTTGTGACAAAATTATTGTGACGTCATCATGCGCGCGTTGAGCTGATTATGACGGCATGCTAGGTCAGATGATGAATGGATACTCTGGAAAGGTGAATTACGTTAACGTGTGAGCAGTGTGCGTGGAGTAGGACTGGCGTATAGGCTGTAGACTAACTGACATCAAACAAACAACAATAGAAGAATCCCAATCGCTGATGATTATTCTATATTTTTTATGAAAACTCCACAACAATCGAATATATGGCACCTTCATCTGAGTGACTTGGTAGAGGAAATGCATCGACAGGGCATGAATGGTATTGGTTCTTGAGCCTGGCTGTGCTTTTGAAATGGTCTTCGGCTAACGTTCCTATACAAACACAATCTTTTAGGTACGAACACTCGAGACGATTTGATTGCATCCTCTTTGGAATCTATGCCTCCTAAATTATGTTTAACATGCCATTAGGGCTATTAGACTCTGGGCACTCGGCTTTAAATGTTGTAATAACGACGTCGACAAGGACAATAACCATACGCTCTACGTGATCCTCGTAATCAGTTTACCAGTGGGATAACACAATCTCATTTTCACCACAACTGTACAGGAAAGACATTGGAGATCAGGTTTCCATAAGCAACAACAACTCCAAGTCAAATTACTTTCAAAATATTTAACAGACTGTTTCTCCACGCATACATAATGCGTAGACTATGGGTAAATGGTTAATATTCCCGTGCATAGTGCTTCGCATTGCCTTCTTAATATTAACCCTTTCAATACACATGTATCACTATCCAACACAAACAGGAATGGCATTTAATATTCTAAAACCGATAGGAGAGGAACATGTTGCTAACAAAGCAGTAACGACCACAACACCACCCGCACACACCACATCCCTTAGAATTAGTCTGAAAATATTCAACATAACATTTTACAATGTAAATGACCTGTTCGTCTTCCTTTTTGTGGTCAAACCGTTTTATGTCCATATTTAGCCATGCCGCTTGTATTGCCGAATAGTATCCAAGCATAAAAATAGCCTGGACTCCTTGCTGCGTGCAATAAATCCCCTCCGTTTTATGATGGCTTAATCGAGCTATCTGAAGATTGCAAACAACATATGCAATCTTGAAATTGGCAATATCCCCATGAAATATTCAGGAGATTGATGAAGTGCTTCTTAGGTGCATGGGCCAGAAAGCTCAAGCAAACATGCGGAAATGAGTATCCTGGAGCAGTTAAAACAGTTTGCATTTATGTTTGACTGCGTTGTTCAGCTATGCTTACTCCATAACGTGAGTTCACGAAACAGAACAGTCATATTCAGTTGCTGTCCTCATTCAGACAGCCATCCAGACCGCAGGTGAACGCTGCCACTCTGCACGCTCAACATCTTCTGAATTCATACGATTGTAGTAGAATTGTGCACGTCGTAGTTACACTCTCCACCTACCCAATCAGTAGTAATGATGCACATTAAATCACATGTGCTGTCTTGTTAATTCTATCAAAATTGAATCTGGTGGATCTGCTTTGTTATTAGTCTGGATGCCATTATTTCATGTTGGTCGCACCTGGAGGGTGGTGGCCGCGTCGCACACGTGCCTCATGAAGGGAACTTTAGCTAGGGTATTTACTAACAACCCAGTTGGTTATTATGTACATTATAACAACGGCTGGAGTAGATGTGCCCTTAACTCTTTCAATGACAAATTCCTGAAAAAGTAAATAAGCCTACTTCACAATGAATAGTATTCTATATTTTGAAATTGATATGACTGCAAGTGGCCGATGCCTA
Organism: Chaetoderma sp. LZ-2023a; assembly: GCA_034401795.1. Lineage (NCBI taxonomy): Eukaryota > Metazoa > Mollusca > Caudofoveata > Chaetodermatida > Chaetodermatidae > Chaetoderma > Chaetoderma sp. LZ-2023a. The sequence goes on from CM067372.1 coordinate 128,991,005, forward strand.
AGGCATATTAATTTCAATATATTCAAAAGCTTTCCTTTTCTTTTCACCGGGATTGAGATATGGGGAGTTTATCGATGAACGAGTTAAAGCAGACGTGATTCCGGACAAAAACGAAAAAGAGCCAATCACGCCATGTCATAGACCTCTATAAACATAAGCTATTTCCTGATGCAGCAACGTTTTAATCAAATATCGATTTCATTAAATGAGTTCAATATCATAATATCTGGTGCCCACTGGAGCGTGAAATATTATATTTCTAAACATGTTGCTTGCTTATATCTTTGATTAACAAAATCAAAGTGGTTGGGCAAATATTGACGTTATTTACTCTCAGTGGCCCTATTCTTTCTTCGTTTTGAAATATGTATGAAAACACCCCGACCTCACGGTGTTATGTGATCACCGTTTATTGTGATACTGACTCAGAGGATCCTTCCCGAAATATCTGATATAAGAAAACCTAATATGGCCGCCTGGTGGCCATCTTGGAAATTTTATTTATTGCTGAAGTGGCTACACATTTAAAGAAAACTGTGTGATTCTAATTAATGTTGTGCGGGCCTGTTTTGAATTTGCATGGCTATTGGGGGAATCGAGGTGTAGCTACGTCCCATCCATCCCTAGCTAGGATTCACCCACACTTCGCCCATGTCGGAAACGCCATCATAAACGCCACTTAGATGATTATGGCGTCATATGATTGATGGATAAACTGGAATCCTTCAATATGGCTTGACGAACATTGTTGTTGTATTATACGTTTCTACATATGCCATTACTGCCCATACACTTACAGGTTGCAGTGCATAGCAGTGTAACATTTCCTCAACTGCATCGGGCAGTAATACATCCTGGATTGAACTGAGCGAATTTACGGCCTGGACTAGTGTTCAATTAACCATCTTCCAGCCCAGATTATCGGGTAATGGTAGAATAGCGATGGTGTAGTTTTCTAATCCCCCCCCCACTCGCCATGGTCTGAAAATGTGCCCTCTAAATATGATAATGTACTGTATCACTTGTTGGCATCAATGCTTCTGCTGACCGGCACTTGAAGAACACGTGTACCATTACTTTATCAAACGTTTCGTGGGTAGGGCGTGTACCCCTTACAGAAACACATTTCTGTTGATCGGATGGTATCATTTTCTAGGTAACCGACTCCGTTTACACAAGAGCTCGTCATTATCTATGAACAATTTCCATGCAGTTTCCATGCTATGTCCAGAAGCTATATATACTGTTCACAGGACTATATTTTTGGATTCGTTGATGTCCATAACTTAATGCAAGTCATTTTATCATGATGTGCCAACAGAAGAATAAGAACATCGGTGTCTTGTATAGATACAACAACAGAAGTGTGTGCTGCAATGATGCAGTACAATTCTGGTGTCCGCTTCTTCGTGCTCAGCTTGCAATTCCCTAATATATATGGATACGGCTGTTGACTTGGCCTCAATTTCCTCACTGACATATCCAGATATGGCAAGTAGTTATGGGTGCGGCTGCTCGTTATTGTTCTTTTCGTTGGAATGTGGTTTTAACCAATCAAAACGCTCCATTATAGTCGCTATTGTTTGTAGAACAATGGCGCACAGGGGCACACGCATTCTAGAGAACAATGACGCACAGAACGCCACGTTTTTCTCGATAACAATGACGCACAGCCGCACACGTATTTGAGAATCTTCAACACTCTGGAATGTTCTATTATTTTGAATTAGTTAACCCTTAAAAGTATAAAAGTTGTGTATTTTACGTTTAAATGTAGTGGCGGCGCTCCCCCCTCCGTGGTTATCTACCGTTGTAAAAATATTAAGAGAGTAATGTAAAAAAATAGACTTTAAGAGGTGGTCTGATTATGGAGGTCGTAGGAGGAGGAGGAGGAGGGAGTATGAGGCTGAGGAGGGGTGAGGAATTACGATATTGATGTTTGAAAATAATTTGACTGTTTCGTCGGTAACGTTATTAGTAAACTATTTTTGTTGTATATTTTGAAACCGTTTTGACTTTTAACCGTCATTACGCGCAAATTGTTTTTAAATACTTAATATTGCATTTGCAATAACGTCAGTCGTTTTAGATTTTGGGAACAGTGTCGAAGTACGCAATATCGGTGTTAGTTTGAATTAGTTAACCCTTAAAAGTTTAAAAGTTGTGTATTATACGTTTAAACGTAGTGGCGGTGCGCCCCCCCCCCCTCCGCGGTTATCTACCATTGTAAAAATAATAAGAGAGTAATGTAAAATAATAGAGTTTAAGAGGTGGTCCGATAATTGAGGTCGTACGAGGAGGATGTAAGAGGAATTACGGTATTGATGTTTGAAAATAATTTGACTGTTTCGTCGCTAACGTTATTAGTAAACTGTAGAATATTTAGAGACTACCCGTATGCTGTTAGTAAGCATCAGCTACCAGACAGATTAGTAACAAAATATTAAAAATAATGTATTAATGGTATGTTCGGTTGGAATGGTAACCAAGACGTGGTGGTGATGGATCATATCCTGGGTTAAAAAGAAGTTAGCCCTAATACCGATGAATATATAGTTCATTTTCTATCGATACCATACAGGTAAACTGTTGAATATTTTGAAATTAATTTGACGTCGCTAACGTTATTAGTAAAACTATTTTTTTGTCGAATATTTTGATTGACTTTTAACCGTCATTACGCATAAATTGTTTTAACTACTTTGCAATAACGTCAATCGTTTTAGATACGACGGTTAAAATGTGGTAATTATATCTCTGAGGGTTCCGTTTATAGAATTGTATGTAGAGCGTACTTATGCTAAAAAGATTATTTGTTGCGTATGATTTAACCATACGTCTTGAATAGCCGTGAGATCGGTCCTTAATCGAGTTACAAACATGGCACGTGTTAATAACGAAAGAATGTTAAAGCACCAAGATCAATCGTGAATCGAGATACAAACATGTCATGTGTTAAGGAATACTATAAGAATATACCACCCGTTTATCGACGCTTAAAGATACGACAATTAAGAGCAACATTTTGAGCGTAGTAGCATAATCATAGATGACCGTTTACTACAAATATAAATATATCCTTTTGGTCTACAGAGCAGTGATGCGTTATAACCATGTTTTTTACTATATAATTCAGTCCTGCCCTAAGCGACCACCTCGTGTTGCGCCATTACATGGACGCTAGAGACTTTCTTAACCCATTTAACCCTCGAATTTCTTCAAGAAAATGTCCATTTTCTTCATATTCATATTTGTAGTACAAGAGAAGACTATTTTTGAAAATTTATTATCGGAATGACTGGCACTGCAGGCTATCCATTTGTCTAGTCATTGTGCCGGCAAACACACCACCCCCCCCCCCCCCCCCCCCCCCACCAACCACCATTATCATCGTCAACACCCACCACCACCACCACCACCACTACGACCTACACCCAACACCATGCATTAACCCCACCACCCACGCACCCGCCAACCCATAGCGAATTTCTTCATATTCATACTTGCATCCTTAGAGAAGACTATTTTTGAAAATTTATCATCGGAATGACTGGCACAGCAGGCTATCCATTTGTCTAGTCATTGCGCCGGCAAACACACACACCCCACCAACCACCACCACCACCACCACCACCACCATCGCTACCACCACTACAACCTACGCCCAACACCATGCATTAACCCCACCACCACCACCACCCACGCACGCGCCAACCCATAGTGAATTTCTTCATATTCATACTTGCATCCTTAGAGAAGACTATTTCTGAAAATTTATCAACGGAATGACTGACTCTGACAGCTATCCATTTATCTAGACATTGTGGTCGGAATGTGTGAGAGCTCTGTGTTTGAAAAAATGGCATATAGGTTGGAGAGGGTCATGAGGATTTAATAAACATCTCACTCATATGCACACATGCTAATACACGATACTGCTAGTTATACGTTGTGCGTAGGTGCGTAGGTGCAACACTACGACCTACACCCAACACCAGGCATTAACCCCACCACCAACACCCACCCACCCGACAACCCATAGCGAATTTCTTAATATTCATACTTGCAGCCCTAGAGAAGACTATCTTTGAAAATTTATCATCGGAATGACTGACTCTGACAGCTATCCATTTGTCTAGACATTGTGGTCGTAATGTGTGAGAGCGAGGTGTCTGAAAAATGGTATGTAGGTTGGAGAGGGTATGTCATGAGGGTTTAATATAGGTCATGCTCGTATGAACATGTACTAATACGTGATACTGCTAGTTATACGTTGTACCCTTGTACGTGCATGCGTGCTGCGGTGTGCGCCCTTGTGCGCATGCGTGCGCCAGAAGACTATCTTTGAAAATTTATCATCGGAATGATTGGCTCTGCTGGGTAAAATGTATACGTACATGTGCGAATGCATGCGGGCCGCATTTGCGGATTTGCTGGCGTATGTTGCGGATTGCGGGTGCATGATGCGGATTGGGGGCATATGTTGTGGATTGCGGGCGCATGTTGTGAATTTGCGGGCGTATGTTGCGGATTTGCGGGCGCATGATGCGGATTTGCGGGTGTGTGTTGCGGATGGCACCAAGGGTATGTACATGCCTGAACACGCATACACGCCAAAATGCTTGCATACATGTGTGGTTGCATGCGAGCCGCATTTGCGGATTTGCGGGCGTATGTTGAGGATTGCGGGCGCATGATGTGGATTGCGGGCATATGTTGTGGATTGCGGGCGTATGATGCGGATTTGCAGGCATATGTTGCGGATTTGCGGGCGCATGATGCAGATTTGCGGGGGGTGTTGCGGATGGCACCAATTGTATGTACATGCCTGAACACGCATACATGCCAAAATGCATGCATACATGTGTGGCTGCATGCGAGCCGCATTTGAGGATTTGCGGGCGTATGTTGAGGATTGCAGGCGCATGATGCGGATTGCGGGCGTATGTTGTGGATTGCGGGCGTATGATGCGGATTTGCGGGCGTATGTTGCGGATTTGTGGGCGCATGATGCAGATTTGCGGGGGGGTGTTGCGGATGACACCAAGTGTATGTACATGCCTGAACATGCATACATGCCAAAATGCATGCATACATGTGCAGCCACGTGCGGGCCGCATTTGCGGATTTGGGGACATATGTTGCGGGTTGCGGGCGCATGAAGCGGATTGGGGGCATATGTTGCGGATTGCAGGCGCATGATGCGGATTGCGGGCGTATGTTGTGGATTGCGGGCGTATGATGCGGATTTGCGTGCGTATGTTGCGGATTTGCGGGCGCATGATGCATATTTGCGGGGTGGGGGGGGGGGGGTGTTGCGGATGGCACCAAGTGTATGTACATGCCTGAACAGGCATACACACCAAAATGCATGCATACATGTTGGGCCGCATGTGGGCCGCATTTGCGGATTTGCGGGCATATGTTGCGGATTGCGGGCGCATGATGCGGATTGCGGGCGTATGTTGCGGATTGCGAGCATATGATGCGGATTTGCGGGTGTATGTTGCAGATTTGCGGGTGCATGATGCGGATTTGCGGGTGTGTGTTGCAGATGGCACCAAGTGTATGTACATGCCTGAACATGCATACATGCCAAAATGCATGCATACATGTGCGGCCGCGTGCGGGCGGCATTCGCGGATTTGCGGGCGTATGTTGCGGATTGCGGGTGCATGATGCGGATTGCGGGAGTATGTTGCAGATTGCGGGTGTATGATGCAGATTTGCGGGTGTATGTTGCAGATTTGCGGGTGCATGATGCGGATTTGCGGGTGCGTGTTGCGGATGGCACAAAGTGTATGTACATGCCTGAACACGCATACACGCCAAAATGCATGCATACATGTGCGGCCGCATGCGGTCCGCATTTGCGGATTTGCGAGCGTATGTTGCGGATTGCGGGCGCATGATGCGGATTGCGGATGCATATTGCGGATTTGCGGGCGCGTGTTGCAGATCGCGGGCACATGTTGCGGATTGCGGGTGCATAATGCGGACTTGCGGGCACGTGTTGCGGATGGCAACAAGTATATGTACATGCTTGAACACGCATACACGCCAAAATGTATGCACACATGTGCGGCCGCATGCGGTCCGCATGTTGTGGATTTGCGGGCGCAGTACATATATTCCTATAAACGGTACAAATTCAATCAATTTTCTCATTCAAGTTTAAACATTGCAAAGTGGTTGGATGTGTAACTGCAGAGTAGTTAGATAGCCTTAGGCAGTCAGATTTCATCTCACGTGATATTCCGTATATATTTTGTGTAGTAGAGCGATGTGGTATAGATGTAAATGTTAATATACATTTGGCTAAAATGGCCAGCAGTACAAACTTTGATGCAACACTATGACCTACACCCAACACCAGGCATTAACCCCACCACCAACACCCACCCACCCGACAACCCATAGCGAATTTCTTAATATTCATACTTGCAGCCCTAGAGAAGACTATCTTTGAAAATTTATCATCGGAATGACTGACTCTGACAGCTATCCATTCGTCTAGACATTGTGGTCATAATGTGTGAGAGCGAGGTGTCTGAAAAATGGTATGTAGGTTGGAGAGGGTATGTCATGAGGGTTTAATATAGGTCATGCTCGTATGAACATGTACTAATACGTGATACTGCTAGTTATACGTTGTACCCTTGTACGTGCATGCGTGCTGCGGTGTGCGCCCTTGTGCGCATGCGTGCGCCAGAAGACTATCTTTGAAAATTTATCATCGGAATGATTGGCTCTGCTGGGTAAAATGTATACGTACATGTGCGAACGCATGCGGGCCGCATTTGCGGATTTGCTGGCGTATGTTGCGGATTGCGGGTGCATGATGCAGATTGGGGGCATATGTTGCGGATTGCGGGTGCATGTTGTGAATTTGCGGGCGTATGTTGCGGATTTGCGGGCGCATGATGCGGATTTGCGGGGGGTGTTGCGGATGGCACCAATTGTATGTACATGCCTGAACACGCATACATGCCAAAATGCATGCATACATGTGTGGCTGCATGCGAGGCGCATTTGTGGATTTGCGGGCGTATGTTGAGGATTGCAGGCGCATGATGCGGATTGCGGGCGTATGTTGTGGATTGCGGGCGTATGATGTGGATTTGCGGGCGTATGTTGCGGATTTGCGGGCGCATGATGCAGATTTGCGGGGGGGGGGGGGGGGGGGGGGGGTGTTGCGGATGGCACCAAGTGTATGTACATGCCTGAACATGCATACATGCCAAAATGCATGCATACATGTGCAGCCACGTGCGGGCCACATTTGCGGATTTGGGGACATATGTTGCGGGTTGCGGGCGCATGAAGAGGATTGGGGGCGTATGTTGCGGATTGCAGGCGCATGATGCGGATTGCGGGCGTATGTTGTGGATTGCGGGCGTATGATGCATATTTGCGGGGGGGGGGGGGGGGGGGGGGGGGCCGGGTGTTGCGGTTGGCACCAAGTGTATGTACATGCCTGAACAGGCATACACACCAAAATGCATGCATACATGTTGGGCCGCATGTGGGCCGCATTTGCGGATTTGCGGGCATATGTTGCGGATTGCGGGTGCATGATGCGGATTGCGGGCGTATGTTGCGGATTGCGAGCATATGATGCGGATTTGCGGGTGTATGTTGCAGATTTGCGGGTGCATGATGCGGATTTGCGGGTGTGTGTTGCAGATGGCACCAAGTGTATGTACATGCCTGAACATGCATACATGCCAAAATGCATGCATACATGTGCGGCCGCGTGCGGGCCGCATTCGCGGATTTGCGGGCGTATGTTGCGGATTGCGGGTGCATGATGCGGATTGCAGGCGTATGTTGCAGATTGCGGGTGTATGATGCGGATTTGCGGGTGTATGTTGCAGATTTGCGGGTGCATGATGTGGATTTGCGGGTGCGTGTTGCGGATGGCACCAAGTGTATGTACATGCCTGAACACGCATACACGCCAAAATGCATGCATACATGTGCGGCCGCATGCGGGCCGCATTTGCGGATTTGCGAGCGTATGTTGCGGATTGCGGGCGCATGATGCAGATTGCGGATGCATATTGCGGATTTGCGGGCGCGTGTTGCAGATCGCGGGCACATGTTGCGGATTGCGGGTGCATAATGCGGACTTGCGGGCACGTGTTGCGGATGGCAACAAGTATATGTACATGCTTGAACACGCATACACGCCAAAATGTATGCACACATGTGCGGCCGCATGCGGTCCGCATGTTGTGGATTTGCGGGCGCAGTACATATATTCCTATAAACGGTACAAATTCAATCAATTTTCTCATTCAAGTTTAAACATTGCAAAGTGGTTGGATGTGTAACTGCAGAGTAGTTAGTTAGCCTTAGGCAGTCAGATTTCATCTCACGTGATATTCCGTATATATTTTTTGTAGTAGAGCGATGTGGTATAGAAGTAAATGTTAATATACATTTGGCTAAAATGGCCAGCAGTACAAACTTTGATGCAACACTACGACCTACACCCAACACCAGGCACTAACCCCACCACCAACACCCACCCACCCGACAACCCATAGCGAATTTCTTAATATTCATACTTGCAGCCCTAGAGAAGACTATCTTTGAAAATTTATCATCGGAATGACTGACTCTGACAGCTATCCATTCGTCTAGACATTGTGGTCGTAATGTGTGAGAGCGAGGTGTCTGAAAAATGGTATGTAGGTTGGAGAGGGTATGTCATGAGGGTTTAATATAGGTCATGCTCGTATGAACATGTACTAATACGTGATACTGCTAGTTATACGTTGTACCCTTGTACGTGCATGCGTGCTGCGGTGTGCGCCCTTGTGCGCATGCATGCGCCAGAAGACTATCTTTGAAAATTTATCATCGGAATGATTGGCTCTGCTGGGTAAAATGTATACGTACATGTGCGAACGCATGCGGGCCGCATTTGCGGATTTGCTGGCGTATGTTGCGGATTGCGGGTGCATGATGCGGATTGGGGGCATATGTTGCGGATTGCGGGTGCATGTTGTGAATTTGCGGGCGTATGTTGCGGATTTGCGGGCGCATGATGCGGATTTGCGGGGGGTGTTGCGGATGGCACCAATTGTATGTACATGCCTGAACACGCATACATGCCAAAATGCATGCATACATGTGTGGCTGCATGCGAGCCGCATTTGCGGATTTGCGGGCGTATGTTGAGGATTGCAGGCGCATGATGCGGATTGCGGGCGTATGTTGTGGATTGCGGGCGTATGATGCGGATTTGCGGGCGTATGTTGCGGATTTGCGGGCGCATGATGCAGATTTGCGGGGGGGGGGGGGGGGGGGGGGGGGGTGTTGCGGATGGCACCAAGTGTATGTACATGCCTGAACATGCATACATGCCAAAATGCATGCATACATGTGCAGCCACGTGCGGGCCGCATTTGCGGATTTGGGGACATATGTTGCGGGTTGTGGGCGCATGAAGAGGATTGGGGGCGTATGTTGCGGATTGCAGGCGCATGATGCGGATTGCGGGCGTATGTTGTGGATTGCGGGCGTATGATGTGGATTGCGGGCGTATGTTGCGGATTTGCGGGCACATGATGCATATTTGTGGGGGGGGGGGGGGTGTTGCGGATGGCACCAAGTGTATGTACATGCCTGAACAGGCATACACACCAAAATGCATGCATACATGTGCGGCCGCGTGCGGGCCGCATTCGCGGATTTGCGGGCGTATGTTGCGGATTGCGGGTGCATGATGCGGATTGCGGGCGTATGTTGCAGATTGCGGGTGTATGATGCGGATTTGCAGGTGTATGTTGCAGATTTGCGGGTGCATGATGCGGATTTGCGGGTGCGTGTTGCGGATGGCACCAAGTGTATGTACATGCCTGAACACGTATACACGCCAAAATGCATGCATACATGTGCGGCCGCATGCGGTCCGCATTTGCGGATTTGCGAGCGTATGTTGCGGATTGCGGGCGCATGATGCGGATTGCGGCAGCATATTGCGGATTTGCGGGCGCGTGTTGCAGATCGCGGGCACATGTTGCGGATTGCGGGTGCATAATGCGGACTTGCGGGCACGTGTTGCGGATGGCAACAAGTATATGTACATGCTTGAACACGCATACATGCCAAAATGTATGCATACATGTGCGGCTGCATGCGGTCCGCATGTTGTGGATTTGCGGCCGCAGTACATATATTCCTATAAACGGTACAAATTCAATCAATTTTCTCATTCAAGTTTAAACATTGCAAAGTGGTTGGATGTGTAACTGCAGAGTAGTTAGTTAGCCTTAGGCAGTCAGATTTCATCTCACGTGATATTCCGTATATATTTTTTGTAGTAGAGCGATGTGGTATAGATGTAAATGTTAATATACGTTTGGCTAAAATGGCCAGCAGTACAAACTTTGATGGATCAGACACTGGGTATGTGCGATGTCATTGGTGTTCCATCGACATCCGCGACACCATATGCCGACGGTCGAAACACGAGAGGGTCTGTAGGCGTATGATCAAGAAAATAGAACCTAAAGAGATGGTGTACACCTGCAAGGAGTGCTATTGTCTATTACCAATCAAACAGTATCTGCATGGGTGTCCTGTAATCGGTGATACTCCGACTGATATACAAAAAGCAAACATGACGCAGTTTGTTACCAAACGGACAACCGTGCCTGTGCGGATCTGCGAAGACTGAGACCTATCTCAAAACACGACCCTTTTCACGGCCCACAAATCATTCGAAAGAGAACTCTTTATCTGTTCAAAAAATAAAATAATGTAATAAAGTTTTTACACACAACAACCCGCTTCACACATGCATACGCAAGCACACATTCTGATCCGTCAAAAGTGGTCGATGGACGCTACTATTCTAAATGGCCATCTGTACGCTATTGTTCGTGGACGATTAATGCATTGCCATTGACTAGGAACTAAATTAATGACTGCTATTTTAAAGACATAAATACGATAGATAACACTATCTATATAATAGCATAGGAAAACTATCTTTGTGTACGTGTCTGATTTTGAAAAATTAAATGACTGGGGAACACATTTTGCTCATATTTTTGAAATTTTAATAATTAAATGACTTCCACTTAATGAATCGCCTTAAATACGTAAGATAAAATTATATATATATATATATATATATATATATATATATATATATATATATATATATATATATATATATATATATATATATATATATATATATATATATATACAACGTAGATCACTATAACCCGTGTAATGCAACGCTCTGATTTTTTTTGAAAATTAAATGACTGGGAGTTTGTTCATATTTTAAAAAATTTAATAATTAAATGATTGACGCTTTAAAGACATAAATATGGTAGATAAAACTATCTATATAATATTATACAACATCAATCGTCAACGATGACCATTTCCATAACAATTTTGAAAATTTAATAATTAAATGACTGCCATTTTTAAAATGACTTAAACCAAGGAGGAGGTTAATAGTGACTAAACCACCAGCGGCTTACAATCAATTATTTTCAAAATATTTCGTACAGAGATATCGCGCAAGACGTTGCCTCGGCGAATATGCTAGCATACGTCAGCCATCCTCCTCATCCCTCGCGACACCTCCTTGAGCGACCACCTGCATTTTCTTAAAGGACCACCAGGTGATTAAAGGCGTGCTCATGCGCGGAGAACAATGCCTAGCAGAGGGTGTCCGAGATAGCATTCCTCCCTCCTCCTTCAACCTCTGTTATAAGACCACCTCTCTCTTACCTAACATCGCCTAATAAGAAATTAAAATTTACACAGTCAAATCGTTTTCAAAATATTCAGCAACCAATTATCATAATATTCAGCAAACAATTATCAAAATATTCAGCTACCACTCAAATTATCAAAATATTCAGCAACAAATTATCAAAATATTCGTACATCGTGCATACCTTGTAAACAAGTACGCTAGCATCGCCCTCATAATCATCCAGCAATATCAACTGAGGAGGAATACTATAGCATTCCGCCTCAACTGACACAGGCAGTCAAATTATTTTCAAAATATTCAACAGTTTTCCTGTATGTTATCGATGAAAATGAGATATAGATTCATCGGTGAAAGGGTTAACTTTTTTAACCCAGGATATGATCCATCACCACCAAGTCTTGGTTACCATTCCAACCTAACATACCATTAATACATTATTTTTAATATTTTGTTACTAATCTGTCTGGTAGCTGATGCTTACTAACAGCATACGGGCAGTCTCTAAATATTCTACAGTTTACTAATAACGTTAGCGACGAAACAGTCAAATTATTTTCAAACATCAATACCGTAATTCCTCTTACATCCTCCTCCTCATACGACCTCCATTATCGGACCACCTCTTAGACTCTATTATTTTACATTACTCTCTTATTATTTTTACAACAGTAGATAACCGCAGAGGGAGGGGGGGGGGGCGCGCACCGTCACTACGTTTAAACGTAAAATACACAACTTTTAAACTTTTAAGGGTTAACTAATTCAAACTAACACCGATATCGCGCACTTTGACACTGTTCCCTAAATCTAAAACGACTGACGTTATTGCAAATGCAATATTAAGTATTTAAAAACAATTTGCGCGTAATGACGGTTAAAAGTCAAAACGTTTTCAAAATATACAACAAAAATAGTTTACTAATAACGTTACCGACGAAACAGTCAAATTATTTTCAAACATCAATATCGTAATTCCTCACCCCTCCTCAGCCTCATACTCCCTCCTCCTCCTCCTCCTACGACCTCCATAATCAGACCACCTCTTAAACTCTATTTTTTTACATTACTCTCTTAATATTTTTACAACGGTAGATAACCACGGAGGGGGGGGAGCGCCGCCACTACATTTAAACGTAAAATACACAACTTTTATACTTTTAAGGGTTAACTAATTCAAAATAATAGAACATTCCAGAGTGTTGCAGATTCTCAAATACGTGTGCGGCTGTGCGTCATTGTTATCGAGAAAAACGTGGCGTTCTGTGCGTCATTGTTCTCTAGAATGCGTGTGCCCCTGTGCGCCATTGTTGTCCAAACAATAGCGACTATAATGGAGCGTTTTCATTGGTTAAAACCACATTCCAACGAAAAGAACAATAACGAGCAGCCGCACCCATAACTACTATGGCAATTGTTTTGTTTGTGGAACGCTTAAAATGAGTTGCCTTGCAAGGAAGTGAGCTAAGTTTGCCTTATTTTCGAGAAGTACAAGAATGTTTGACCAACTTACGGGGAGCGGCAATGATTGGTTCCCAATTATTTTACGAATTTTTATATTGCCTTTGAATCTGTTCACTATCGTCATACACTTAATAGAACATTGGCGATACTTATTAAAAGGTATGCCAATACAATTAATCGGTTAACTATAAGAAAGGACTTATTGACCTAAGTTGTCTCCAAGATATCCAAATGTTATAAATCCCAGCTGTGTCCACAATACGTGTCCGGCCATAAATTACGAGAGATGCAAAATTGTGTTCAAATCTAATATCCTATCTGCATCATATGCAGCAATAATCCACTGTAATATGTTTATGCCGTCTTTAATTGTGACATATCTGTCTTTGCTCTTTGTTTCATGTTGAATTACATTCAGAGCTGAACATGTTTGAGGCTGTGTTGTGTGTAATGGGCCACGAAATTCCACACGATGTCGTTTTTCAGTTGGCTTCAGCCAACACTTTCTGCGTAACATGTAGTTCCTGACCCACGTGTGTAGTTAAATCATTTGTTACGATGTTATGTAATACGTTAGCCGTTTGGTTAGCAGAACATCATTTGATGTGTTTAGTGCTAGAAGTATAATCGGTTCATTATAATGATCTCGCTGTTTCCTCATTTGGTTAGATTATGTACATCCCATTTGACCATCCAATCCAAGGTTATAAAACCTTCTGATGTGCACAGCAAGTTGGGTGCTAGTGTTATATGATAGTCGCCATCTAGAGAGTTTCGATTGGGTTGGTCTGATGCCTGCAATCCATTCTGATCGTTTACCAATGACTGTAAGCTATTCTTGACTGTGGTTTGGATCTACCTGATTGAATTTGTGGTCAGAACATTTCACAGCCCAATTTGCAATGTGGAATTCCCCATGAGAGGGAAGTGGAAGCTGGTTTATTTCTGTTGCATATGCAGTCACCCATTGAACATAGTTTCTGCGACCATATGTGTACAAGAATGGAAGCATTCTTTAAACGGCATTCAGATGATGATCTCAAAGACCATTCTGCTGATGTATGAGAATACATGTGATAATCTCGGTGCTGTTTATCATGCAGCATGCATGGCATGGCTTCTCAGAGCCTCTAATTCTAAATTATCTCTCAATTACCCCATGAGGAGAGCACATTATTTGGTTGTGAAGGGGAGGCTAGGGGAGGGGAGGGCGATTACATCTACACATATATCTGCAAAACCGGATACCCTTGGTGAAACGTGCTCAGCCCTCAGCTTTTCCTCCAGCGCCACTACTTACAACCATCTTTCTATCTATCACTCTTTCCACGCTCTCTAACACTCCACCACCATTGCTGCAGCCGACACCGACAACGGCGCGGCAGCCACCGCTACCACCGACGTCACATATATCACCACAACCACCACCACAACCCCCACCACCACAAGTGCCACCTAGACTAACACAACTAGAATGCACTAGAGGGAGATGCTGACTGAAAGTGTGTACGTAATCTGGTGATTCTGCCTTCTTGATCTCTATCGTTACGGTCAAGCATGTTTATTCGGGTATGCAAATAGTGACGGCGTGACCTAGACATTTGATGTTTTGTCATGAAACTCATAAAACCTCTATCCAGCGATAATATGAATAGATGTGCCGAATTTGCTGATTCTACCTACTTTTATTCCCGATTTATGAGTTAAAATGTGTATATCCCATGCAATTAGTGACCCCGTGAATAGATATTTTACCATTTGACATCAGCGTCATTTTTCCTCTAGCCATCTACAGTATGAATCCATATGGTAAACTTAGGGATTCTACCTTCTCGAAGTCAGAAGATATCGCGCAGATACACAGGCAAACAGGCAAACAGGCAAACAGGCAAACACACAAACGGCAACAACGTACCGCAGTACTCGCACCTGCCTTTGACGCCGTGAGTAACAACAACATCATCATAAACAACAACAACAACAACAACAACAACAACAACAACGTCACCACCACCGGGTATGCCTCTAAGGAGTTGCTTGTTTTCGCACATCATACAACAAATGCATATACATGCTCTGATTTTTCATGCTCAGACGCATTTAGCACTGATCTATTCACCTACAGGTTATGGATTGAATAATTTTACTGATATAGAAGTAGACTTTGACAATGAGAGATTTTACTTGATTCAAATGCAGTGACGGCAACGAAATGTATTTAGCATTTATGTGATATAGATCGAACGCGTTATTTTGATAACATACTCGTAACCCTGTAGCCAGAGAGCATAATTTCCAACGATGCGCTATACAAGATGTGTAATACGCCGCCGTTGTCTGTAAAAGTCGCCCAGCAAAGATGGTCCATGTTTGGCCATGTGCTAAGGATGCCAGAAGACACACCCGTACAGACAGCCTTGGAATTCTCCCTACTCGGAGCTAGCAAATACAGAGCCAGGAGAGGACAGCATTGCATAAATCTGCTTGCTAAGCGTGCTACGAGGTGACCTCAGGAAAGCAGGATTAGGTACATTCAAGTCAAGAATGGAATGGACCTGATGAAGCTAAGGATTTTGGGTGAGGACAAGACACCGTGGACAAAAGCGAAGAAGGGCTGATTGCTGCTGTAGGATGTTTCTACTACTACAGCCGCAGGATACAGTAATCATACATACTTACATACTCATAACCCCACTTATCTGTTTCAGACACACTAGCTTGGAAATTTTGAATCAATGAATTTCAGAGAAAAATTTCTCAAAATAGTATAATGGCTTCATACGTAGATCATGTAGCGTGTAGATTGGCGATTCGGAATATAATGCATGAATAAAGGTAGTCTTTTCTTTTTCAATCAGTTCTTTAAACCATCTATGACATAGTAATGTTTCCAGACAGGATTGTTTCGTGACAATCAGCATCTCGATTAGATCGGATTGTCCCATCACAATCAGGGAATTCTATTCCAGACATCTGTTTTCAACACGCTGCATGGCGGAAATTGCTTCTAAGCACGAAACGTCTGTTATTATGTGAACTACTTTGTAAATGGTATCTTCTCTGCTATGAAGAGCGTCATAGAAAATGTATCTTGGGATAGTGACTTGCGTCATAGTAATGCATTCCCTCCATATCGCTTTCCTGATACTGTCATACAAAGTCCTATCTCCTGAATAAAACAACTGTCCACCTTCGCCCACAAAATCGATGCTTTGCCAATTGGCCGGTTTCCAGAGTCATGTAGATACGTGAAATTGGACAACAACATTTGTCTTATTAGGCGGATATATGGAAGACATATTTAGATGGCATGATACTATTTAAACACACTACAATTGTGCGGCAGTAAGTGCCACACAAATATAACTTGTTCAACTAGTATCAGGCAAACAACAGCCCGCCTATAATTAAAGATGTAGCAAGAAAGTATGTACCAAATGAATGCCCTACCTATGACCATCTTTGCGGTCCTCTCTATCTCAAGCGTTTCAGTAGAATACTTAGATCTATCTACACCACTGATACTCTTTTGTAATGTAGTTGATATATGAAATGTGGTACGACAATATATGTGCTCATGTACACGCAGATTTTTTCCCAGCCTCAATCCACACACGAATCCACGCTATGTGTTCAGTTGGCCATGGTAGAATTGACTAAATCGGAACACATGTAGAAGCCGAAGACGAATTCTCGGGAGAGAGAAACTTATTTTCTGGCCAATCCTAATAACAAATTAGAATTTACTTCTGAAGGCAGATTTTTAAAGAACAAATTAATACAAGAATAACGTAATGGACCTGTCCATTTTTAGCTATGCCCGCCCATCTCTAGCTAAGCTCCACCCACACCTCACCGTGTTGGTATTGATCGATCCCCAAATGCCCTAGCTATCAATTTCCTGAAACCTATACAGGGAAGCTGTTGAATATTTTGTAACTAATTTAACTGGGTGCTGTTGCTGCCTATGGCAGCAACAGCGCCCAGTCAAATTAGTTTCAAAATAGTCAACAGAATATTTGTTAAATAGTAAAAGCAAACAATGTGTACAACAACGCATAGACCGTCTTCAAATATGCGTTCGTGATGTACTTATCGACGTCATTCATGACGTCATTCATTATGATGTCCATGCACACATCACTCATTTTATTATGACGTCATATTATGGGTGGATACTCTGGAAAGGTGAATTATGGGTCTCCGGCATATATTCCGGGTGTCAAACAAGCGTTAAATCGATTAGGAAGGCTTGTTTCAGACCCATGCCTGTACCGATTTTGACAATCTGACTGCTGGGGATTTGTAGATGACACATGCATGGGCTATATCGCTGGACCTGCTAAATACTTTGAAAACAGTGTGACTAAAAGTTGAAAGTGTTGCATGGTGGATTGTAGCAGCGAGATACTTAAATGCTGCACATATGTAAAACACGGCGTGTTATTTTTATTTCTCGTGTTGGTAATGTGGTACAGGAACATTTCCACATGGACACACCGACACAAATGGACGGGCATAGAGACACACGCGCACACGGACGCATCTGCAACATGAACGCGTACATGAACGCGCGCATACGCTTGCCAATAGCCACGCCCAGACACGCAAATACACACCTATAGGATATGGTTTGATGCTCGGCACGCCCAGTGACACGTGGCAAACTCGATGGAACAGGTCGTACCCTTACAGTAGTAAATGGACACATATACGCATAGACTATTAATTGACACGCCAACGATGGAACAATCTATCAGGTAAATTAGTTAAATTAGTTAATCATACACCTAGGCCACATTCACGCGCATACACGCCATAACCTCATACACACAGCTTTGTTTACATGACTACGGAATCATATTTAAGAGTGGACGAATGTTGACGACAGGGAGTTAGTTAGTGAGAGTGAGAGTTACGGACTCTGACAAACTACGACACCGGTCTCTGGCCGCTAGTGACAGCTAGTGAGTAGTGCGATTATCAGCTATGTAGTTAGTTGGCTGGTTAGTTAGAAACAAGAACGTAAGGTTAACTTTGGTATGTTTCATGAGAATACTTCTCTCTTAGGAATCGATTGTAGTTAAATATAATTTAGAATACTTCTCTCTTACGAATCGATTGCATCTAAGTAGAATAGGTTTAGAATAGATAAGCGACACGTGACTAGAATTTGGAATTATATGTGTAAACTATAGGAGTAAGAAAGTTCAGTAAACGAGTCATAATTAAAAGAATACAGCATTGTGTCATACATTCCATCTATCTCCGCTAGAAGGAAGATCCCGGTCGGTACTTGTGTTGTGACGGTGGCCAGCCAATCCCTATAAGCACCACCACAGGAACCACCCACCGGACCACCAGTCCTGCAACCCCGGCATAGTAAACTTAACTTGAGGAAGTATTTCCCTCACTTCTAGCGAGAACAGTTTTACAACATAAAATTAAACTAATATCAACAATAGAATTAATTTATCAATCTTCATACCTTCTCTAGTTAAATTTTAAAAGGGACAGCGTCAACTCCCATATAGCGTAACACAGTCTGCGCGTCGTATATTCTAGCTGACCCAGTACATCAGTATTTAGTTCGAGTTAGCTAGGATGTATGGGTATAGTGCACATACTATTACCTTCACTTTATGTTCTATTGGTCAGGCCCAGGATATTCAGTATGTTGGATTCATCATGTAGAAAACATGGCCCGCTACTCATGAAAATGTGTATTCATTCATCTCTTTGAGCACTTTGAGCTCGGTATTATGCTCAAATAAGACGAGATTATTCGTCTACGTGGGTATTTGTAACAGGTTGAGTGGAACATAACTAGACAACAAAGCCAGCCTGGCACCATGCTTCGAAGTGTCGCATCCTGATTGCAATATGTAGGAAGGAACTTGAATGAAAATTCCATTTATGAAGATGCCCTTTAACAATTTGATAGAACACCTTGCTAATCATTCTAGCATCCAAAGTCATATGGCTTCCGTCCTTCGTTCTAGAAACTATCCATCCAGTCTCTGTATCCAAACATGGGATATCACATTCTTAGTTTGAGCTATGAGGATTAAGGCAGTATATGTGTGCAAAAGATCACCCATATGCATTAAAGTGTGCACGCATTACCTATTAGCAGTATCTTACCTAACCAATTTATTTATTAAGACTGGACGAATGTTGACGATAGGGAGTTAGTTAGTGAGAGACACATTTCCATGCCAAAATCTCTCAAACAAGCGATATACCCCATATGGTGTATGTGAGGGAGTACAATGCTAGGAACCTTCAACTTGTGAGTCACTGGCCAAGGATAACTTAACTATGTACCATCGGCAGTGATGTATCGGACCATTAGTGTGTTGAGCACATAATCATACGTGAGGGAGGGTGGGCTGTTCCTCTTATCCTTATTGGGAAATCAAACAGAATGCGTTTCGTTGTGGATAGCGTCAAATGGAACCTCGCTGACACATGAAGCAAACATGTTGTTTTGGTACCGCTAAACTCTCTTCCAGCAATTAAGAATTGAATTGATATCTCCATCTAGTGAACTAGGTAGCGCGCAGTGCAATAATTACATATGCTCCTATCAACTGGTGGTATGCACAGAGAGAGAGCGAGAGAGAGAGAGGGAGAAAGAGAGAGGGAGAGGGAGAGAGAGGGAGCGAGAGAGGAAGGGAGGGAGAGAGAGATGAGGAGAGGGATGGTGAGGGAGAGGGGGGGGGGGGGCGAAAGAGAGAGAGAAAGAAAGGGAGGGACGGAGAGAGGGGGGGGCGATGGAGGGAGTGAGAGAGAGAATGAGAGAGAGGGAGAGGGGAGAGGGGGAGAGAGAGAAAGGGAGGGAGAGAGGGAGGGAGAGGGAGGGGGAGAGGGAGAGAGGGAGGGAGAGAAAGAGAGAGGGATGGAGGGAGAGAGGAATGAAGAGAGGGGGAGAGAGAGAAAGGGAGAAAGAGAGGGAGAGAGAGGGAGAGAGAGAGAAGGGAGCGGGAGAGATGGAGGGAGAGAGGGAGGGAGAGAAAGAGAGGGGAGAGAGAGAGGGAGAGAGTGGAGGGTGGAGAGAGAGGGCGGAGGAGAGAGAAGGAGAGGGCGAGATAAAGGCGGGAGCGAGAGAGAGGGAGGGAGAGAAAGAGAGAGGGAGGGAGGGAGGGAGAGAGAGAGAGAGAGAGAGAGAGAGAGAGAGAGAGAGGGGAAGAGAGAGGGAGAGACTGAGACGGAGAGAGAGGAAAAGAGAGAGAGAGAGCGAGAGGGAGGGAGAGAGGGAGAGAGAGGTGGGGGGGGGGAGAGGGAGAGAGAGATGGAGAGAGAGAGAGAGAGCGAGATATATATATATATTTATATATATATATATATATATATATATATATATATATATATATATATATATATATATATATATATATATATATATATATATATATATATATATATATATTGTATAGATAGATAGTAGATAGGGAGAGATGGAGGGAGAGAGGGAAGGAGAGAAAGAGAGAGAGAGAGACGGAGAGAGAGAGGGAGGGAGGGCGGGACAGAGAGAGGAGAGAGAGTGGGAGAGAGAGAGCGAAGACGGGAGGGAGAGGGGCGGGAGAGGGAGGGAGAGAGGAGGAAGCGAGGGAGGGATAGAGAGGGAGAGAGGGAGGGAGAGGGAGGGAGAGAGGAGGGAGACGGGGACGGAGAGAGGGAGGGAGAGAGGGAAGGGAGAGAGATAGGGAGTGTGGGGGAAAGAGAGGGGAAAGAGGGGGTAGAGAGACAGGGAGAGAGGGAGAGAGGGAGGGACAGATGGAGTGAGAGACGGGAGGTGGTGGAGAGCGGGAGAGCGCGAGGGAGAGAGGGGAGAGAGGGGGGAGAGGGAGAGAGGGAGGGAGATAGGGAGAGAGAGGGGATAGATGGGGGAGAGAGAGGGAGGGAGAGAGGGAAAGAGATAGGGAGGGAGGGGAGAGAGAGGGGGAGAGAAGGGGAGAGCGAAGGGGAGAAGGTGTGGGAGCGAGAGGGGGAGGGGAGAGAGGGAGGAAGAGAGGGAGGGAGAGAGAGAAGGGAGGCCAGAGAGGGAGGAAGAGAGGAAGGGAAAGAGAGGGGGAGAGGGTGGGAGAGTGGGAGGGAGAGGGAAGGGGAGAGGGAGGGAGAGAGAGAGAGGGGGGAGAGAGAGGGCGAGAGAGAGGGATAGAGAACGAGGCAGAGAGAGGGATAGAGAACGAGGCAGAGAGATAGGGAGAGAGAGATGGAGAGAGAGAGAGAGAGAGGTAGAAAGAGAGAGCGCGCAAGAGAAAAAGTGGGAGAGAAAGGGAGGGAGAGAGGAGGGCGAGAGGGAGGGAGAGAGAGGGGGGAAGAGAGAGGGAGAGAGAGAGTAATAGGGTCGGAATTAAAATGATACCACCTACCTCAACTGGCAGCCGTTCGGCAATTCGTGGCCCCCACCGCCCTCTCAGTCCCTGGGGCATAGGGTTGTTTAGACATGTGGATGGTGTGTAGGCCCCCAGGGATTGAGAGAGCGGTGGGGACTACCACCGATCGCCGAACGGCGGCCAGTTGAGGGAGGTAGTATCATTTTAATTCCGACCCTACTACTACCACTCATAATAGGGTCTGAACACCCATTTAGAGACAAGCCTCCACAGTGATCTATTTCACTCTTTACATCATCATAATACATAGCGAGATTTGAACCGGCGATTTTCAAGTATAAACAAACCAGCGCATTAGATATCTGGCCGATGTGCATATTTTATAAAATGACCTAGATTTAGCTGATAACCCGTTATCTAAAATATTCTAATATGTACAATATGTTCAAATCTCTCAAAAGACCTCAGCTAGATGGTACCAAGTTCGAAACGGTACGCACTAGTGTAGGGGTACAATGAGAAAAAATACGAGCAATGGGGCCCCACCTAAAAAAAACCCACATAGATAGAGAAAGAGCGAGAGAGAGAGGCCAGCCAGAGAGGTCGGTGGTAATGTGGGGGTTCTCCCGGAGAGGTGGGGCATGGGAGTTTTATAGAATTTTTAGGGTTTTTTTTGTTTCATGACAGTCCACAAACTCCTTATAATAATCTAGTTTCGTCATTGATCCATTTTCTGAAACCCCTGTGGGAGGTGATCTTTACCCGTTACCCAAGAAGCATGACATTGGGCTTGATCGCCTTGTGATCAACCCCACACATAAAACACATCTGAACGCCCATTTAGAGACAAGCATCCACTATCAAATCGACACGACGGTCCGCCCCCCCCCCCCCCACAGGTTCCAGGTACTGAGCGCCAGCACCACACATAATAGGCTCTGAACGCCCATTTAGAGACAGGGATCCACAGTGATATACACCATGATTACTGTTGCACATCTTTGCGCAATTGCAAAGCAATTTGGCCTTACCATAGCCTCTAAGGCCAAGAAAGCCAACCTGCTCCAGATGATCAGACAGGTCCGTGCTGAGGAGTGGCAGAAGCGATTCTCCCAAGCAATGAGGACGGGAAGGTTTTCAGCACTTACCAAAGATGATCCTTGGAATCCCCAAAAGAAAGTGCAGTGGATACGTGAGCTTTGTCAGTTGGACGAAAAGGTGACTGCTAGCTTGCGAGCCAGGAATGTAGCGAGGTGGATGGCAGACAATCCACTGGAGCGCTTACCTCCCCTACGCAGGATCACTAAGCGAGTGATGAGGGGGCCGAGGTCTGAACCCTTATCCCGGAGCATAAGGCGAGAAGGCGAACACATTCTCGACCAGCATCTCGGCGAAAGGGAGACAGAGGATACAGGATGCCGGTCAGTACGCTGGATATTCTCAGAGGTCTAGAAGGAGACCTCACAGGCCAGATCATGCAAAAGATCCAGCAGACTGTCCAGAACGCCTTCTACCTCCGCTACACCCATACCTATCGCATCCGTTATATCGAAGATGGTAGGCTGATGCTCTTCCACAAGAATGCTTCAGGGAGCCTGTGGCTAAACACGATAGGAGCAGCTCAGGACAGGGTGGCAGCAAGAGAGCAAGCCCACCTCGACACAGACAATATCAATCGACACAACACCAAGTGGGCTTTCGTTCGATCAATCTACATTGAGGTCAGGGCTGTCATCGACCGCCAACGTCTGTTTGGGACAGGCCCCCTCCCAGACTGGCCATGACAGAAGAAGAGTATGACTGCCCTCGACACCTACAGGTACAACATGTGTCTCAGGAGATGTCTAGCAGTCCACCGAGGAGCAAGAGCTGATAGAAGTACAGCTCCTGCACGAGAGCTTGCCACACAGTTCTACGGCAAGACAGTGACAGTGCCTGATGGCTGCAAGACCTTGCTCGATCTGCTGGGCAAGATAGAGTTCTTCGCCAAGGGCGGGATTCGCGTGTATGAACCAACCAAAGAGGGCACCTGGCACTTGATCAGGCAAGCGGCTCACTACCATGACACCATGGCCATCGGAGTGTGGGACCACCATGCCTTCTACATCAAGAACATCTCCAAGCTGGCACATACACTAGTCTGCAGTCACTGTCAGCAGAGGTTTACACTGGCATGCAATCTTCAACGCCATGCTGATCACTGTACAGGCAGCAAAACAACAATCGTGTGTCCTGGTGAGAAGGTTGAGGTGCACAGTCTGCATATGAGAAAGCCTTCTATCCGCATCAACCACCCAGTTCAGCGGCTACTCGTTGGATCGAGTATCAGTCGAGAAACAGAGGCGTACACATACACCATGTAGGGTGTGGGCATGGTGGCGAGAGTTGGATCCAGGGCGCTCCCGTAGATGGTTATGAGCTGACCACCAACACCGTTTACCAGTTCCATGGCTGTTACCAGAACATGTGCCCACAACACCAGCGAGGTGAGGATGACGAACAAAGATACCCCAAGACCGTCCTGAGAGAGGAGAAGCTGCGAGCATCTGGACACACGCTTGTGGTACAGTGGGAGTGCTGTATAAAACGCTGTCCATGTGTCCCTAAACGAGTTCAGACTGTCCCATACCCACACTTCATAGTTTATGACTAAGAAGCACTCCTAGATGGTATCAAGACTCGTCCTACGGAGACTCTCACAATCGAGAGTACGCACATACCTATCTCTGTGTCAGTTGGCTGCTCCTTAGATGGCGCCACGAGTGAGTCCACTCACCTCTGAAATCCTGACCCCAAAGAACTGATCAGAGAGTTCATGCTGGTGATCAAACGGCAAGCATATCTAATCCGCACAAGGGTTAGGGCACAGTACATACCGACAGACCTGGACAAGCTCCCAAAGCAACAAGAGCGACTGATCAACGAGTGGTGTGACCAGGTGCCAGTACTGGGGTTCAAGTCTGGGCGGTATGACCTGAACCTCATCAAGAAGTACTTTGTCGATGAGCTGACTGACAGTATAGGTACAGTGAAAGTCGCCAAGAAGACTAGTAAGACCATGTTCCTCATAACACCTGAGCTACGGTTTCCCGATGTGCTGAATTACCTTGGTCCAGGAGCCTCATACGAGGTATGGGTCAACGCTTATGGGTGTACACAGCATAAGAGCGGGTTCCTGTATGAATGGTTTGACACACATGAGAAGGTCAATTATCCAGGCCTTCCTGGCTACTCCGCATGGACATCTATGCTCAAGGGTGGCTACCTCTTGATGCGATCAGAGTGGGAACAGTGTAAGCAGACATTTAGCGAACATGAAATGCGGACATTCGCCGACTGGCTGCGATACTACAACAACCTGGACGTCAGTCCATTCATCGAAGCCCTAGAGCGGATGCGGGAGTTCTACACAGAAGGAGAAATAGACATCCTCAAAGATGTGGTGTCTCTCCCAGGTGTATCACTGCAATACCTCCTATGTGGAACCGCTAAGCACATGCCGGATGTTAGCCTCTATTCCCCGGCTTACGAGATGCTGAAGGGTGCTGTTGTTGGAGGTCCCAGCATCGTGTTCACCAGATACCACGAGGCCAGAGTGAGCGTGTCTGCCAA
Organism: Chaetoderma sp. LZ-2023a; assembly: GCA_034401795.1. Lineage (NCBI taxonomy): Eukaryota > Metazoa > Mollusca > Caudofoveata > Chaetodermatida > Chaetodermatidae > Chaetoderma > Chaetoderma sp. LZ-2023a. The sequence goes on from CM067372.1 coordinate 129,016,175, forward strand.
CGCATACTCGGCTACGATGCAAACACTCTGTGCCTCTCAACGATGGCCAAAGAGATGCCATGTGGTAAGGAGACATTACACCATTGGTCCGGTGCCAGTGGTGTAGCTAGCTTTAAGGAGGCTCTCCTAGCAGACAGCTGGTTTAGGTTTGCTGAGGTCGATATAGAGGTCCCCAAGGCTCTGTGGGCAAAGTTCGAGGAAATGCCTCCTCTCTTCTATAACCGTGAGATACCAGTAGAGGCAATCTCTTCTGAGCTGCTGGCATATCTAGGGTGAACAGGGAGGAAGTGTCCCACCACCCAGAAGCTGGTCAGTGCCCTCTCTGGTAAGAAGCGGCTGCTGTATGACCCCACACTCAAGTGGTAGATAACCCATAGCCTGGAGATCACTGCTGTATACCGCACCATAGCCTATGATGCCAAGCGCCCATTTGCGTGGTTCGTGGAGAATGTTACAGAGGCCCGCCACTCCGGAGATGTATATACGAGCAAAGCACTCTTGGCAGATCTCTTCAAACTCTTCGGCAACAGTGCCTACGGGAAGCTCATCGAGGCACTAGATACCTTAGCAACACCAGCTTCGCGAAGGATGAATACGTGGTAGACAAGACCCTGCGTATTGCACGGTTCGAAGATCTCGAGGAGATCGGTGAGTCATACTGGCTCCAGAGTCGCAAGCCGAGAATCACTATTCGATGGCCCTTCCAGTTGGGGATAGACGTTTATGAGCTTCCGATGCTGCAAATGCTGGAGTTCTACTACGACTTCCTCGATCACTACGTGGCTCATGACAGATTTGAGTACCTGCAGATGGACACTGACTCCACGTATATCGCTATAGCAGGCTCCAATCTCGACGACGTCATTCGCCCTGAGATGCGAGCAGTGTACCAGGCTCATAAGCCTGGCTAGCATGGGACAAATGGTCTGGACGGACTCCGGGACTGTTCAAGCTCGAGTTCAAAGGCTCTCATGGCATCGCTCTCTGCTCCAAATACTACTACGTGGAGAGTGCAGCTGCAAGTAAGTGCTCAGTTATGGGAATGTCAAAGGGGCAGAATGAAGTGTCTTGGCAGAGGTTCTACAGCGCCCTACATGGTGGGGTGGACAGAGCCAAAAACCGAGGCCTACGCATGCGCAACCAGGGTATGGTGACGCATGAGCAGGGAAAATTCGGACTCTCGTCTTACTATGATAAGCACCATGTGCATCCATACAGAGCCCATCGAGTATCATGTTAGTACCCTAGGTGGTGGTAGCTGTGTGGTCGCCTAGGCACTCCGTGCAAGTATGCCAGGTAGTACAGTGCAGGCCGCCCCTCTGCCTCAACATACCTGTCAAGCCTGTGAACATCTATTGACCAGTTAGGATCTGTTGCACGCCGTCGACCACGTTCCAGCTCACCAGGCTCATGGAGGTACCGCACCAGAGCATCAGGTGGTAGGCACTCCTCTCCCTGGTTGGCTCCTCTAGAGCTGTGACCAGCAGAGTGTCTGATAGCGTCTACCCGCTTCTTCCCGATTAGCCTAGTAACCTCGGCATTGGATCTCTTCATGACAGGAGGCAACCCTCCCATGCATACTCTAGAATGTTCACTCGGCGCAGCCATTTCCTGGGCGTATTGGTATGGGAACAGTCTCTCTGCCAGTGTATGATGCCACCGCTCAACGATAGCCTGGGCATGGTGATGCCCTACCTCGCCTCGCCTAATTGCCACACCGTGTTTCTGCATGAGGGCTGCAGTCTCCCCTCTGAACTCCTTACCCTCATCCACCTGCAACAATTCCGGCCACTGGAGGTGATTTTCCGAAGCCTTGTAGACACCCTGGAATGCCTGGGCTACCTGACCAGCTGACTTGTCTGTGAGCGGTACTGCCGCCTTGTACCTGCGGGCGACATCGACGATGGTGAGGGCATACTTGTAGGTCTTACGATCAACCGAGTCATGTGGAGGGAATAGAACATCTGCCTGGTGAACTCTGTTCGGGACAGTTTCATCAAAATGGGCATGCCTGATGTGCCGTGGACGAGGTCTGTATATCTGTCACAATGCCTGGCAGCTGAGCCACTGACTAACTGTCTACAAAGTGAAGTTGTGGCCCTTGCAATGTGCAGCCTCGCACAGTTGAGGGGGCTCATAGTAATATCCACCAGGCTGATAGTAGAGTTCCTCAAGAAAGACGGTTGATAAACTCCCGGATTTCATCACTGACGTCCACTCCCATCCTGTCACATATGGTCTGGGTGAACTCTAAACAGACGAACAGATGGCCGTCATTCATTCGACCATCACTGAAGACCTCCTCAATCACCTCCGTACACTGGCATCTAATCTCTGCTGGATCCGCGACCAACCCTCAGAGGTTAAGTGTCTTGACCAGGTCGTACAGAGATGCCATACTTATATAGTATGGCTTAAATGTTCGGCGGCCCAGATGGCCGCGAGTGCTATGGCAACGTATGGTAGCCAAGGGCCTGCGACTCCGTAGAATGTACCTACTCTTGAGGCGATGGCTTGTATGGCTTCAGAAATCTTCTCCACACCATGGAGAGTATTGTTGGCGAGCTTGCTAACCATATCGCCAGCCTTCGTTGTGAACAGAGTGATCAGAGCCCCAACTGTTGCCAGCGAACTGATAGAACCTTTTACGTAAGTGCAATAGATTCCTTTCACTCAGTGTACTAGCTTGCAGGATTCAGGTTCTACATCATCATACTCACCACTGACATCGTAGTCTGCATCATAATCATCCTCAAGTAGTAGAGTCAGAATTAAAATGATACCACCTCCCTCAACCGGCAGCCAATCGGCGATCCGTGGCCCCTACCGCCCTCTTAATCTCTGGGGACTTAGGGTTGTTGAGACATGTGGTTGGTGTTTGCCTTTCATTCCGGTCCTGATCAGTACCATGAGAATGAAGTGATTTAATCCCGGTCGGGGTCAAAATGATACCACCTCCATCAACTGGCCGCTGTTCGGCGATCCGTGGCCACCACCGCCCTCTCAATCCCTGGGGTATGGGTTGTTGAGACCACCACGGATTGCCGAATGGCTGCCAGGGAGGTAGGATCATCCCGACACCACTACTACCAGGGGCTGAAGCCTCCACAGTGATATACACCACTGATCGCCCACAGGGTCGGCCTCTCTATTCTGTGTAGGCTCAGACAAACTTTTACTCTCTCCCAGAGTCGCATCGGCATGATGGGACCACCCATAGGGGCCTCCATCTACCTTGACAATGCTCACCTGGGAGAAGGCTAAAGTGATTAGCATGTGAACCATGGCAGATTCTGGCATGTTCACATATTACGCAGAGAATCTGGTGCTGAGCAGGGGTCTCTAGCAGACAACCACAGCATACCCTCTCCACCCCACAGAAGTGGCAGACAGACTCGATCTCTTTATGTGGGTGAAAGCAGTCGTAAATGTTTCTCCGCAAGGGGTCGACCCAAGGATTGTCCTGGAGGTCATCACGGAAGCGGGCCCACTTGGCATCCAATATCATGGCAGTCTCAGCACCCTGCGCCACTGCTGTAGACGCCAGCACGAGCAGTATGATGAGAATCATGGCTATATATGAAGAGTTAAACTGAACAGAGTGAACCCCTCGAGAAATATCTGTGCCAGATCGAGCCTTGTTCCATCCGGATCGATAGTGATCTTCATTCCCTCAGGGGCAGGGGCTAGCTTCTTCACTCTGCCGCCAGCTAAGAAACGTATCCCTAGGAATATATGAGTCGTTTATGGGCTAGTGAGTCCGACTCGCTGAAGCAGTTTAACAGCACCCTTGACTTTGGAGACATGTGACACACCATCTACCGATAGGATGCCCTCCTGGAGGTTAACAGCTTCTTCTGGTTCATAGAATGGACGACGCAGCAGGAGCTTTCCACCTGTAACCGCGATCCGGTGACCCACCCTTGTCAGGGAGACACCTTCGCCTATGTAGGTGAGGAAGGATGATCCGCGATTGTAGAGATTTCGAACTGTTCCATCCTTTTTCACAACAGTGGAGAGTGGAGTAACCTCTAGGTCAATGAATGCAGGAGGCCTATATAGGGGCAACTATCTTTGCCAGTCACTCCCAGGTCCAGCGCAGTACCACACTTCATTCTTCTCAAATGTGAAAGGCAGTTTTTTTGTCAGGGTCAATAGCAGGCCATCATGGGCCATCGGTGGGACACCGCTCGAATAGGGTTTGACCATATGAAAGTTGATGTCGTTATTTAGGGTGTTGATGATGCCACCTCTGTATCCGGGAGCTCAATCAACGGCTCGAGGATGTACTTCCTCTTCAGGAAATCGTACTGAAACACGATCTTGTGGCCATCTATGTTGCGACCCAGGCGCCACTTCATCACATCCTTGAGGTCTGTGAGCAGCTCCACCCCATCACCACCATGGGGTGGAGGGAGAATGCTTGTGAGCTTGCTTCGTACTGTAGGGCGAATGCCTTGCCATCGCTCTCTTCTACCTTGGCAGCATTAACTGTGTACACATCTGCCAGGTCAGCAAGACCAGACGATTGAGCAACCATTGGTTCCATAGCACGCGATAGGAGGGGTTTAAATAAGACATATAACCATGCCAATTGTCCGACTGCTGCTCTCCGGTGGTGAGAACGTAATCTCACCTTCTCTAGAGGGGAGATGGGTGGTACAGTACCGTGTAGAATGGGTCCTCTTCGAGTTTCCCTAGCGGAGCACAACATACATACACGCCAATGTGCTACATCAACCTCCGGGCAGTGCACACAGCAGCTGACTTGTAGAAGTCATCCGGGACGTGATAGAGTATCTCCCAGGTGCCAACAGCAACCTATGGAAAGCTGTCAGTCCTAGCCTGTTCACACCTCTAAATCACCTGTTTGACAGCCCCTCCATTAATATATATGCCAGCATGGATGGGATATTGGACGCCCATTTAGAGTTTACACTCGTATTACTCATTGACCTGACGACATCATGATATCATACCAGGAATATCTGACCTTTGCCGAGATGATGAAAAAGGGTTGCCCCTTCATGACCCCTGCACAAAACGAACAGATGATCGCACTGCAACAAGAAGGAGAGCGACTACAGCAGGAGAGCTGGTATCAAAAGAACGCGAGCATTGCAAGGAGGCGAAGGAACAGAGAAGCTTCCAAATACTGGCAGGACCTTCTGAAGAAGAGTAAGCAGGACGCAGGAGTCTTGACAGACGCGATGAGCCAGATGTCTTCACATATGACGATGAGCCAGATGTCTTCATGGCCGAGTATGAGACAGGTGTCTTCTCATACGAGGATGAGCCAGAGGTCATACGGTGGGAAGAGGAGATGGTGCAGAAGTGTAAGACCAAGAAAGCCATCCAGCGGTGGACCTACTATCTTGGTGATCAGGTGAAGTTCCAGATGTCACGTCTCAGAAAGCTACTGGCACCCGACATAGTGCTGGATGACCACTGTCTACGAGACGTCTGTCTCAACACCAGCAACTGGTACAGTTCGCCAGGCTCTCCAAAATGAACCCTTCTATGACTCACGAGTAGATTCTGCAGGTGATGCAGGTTTAAGCCTCCAGATATACTTTGGCAAAATTAGAGTGGCGGAAGCAACCAGAACTATACTGTTCCCTGACTGCTGACGAGGGCGGTACCATCCACGGCTGTCGACTCCAGCAGATAGATACCATCAGGCAGAATCTCGTCCGTGAGGAAGAAAAGTACAGCAGAATGTGCTGGTGATATAAGACAGCATACAACGTCCTTGCGCGTACAACCACTGCTGCGGGTGTGATTGGAGCCAGTGCTGGTTTGGCAGCTGTGGCCATTCTCGCTACAGATGTGGTGCCCTCGTCGTCATCCCACTGGGTGGTGTGACACTAGCCACCACTGTCTTGGCCACGGGCTTGGGGGTGGGGCCGCTGCAGATTACAAGGAGGCTGGAGAAGCATGCTTACTACGTGACACTGGCACTGAGTATGCTGCGGACTATCGACGAGTCTGTCAGCAAAGCTCACGAGGATGGCCAGGTCACTGATGAAGAGTATCACCATATATTGAAGGCCCAAGCCCTGTATCACACGGAGAAACCTAAAGTGTGACAGCAATACCTCAAATGCTCCAGCGGGAGGGTTGATATGGAGGAGCTAAAAAACGAGATGTTACGGCGGGGTCACCTCGCCGGTCTCTGGAGTTGAGACAACTACAAATAGTGTGCTGCCTGTATGGTAGCTTTAAGAATATCAGTATAGATGGCCTTCCCGCTGAACCTCACGACAGTCATCCGGAGCCAACCACCCCCCCCCCCCCTTGGGTACACCCTTGACTGGCCTGAGAGGTATACTGGATGACATACCAGAGCTAACACCGTTCTCCATCACAGTGGAGGGACGGTCCCGAACTTGCTTCTCCGTCAACCTACGACCACTGACCAACTGCCCCATCACCATCAAGGATGCGAAGCAAGCTCATACTTGGATGGCTGCTCCAAGCCTCTAATACCGGAATCAGCAGCTGAACTTTGTCGTGTGGTGTGCCACGGCAGGATGTGGAGTAAGTTCCACCCTGCTTGACTCCTATTCTGGTAATCCTGAAGCTGTGCTCTTCGCCAGCTGTCTCAGACTCCATGTGTACTTCATGGTGCGACGAATCCTCCATGAGCTGGGTGCAAGCCTCCCTGATACAAACGACTTCGACCCACAGCTCAACAGTCATAGCATCGCGGCCAGCAGACTACAGAGAGAGTTCAGCACTCACCAAGACTATCGGTGGCATGGTGGTGACAACAGCAGCCTAGGGGTTATGTACGGTGACCAGAGAGGTGACTACTCAGGATTCCCCTATTGAACACCCTGACGAGTAGGCCGCTGGAAGACAGCAACATTCTCGTTCGATCCAGACTCCGACCCTGGAGTGCTGGTGCAAAATATGCACATCACTGGCTTGTGGCAGGACTATCCAGATGTGTGGAAGTACTTCCTCACACACACTACCTCAGGCCTCACACCAGCAGGGATCATTCGGATCAACCAGTCCCTGGAAGCACTGTGCTCCTGCCTCCTTACAGCACAGACCAAGCTGCATCATTCCATAGATGGTGTCAGCGGAACAGAGGTCCAGGCCATGTTCATCAGTCTCGTTGAAAATATGATCATCGTGGCAGATCCCAGCAGTCTTATTTCTAAGTACCAGCAGGGGTTGCAAAAGTCCCATCACAAACTTGACTTTGCTATTTCACCACACCTATGGTTGATTCCGATCAACATGATCGTGAACATTGAGGACCTCCTAGTCAGGGGCTATAACAACATGATAGTCGAGGGGAGTTCCCCCGGTGTCCACTTCGGCTTCAACACTGATATCAATGCACCTACATGTAGTACGAGCCATACAGTCATTCCGTCCATGACACTGAAGCCAGTCGACACGACGCTTCCCATGGCAGCTCCGACCCCGACACTGAAACCAGTCGACATGACACCGCTTCCCATGGTAGCACTACGAGTGTTGTCAGGCCTAGCTATCGTGGTGCTCGGGATCAGCCTACTCCGCCGCCAGTAAATCAGCTATAAGACTATCCTGACTCTCTACAGTAGCAGTGGGGACCACGGTGAGACACTGGACCAGCTTGGCCTGCCCTACAGCCCCTATACACGCTGCCAAAATGCACATCCAAGGGCTCGATGGTTCCACAGCGCATCCTTTTTCCAGCTTGTAGTATCGCAGAGCCTTGTTCAGCACTGAGTCAGGCGAGGCCATGGAGGTCTGCAACTGCTGGAACACATCTGAGAGATACTCCCGATCCCTGTAGAAACATTTAGCTCGCAGGAGCTGCTCGACGATACTCCCGCTGATGATACGGTATTCGAGGAAACATATCTGCCTCTTACCAAATCCTAGATAGAGCTTCACAGCTGTCAGCTCCTCTGTCAGCTCAGCACCGGAGAGCTGACCGAGCTCATCCGGTGTCTTCTTGTAGTCCTTCAACTTCCTCTGGAAAAGATCATAGTACTTCTCACATAGTGTGGGCCTGGACATGTTTAAGATGTCTCAATAGAGGGATGAATATTCCTGAGTACCAACCCGGCCACCTGGCAGATACAGACTGGGAAGATGTTATTAGCTCTCTTGACAGGGGATGCAGACGTTTAACCGCGTTGTATACTCAGTGCTTAAACAATGATGTCAATGGTACAGATCATGAAGCAACTGCACGAGAGCCAGACGAGGCTTCAGAAGGTGGAGAACCTGCTGCGAACCAAGACACAGAAGTTACTGACCAAATCAAATCCTCTGGCAGTCCATGTCACCAGTAACGTGGCGGCGAATGTGGCCGTGGTGAAGATGACAGGGGGAAATGAGGTTCTTCCTACCGCCACTGCGGCTGTCCTCGCTAGAGTGGTGAGTGGGGTGGCCGGGCACTGTCTCGGAATAACTCACCCCATCCCAAAGATCGCCTCCTACACTGGTGCCGCCAAGATCATGGGTGAACGTGTTACACTAATGGAGGCTGTGGTTCTAGGGCGAGCAACGAGCGCAATGGCAGAGATCATCGTCGCCTACGTTTAACCCCTCTGAATAGTGAGAGATGGATCACGAGACCCCTGCAGCATATGAGGCATGGTGTGCTGGAGGGTGGTGAGTACCCCATAGTCGAGCACGCGGACTGAGGATCGTCAATACCCAAGAATGGTGGACCGCTCACAAGGTGTGCCCCTGCAGAAAGGGCCAGTACCCTGAGCACTGCTACCTATTCCCGACTGCGTAGTCCTCATATGCCCAACTATTTTACTGGGGGTATGACTAGTAGGTTTAAGCCGTGTATATAGCACTATGACTCTGTCACTCACAGACCTAGAAAGCAGAGCTAGGCAATCTTGCTCACTTGGGTGAGGCATGCCTCGGTTCAGAGGACACTGTTGCCCCTATCCCCTTCCTAGAGTTCGATGAGATGGCTGACCTGCAGGAGACCCGAGGTACCATCCCAGCCCGAGATCTCATCGGGAACACTGATATTGTAGGACAGTCGGCCATTAACAAGGCCATGACTGTATATAAGGGGATGGGCATCAAAGGCAGGGCAACGATGCGAGGTATGCTCGGAGTTGATGAGGCTGGTGCCATCAAGGTTATGGCTGAGTCATATGCGCACGACCTGGTTAAGGATCTCCTGAAACCACGGAGCTCATTCCAGCAGGATGGAGAGACTCTCAGGGTAGGCACCCTCGGCCTGAGCAATATCACTGTCGATGGCAAAAAAGGTGCTACCGCCAGCCTCCAGCTACCAGAGGTGAAGAAGTCAGGGTTCTTTGGTTTGCCATTTAAGACCACATGATAGTCATGGCTTCCAGTACATGTATCATACAGATACTGGATGTACTAGACACTGTGGGTGCTGACACATGCCCTATATGCTATCTTCGCAGCTGCGGGTGGGATTTCATGCTTGACGCCTCCATCGCATCCTTGGCATCCACCGGAGGTGCAAGAATCCCCGCGCTGCAGGCAAAAGAGCTGGTGAAGGAAGTACTGCCGTTTAGTCTCCCAGATATAGACGAGGCTACCGCCGACCAAGTGCTAACCATCCTCCGCACGCATGTCTGTACCATTCGACAGTAGACTGACCGATGCTGGCCAGGAGGTGCTGATCATTGCCCTGTCAGGACATGGGGAAAACATCTTGCTGCGGGTTCTGCTGGCCAAACTTATACACCCTCAATACATCCTTCTGGTGTCTGACTCCGTCGCTGAGGCGGTTGACAGTAATGATCAATGGTACAATGGCCCATCACCAAGATGCAGAACCCGCAAGCACTGATGGAGAAGCTGCTGGCAGCCCGACTGACAGAATCACTTGTTCTAGTTATCGATGAACGTGCAATGGACAAGACGACAGTCACCTACCTCAGCAACATCACCAGGCGCATCTGGCACACAAAGATAACTGTCTTCATTCTCTTTCAGAAGTACACCCGCGAGATCTCACCAGACATCCACCACAATGCCCGGTAGCTATACTTCAGCTCCAAGTGTGGACATGCCCTGCTCGAGACCATATATGACAGCCTAACCCTCAAGGAGACCAAAGGGGACTTTATCGCAGGTGTACAGAGGGCGGATAAGCTGTACCACTTCATCTTCAGCAACAAGGAGACATGGGATCTGTCACACTTCAAGCCATCTCTTGAAAAGGCGCAGACCTTCACCTACAAGCTGAATCCGGCCAGGAAACTAGCCTGCTCTATGCGGCATCACTGACAGACTGTCGCAGCGGCCACCACTTTTTTCATTCATCAGAAGGCTGCTTGGTCTCTGCTACTTCATCCGCGGTCTCTCCTACTTCGTCAGATGCTTGAGGAACTGCGTTAGAAGCTTGAGGAACTTTGTCAGAAGCTTGAGGAACTTCGTCAGAAGCCTGTCGCTTAAACTCTACCCATTGAGGGTCAGATTCTAGGACTCTCTTCTTCTGGAACTTCTCAGGGAAGATCCACGTTGGCCATGCGCGACGAGCATCTGACTTGTGAGCGGATTTGATGAGGTAGTCCTGGTAATTATCTGAGAATTTCAGAAATGCTGCCAGATCACTGGCCAATCTCCTGTGCCCTTCTTCGCTGAAGATGTGCTCAACAGCCTCATTATGGCCAACAGTGAACCCCTCCTGAGTACCTTCTGCATGACCAGTGTCATGGCTCTCTGCTACAGCGGCACTGACCACTTCCTGATGTAGTTATTCGCTCCAGACTGGAGGCTATCCACCGTTAGTAGATCTTTGGGGTTGACCCTCGCGTTTTGGAGAGCCAGAATAATAGGACTGTTGGTTTGGGCCACAGGAGATAGGTCGAGTGTCCTGCCCTGGGTGCTGTCAAATTTCCGGCAGAGTATCCGAGTCAAGAGTTCTTTTGTACTACGAGCTGGCGCTCCTTCCTCTATGTTGGCCTGTATCTCCGCATCAGATGGAGGTGTTATCTTGGCTCGGTCATGGATAATGTTGATGTCACGAAGAGGTCCTCAGACCCTGTCACAGTGGGACAGTGCACGCCATGGCTGTCGTGCTGACTTGTCCTGCTGCCTATAGATAATCTGCTGGAGAACTTAACCGAACATAGCAGCTGTTTAACCCCTCTATATACCCATACCGTAAACATGCTGCAGTATGTGCAACATCCAGCTGGGGCCATTGAACCCGCGACATCGCAATGCACTGATCCATGGAAGGACTGCCTGATGGTCATTCGACCCAGTATACACGATGAGAACCCATTGTCGGCTGCTGGGAAGTACATTGACTTTGCAATCTCGGTACAGATCCACGAGATCAAGAGCATGGCACTCGAGTTCAAGCTTCAGAGCACACTAGAACAGACGGTAGAGCTCCCGCACGTTCTGAACAGGTGGGACATCGTACAGAGCAACATCACCATGGGCACCACCTCTGTGAATGATGAGTACCGAGGCCTAGGTCCGCTGGCTCATGGTCCAACCTTATATGCGAAGGGAAAGGGTTACTACGCTGTGGGGTGCAATGAGGGGCTCACGGAATTCGAACTACGGGCAGGTGTCGAGAAGCCCATGGCAGTTCCACTCTTAACCATCCTCGAGAACACACACGTGAATCCAGCTGCCATGCAGGATAGGCTGTTCCTCTGGGTGTACACTGAGCAGCTCGCATATGTGATGGTGAATGGTCCAAGACTCCATGTCTGGCATGACGAGAATGACCAGGAACTGAAGCAAACGGGTTCCAAACAGTGGACCGTGCATGTGGAGCGAGAACACCAGCAGGTCCAAGCCACAGCTAACCAATGGGTAGAGCTGACTTTGCATCGTGGTGCATCGGACTGTGTTGCTGTTTCTATCCTGGTTCAGAAGGGAGGAGCCATCCAGCAGGTGGATAAGCTAGACGACTTCAAGCTTGTGGTTGCTGGGACAAATGTTCTTGGTGAGGTACGTGAGCTGGCTGACTGCCAAATCTACAGACAGAAAACTAAGTCGTATGCACTTCTGCTACTAACCAGTGGAAGCGATGAGCTCGAGTCGGCACTCGAGGGCCATCACCACCTCGCGGGCAGGAACATCCCACATAATCAGGGCAACCAGCTCAGCTTCAACATCGGACACCTCATAGCTGGGAATCGTGCATTAGGTGTGATGGTCCTTTACTTTGGCTATGCTAAGGTATGCGTGTCGAAAACATCAGGTATTCAGCTTGAGCGTGCATAGAGCATGATCCTGTCATCACAGCTGCAGCTGCCACCACTACTATAATCTCTGCTGTCTTCTGACCTGTCAGAGCATTGGCTCAGATAAAGCCTGGTAGTAATCATCGAGACTTTCATCTGCCTCTTTGATGCTCTGGTTGGCCTGAGCTCGGAGTTGTCGTTGGCATGCCTCCCTCTGGCGCATATGCTCGAGTGCTTTGCTGTATTCAAACTTCTCCTTAGACAGCTTCTCCATCGCCTGGTTATGATGCTCACGCTCGACCTCTGCCACATTCTTGTCGGCGAAGTCCCCAGTTCGCTAACGCAAACATGCCCGCATTCAAGATTGCGGATGCCATGCTATAGTCTACAGATTAAAGCTACTATATAGCTGTCACCCAGCGATGGATCCCCAGAGCGATGTATGAACCAGAGGCTTATGAAGATCCAGTCAAGGATATAGATGACGAGGACTATGACGAGGACTATCATGAGGAGGAGGATGCAGACGACTACGTTGTAGCGGAGACTGCCGGTGAGTATGATGATGTAGAGCCTGGATCCCGCAAGCCAGTACACAGAGCAAAAGGCATCTATCGCACTTACGTAAAAGGTTCTATCAATCTGCTGGCAGTAGTTGGGGCTCTGATTGCTATGTTCACAATGAAGGCTGGCAAGACGGTCCACAAGATCGCCAACAATGCTCTCCATGGGGTGGAGAAGATTTCCGAAGCCATACCAGTCATCGCCTCAGGGGTAGGTATGTTCTTCAGAGTCGCATGCCCTTGGCTACCGTACGTTGCCATAGTGCTCGTGGCCATCTGGGCCGCCGAACATTTAAGCCGTACTATATAAGGATGGCATCTCTGTACGACCTGGTCAAGGCCCTTAACTTTCGAGGGTTGGTTGATAAACTACCGTTCAGTGAGGATCCAGCAGTGATTAGATGCCAGTGTATGGAGGTGTTTGAGGAGGTCTTCAGTGATGGTCGAATGAATGACGGCCGTATGTTCGTCTGTTTAGAGTTCACCCATGTGTGACCGTTACACATGGGAGTGGCCGTCAGTGATGAAATCCTGGAGTTTATCAACCGTCTTTCTTGAGGAAATCTACTATCAGCCTGTTGGATATTACTGTGAGCCCCCTCAACTACTCGAGGCTGCACGTCGCAATGGCCACAACTTCACATTGGAGACAGTTAGCCAGTGGCTCAGCCGCCAGGCGATGTGACAGATATACAGACCTCCTCCATGCCACATCAGGCATGCCCATTTCGATGAAACTGTCCCGAACTGAGTTCACCCGGCAGATGTTCTATTCCTTCCACATGACTCGGTTGGTCGCAAGACCAACATGTATGCCCTTACCACCGTCGATGTCGCCTGCAGGTACAAGGCAGCAGTACCACTCACAGACAAGTCAGCTGGCCAGGTGGCCCAGGCATTCCAGGGTGTCTACGTGGCTTCGGAAAATCCCCTCCAGTGACCGGAATTGTTGCAGGTGGATGAGGGTAAGGAGTTCAGAGGGGAGACTGCAGCCCTCATGCAGAAACACGGTGTGGCAATTAGGCGAGGCGAGGTAGGGCATTACCATGCCCAGGCTATCGTTGAGCGGTGGCATCATACACTGGCAGAGAGACTGTTCCCATACCAATACGCCCAGGAAATGGCCGCGCCGAGTGAACATTCTAGAGTATTGGTGAGAGGGCTGCCTGCTGTGGTGGAGAGATCCAATGCCGAGGTTACCAGGCTAATCGGGAAGAAGCGGGTAGAGGCTATCAGACTCTCTGCTGGTCACAGCTCTAGAAGAGCGAAAAAGGGAGAGGAGTGTCTACCACCTGATGCTCTGGTTCTGTACCTGTATGAGCCTGGTGAGCTGGAATGTGGTCGTCGGTGTGCACCAGATCCTAACTGGTCGATGTTCACAGGCTTGACAGGTATGTGGAGATGGAGGGGCGGCCTACACTGTACTACCTTCCATGCCAGCACAGAGTGCCTAGGCGACCATTTGTCGTAGAAGAGCTTCAGCTAGTCTCTGAAGACACACAGCTATCACCCCCTAGGGTGCTAAAATGATACTCAATGGGCTCGGTATGGACCCCATCTAGCAGCACATGGCACTTGTCATAGTAAGCGGAGTATGAGTTTTTCCTGCGCATACTTCACCATACCCGGGTTTTGCATGCGTAGGCCTCGGTTTTTAGCTCTGTCCACCCTGCCATGTAGGGCGCTGTAGAACCTCTGCCAAGAGACATCATTCTGCCGCTCTGACATTCCCTTATCCGAGCAGTTACTTGCAGCTGTGCTCTCCACATAGTAGCATTTGGAGCAGAGAGCGATGCCACGAGAGCCTTCGAACTCGAGCTTGAACGGAGTCCGTGCACACCATTTATCCCAAGGTAGCTTATGAGCCTGGTACACTGCTCGCATCTCAGGGCGAATGACGTCGTCGAGGTTGGAGCCTGCTATAGCGATATACATGGAGTCAGTGTCCATCTGCAGGTACTCAAAGATGTCACGAGCTAGGTAGCGATCGAGGAAGTCATAGTAGAACGCTCATAAATGGCTATCCCCAACTGGAAGGGCCTTCGAATAGTGATTCTTGGCTTGCGGATCTGGAGTTCATATAGCCCACCGATCTCCTCAAGATCTTCGAACCATGCACTACACAGGGCCTTGTCTATGACACGTTCATCCTTCTTGAAGCTGGTGTTGCTATGACGTTCTAGGGTATCGATGAGCTTCCCGTAGGCACTGTTGCCGAGGAGTTTGAAGAGATCTGCCATGAGCACTTTGCTCTTATCTACATCTCCTGAGCGGCAGGCCTCCATGAACCACACGAATGGGCGCTTGGCCTCATAGTCTATGGTGCGGTATACAGCAGTGATCTCCAGGCTATGGGTTATATTCCACTTGAGTGTCGGTGCGTACAGCAGCCACATCTTGCCAGAGATGGTGCCAACCAGCTTCTTGGTGGTGGGTCGCTTCCGCCCTGTACGCTCCAGATAAGCCTGCATCTCAGAAGAGACAGCCTCTCCCTGGATCTCGCGGTTATAGAAGAGCGGGGGCATTTCCTCGAACTTTGCCCACAGACCCTTAGGGACCTCTATATCCACCTCAGCAAATCCAAACCAGCAGTCTGCTAGGAGCGCCTCCTTAAAGCTGGCCACACCACTGGCACTGGACCAATGCCGCACTGTCTCCTTACCACAGGGCATATCTGTGACCATCGTTGACAGGTACAGAGCATTTGCGTCATAGCCGAGTAGACGTCGGCAGACACGCTCACTCTGGCGGATGCATGTCACACCTGCCTCATGGTATCTGGTGAACACGATGCTGGGCCCTTCAACAACCGCATCCTTCAGTATCTTGTAGAACTTCTTGCCCGGAGAGTAGAGGCTAACATCCGGCATGTGCTGAGCGGTTCCACGTAGGAGGTACTGCAGTAACACACCTGGGAGAGACACCGCATCTTTGAGGATGTCTATTTCTCATTCTGTGTAGAACTCCCGCATCCGCTCTAGGGCTTCGATGAATGGACTGACGTCCAGGTTGTTGTAGTATCGCAGCCAGTTGGCGATCTCCGCATTCCATGCCCACTGAATGGCTGGTTACATTGTTCCCACTCTGATCCTGTCAAGAGCTAGCCACCCTTGAGCTTAGATGTCCATGCTGAGTAGTCAGGAAGACCTGGATAGTTGAGCTTCTCGTGTGTAGCAAACCATTCATATGGGAACCAGCTCTTCTGCTGTGTACACCCATAAGCTTTGACCCATACCTCGTATGAGACTCCTGGGCCGAGGTAGTTTAGCAAATCGAGAAACCGTAGCTCAGGTGTTATGAGGAAACTGGTCTGACTAGCCTTCTTGGCGACTTTCACCATATCTATACTGTCAGTCAGCTCATCGACAAAGTACTTCTTGAGGAGGTTCAGGTCATGCTGCCCAGAGTTGAACCCCAGTACAGGTACTTGATCACACCGCTCAGTCGCTGCTGTCGCTTTGGAAGCTTGTCCAGGTCTGTCAGTATGTACTGTGCCCTAACCGTTGTCCGGATTAGATATTCTCGCCGTTGGATCTCCAGCATGAACCCTCTGATCAGTTCTTTGGGGTCAGGCTTGCAGACGTGAGTGGGCTCACTCGTGGCGCCCTCTAAGGAGCAGCCAACTGTCACAGAGATAGGTATGTGAGTACTCTCGATCATTAGAGTGTCCGTAGGATGAGTCTTGATACCATCTAGGAGTGCTTCGAAGTCGTAAACTATGAAGTGTGGGTATGGGACAGTCCGAACTCGTTTAGGGACGCTTGGACAGCATTTTATACAGCACTCCCACTGTACCATAAGCATGCATCGAGAGGCTCTCAGCTTCTCCTCTCTCAGGACTGTCTTGCGGTATCTTTGTTCGGCATCCTCACCTTGCTGGTGTTGTGGACACCCATGCCAGACACAGCCATGGAACTGGTAAACGGTGTTGGTGGTTTGATCATAACCATCTACGGGAGCACCCTCGATCTAGCGCTTGCCACCATGCCCACACTCTACATGGTGTATGTGTATGCCTCTGTTTCTTGACTCATACTCGATCCAACGAGTGACCACGGAACTGGAGGGTTGGGGCGGATAGAAGGCTTTCTCATACGCAGACTGTGGCGCCTCAACCTTCTCGCAAGGACACACGATTGTTGTTTTGCCACCGGTACAGTGATCAGCATGGCATTGAAGATTGCATGCCTGTGTAAACCTCTGCTGACAGTGACTGCAGACTAGAGTATGTGCCAGCTTGGAGATGTTCTTGATGTAGAAGGTGTGGTGGTCCAACACTCCGATGGTCATGGTGTCACGGTAGTGAGCCACTTGCCTGATCAAGTGCCAGGTGCCCTCTTCAGTTGGTTCATACATGCGAATCCCGATCTTGGCGAAGAACTCTACCTTGTCCAGCTGATCCAGCAAGGTATTGCGGACATCACGTACTGTCTTGCTGTAGAACTGTGTGGCAAGCTCTCATGTAGGAGCTGTACTTCTATCAGCTCTCACTACTTGATGGACTGCTAGACATCTCCAGAGACACATGTTGTCCCTGTAGGTGTCGACGGTAGTCATACTCTTCTTCTGTCGTAGGTGGTGTGTGGGACAAAGTACTTCCACACATCTGGATAGTCCTGCTGCAAGCCAGTGATGTGCATATTTTGCACCAGCACTCCAGGGTCGGAGTCTGGATCGAACAAGAATGTCGCTGTCTTCCGACAGCCTACTCGTCGGGGTGGTCGATAGGGCAATCCTGAGTAGTCGCGACTCGGGTCACTGTGCATAAACCCTAGACCGCTGTTGTCACCACCGTGCCACTGATGGTCTGGGTGAGCGTTGAACACTCTCTGTAGTCTGCTGGCCGCTGAGACGCTATGCCTGTTGAGCTGTGGGTCGAAATCATTTGTATCAGGAGGGCTTGCATCCAGCTCATGGAGGATTCGTCGCACCGTGAAGTACACGTGGAATCTGAGACAGCTGGCGATGCGCACAGCTTCAGGAGTACCAGAATAGGAGTGACGCAGGGTGGAACTTACTCCACATCCATCCAAAGTTCAGCTGCTGATTCCAGTATGAGAGACCTCGAGCAGCCATCCAAGTATGACCTTGCTTCGCATCCTTGATGGTGATGGGGTGGTTGGTCAGCAGTCATGGGTTGATGGAGAAGCTGGTTCGGGACCGTCCATCCACTGTGATGTAGAACGGTGTTAGTTCTGGTATATCAGACAACCGACCTCTCAGGCTAGTCAAGGGTGTACCCAGGAGGGGCGGTTGGCTCCGGATGACTGTCATGAGGTTCAGTGGGAAGGCTATCTATACTGGTGTTCTTAAAGCTAAAGTACAGGCACCATACTATTTGTAGTCATCTAGAATCCAGAGACCCGCGAGGCGACCTCGCCATAACATCTCGTTTTTAGCTCCTCCTAAATGAACCCTTCTATGACTCATGAGCAGATTCTGCAGGTGATGTAGGTTTAATCGCCAGGTATACTATGGCATGGGTCGCCACAGCTTTCCATGTCCGGGAGAACAGCAGCTCCCATCTCCATACACTCACATGTCTCAACAAACCTATGCGCCAGATAGAGCATGTCGAAGAGGTCCTGGATCTGGCCATTAGTCACAGAGCCTGTCCGCGAGATCTTGCCATGTCATTTCCGTTGCTTCAGGTCATGTGGCTGGTAAATGGCCTCGTAGGCGGCATGCAGGTTGGCCGAATCGCGGATCTGTGCGGCAAGTGTGGTGAGCTCGTCGATGCAGGGCTGGTTTTCAGCCAGGAATCCGGGGTTGCATTCCACAGGAACGTAATTGATCTCAAAGACCTTCCAGGGAATGACGCCCAGCAGTTGGTGGCAGTCAGGCGCGACTGCCGCCAGGGCATCTATGGTGCTGTGGTCAAAGATGTTGCTGTGGCCGTGCGTGAAGCATGGGTCAATGTGCTGCGTCAGGTACTCGTGTCGGTCCATGAAGCCCATCATCTTGTTGAACGTCTTGGAGGGACAGCTGCCAAAGTCCACCGTGTCGACTATCTTGGCATCAGGGAGGGGGGAGAGGGAGAGAGAGAGGTCGAGAGAGAGAGGGAGAGAGCGGGAGAGAGGGAGACAGAAAGAGGGAGAGAGATAGGGAGAGAGAGGGAGAGATCATGGGAGAGAGAGGGAGACGGAGAGAGGGAGGGAGAGAGGGAGGGAGAGAGGGAAGGAGAGAGGGAGGGAGAGAGAGAGCGGGCGAGAGAGGGGAGAGAGGGGGGGGGAGAGAAAGAGAGGAGAGAGGGAGGGGGAGAGAGAGGGAGAGAAGGAGGGAGAGCGGTGGGAGAGACGGAGGGAGAGAGGGAAGGAGAGAGGAGGGGGAGAGAGAGGGAGGGAGAGAGGGCGAGAGCGAGGGAGAGAGGGAGAGAGGGGGAGAGAAAGAGGGAGAGAGATAGGGAGAGAGAGAGAGAGGGAGAGAGAGAGAGGAAGAACGAGAGAGGGAGAGAGAGAGGAAGAACGATATAGGGAGAGAGAGAGGGAGAGAGAGAGGGGGAGAGATAGGGAGAGGGAGAGGGGGAGAGAGGGAGAGAGGGAGGGAGAGAGGGAGGGAGAGAGGGAGTGGGAGAGAGGGAGTGGGAGAGAGAGGGGGAGAGGGAGGGTGAGAGGGAGGGAGACAGGGACGAAGAGGGGGATGGTGAGAGGGAGAGAGAAAGGGAAATAAGAGAGAGACAGTGCGAGAGGGAGGGACAGATGGAGGGAGAGAGGGAGGTAGAGAGGCGGGAGGGAGTGGCGGTGAGAGGGAGGGATATAGGGAGGGGTATAGAGAGAGGGAGAGAGGGAGAGAGGGAGAGACGGGGTAGGGGAGAGAGGGAGAGCGATGGAGAGAGAGGGGAGAGAGAGAGGGAGAGATAGAGGGAGAGAGAGGGAGAGGGAGAGATGGAGGGAGAGGGAAAGACAGAGGGAGAGGGAGAGGGGGGAGATAATGGGGGAGAGAGACGGAGAGTGATAGGGAGAGAGAGGGAGAGAGAGGGAGAGAGAGGGAGGGAGAGAGGGCAGAGATGGAGGGAGATATGGAGAGAGAGAGGGAGAGAGAGGGAAGGAGGGAGGGGAGAGAGGGAGAGGGAGAGAGAGAGGGGGAGGGAGAGAGGGAGGGAGAGAGGGAGGGAGAGCGAGAGAGAGAGAGAGAGGGAAAGACAGAGGGAGAGGGAGAGTGGGGGAGATAATGGGGTAGAGGGAGGGAGAGTGATAGGGAGAGAGAGAGAGTGAGAGAGAGAGTGAGGGAGGGCAGCGATGGAGGGAGATATGGAGAGAGAGAGGGAGAGAGGGAGGGATGGAGGGAGGGAGGCGGGAGAGGGGAGACAGAGGGGGAGAGAGTGGGAGGTAGAGCGGGCGAAGGAGGGAGGGAGAGAGGAGGGGATTGAGGGAGACAATGGGAAGAGAGGGAAGGATAGAGAGGGAGAGAGGGAGTGAGATAGGTAGGGAGAGGGAAGGAGAGAGGGGTAACGAGAGGGAGGGAGAGAGGGAGAGGGAGGGAGAGGCGGCGGGGGAGAGGGAAGGAGAGAGAGGGAAAGACAGAGGGAGAGAGGGAGATAGAGAGAGGGAGAGAGAGGGAGGGAGAGGGAGGGAGGGAGGGAGGAAGGAAGGGGAGAGAGGGGAGAGAGAGCGGGCCAAGGAGGGAGGGAGATACGAGGGAGATTGATGGAGAGAATGGGAAGAGAGGGAGGGATAGAGATTGAGATAGGGAGGGAGATGGATTGAGAGAGGTAGAAAGAGAGGTCGGGAGAGAGGGAGGGAGTGAGAGAGAGGGGGGAGAGAGAGAGAGGGAGGGAGGGGGGACAGAGGCAGGGAGAAAGGGTGGGAGAGAGGGAGAGAGAGAGGTAGGGAGAGGAGGGAGAGAGAGAGGGGGAGGGTGGGAGAGAGGGAGAGATAGAGGGAGGGAGAGAGGGAGAGGGAGAGAGAGAGGGAGAGTGAGGGAGTAAGAGGGGGGGGGGGACAGAGGCAGGGAGAGAGGGGTGGGAGAGGGCGAGAGAGCGAGGGACAGAGGGAGCCAGAGTGGGAGGGATGGAGAGATGGAGAGGGAGGAGGGAGAGAGAGGGGAAAGAGATGGAGATAGAGGGGGAGAGCGAGTGGGAGAGAGGAATAGCGAAGGAGCGAAGGGAGAGGGAGGCGAGAGGGAGGGATAGAGGGGGAAGAGAGGGAGGGATAGAGATGGAGAGAGGGAGGGGGAGAGTGAGCGAGAGAGGGAGGGATAGAGGGAGTGAGAGAGAGAGGGGGAGAAAGAGGGAGTGAGGGAGGGAGAGAGGCAGGGGACCCGGACGAAGAGAGGGAGGGAGAGAGGGAGGGTGAGAGGGAAAGGAGAGAGGGGGAGAGAGGTGGGGGAGACAGGGAGAGAGAGAGGGACACATGGAGGGAGAGAGGGAGGGAGAAAGGGAGTGAGAGAGAGGGCCAGATAGATGTAGAGAGAGAGGGAGAGGGAGAGAAAGAGGAGGGAGAGGGGGGAAGGAGATAGAGGGTGTGAGAGGGGGAGAGAGAGGGAGAGAGGGAGTGCGAGAGAGAGGGAGAGGGAGAGTGGGAGGGGGAGGGGGAGGGTGGGGAGAGGGGGAATGAGAGGGAGAGAGGGAGAGAGGAAAGGAGAGAGGAAGGGATAGCGGGCGATAGGGGAGAGAGGGGGAGCGACTGATCATAAGCACCTCGACATTACCTTTAATAACAAAGGGAATTGGCTTAACCATGTGAGTAATCTCATAGCAAACGCTCAACACAAACTCTCCTTACTTAAAGGTCTAAAATATATTCTAGACCGTAAATGTCTCGAGATCATGTACAAAACATTTATTAGACCATCTTTAAAACATGCAGATGTTGTGTGGGATAATATTCCACAATATCTTGTAATTTGGTTAGAGGGATATCCAAAGTGCTCTCAGAACGGTATGTGAAATGACACGTAGTGCGAGCACTGAAGACCTGTACTTAGAAACAGGCATCGAAACCTTGTCAAGTAGACGTGAATTTCATAGATTATCTATGCTATTTAAAATTATTAACGGGACGACCTGTGAGGTTCTGGTCAACCATCTGCCCACACTATCCCAAGCACGAAATCCTTACAATATACGTCATCCAAATTTCTTCACTCCATTCCGCTGCCGTACTGAGCTCTTCTATGGATCCTTTTTCCCAGCAACCATCCGCGCCCGGAATATGCTTCCTGTTCCGGTGAGAGATTATGTCACTCTTCTAGAATTTAAAAGCAAACTCAAGGCTATGTCACCCATACGACAACCCCCTGAGTGGTACTACGTAGGCCCGAGGTTTGCCAACATAATGCTATGCAGGCTCCAAAACGGTTGTAGTTCTTTATCCCGACATCTATTTGACAACTTTCTGTTACAACTTACATTGTGCCCTTTTTAACGAGCAAAGAGTCGTTTTCCAAAATCAGCTTGCTTTGAACGATATTTCTCTTGCTATTCTTACGGTCAACCAGCTTCTATACGGGACTTACACTGCCAGCTTGGAAATGAACAAACTGATCTGTAATACGGTATGTCAATACATAATTAACACCAACCGCTTTCAGTAGCTTCCCGTTCGCGAACTTATAGTTTAAGGGGTAAAAGGACAGCAGCCCAACACGTACATGTCGGGGCGAAGGCAGCACCTAGAGCTTACCTCTGCTATTCCTCCATTTGATCTTATTCCTCGCTTTCTCTAGCTCTCACCCTCTCTCCCCTCCTTTCACCCTCTCTCTATCTCGGTCTTTCTTCCTACTCTCCTCCACATCACACTCAACATCCACACACTTATGCACACTAATAGACTACAATTAATTAAACTATTATGATTTGCCGCCATTTTGTTGTAAAAAAGTTTTGTATAATCTGTATGTGTATGGGAGGCACGAGCATAAGACTCCAAGTCTTATCGTGCTTCCATCTGAACAAAATAAATCACGTTTAAACCAACTGGTAACATATTTGTTTCATGAGAATTTCACTAATCTGAGTATTTGGTGAAAATTGGGAATTATGTTAGGGAAATATTCATTACCCAGAAGTGTATTGCTCCGTATACAAGAGATAGCTTCTCGTGTCACTTAATTTTCATTTTATACTCAAAATGCTAGAAACTGCTTCTCAGGGCATCGAAATTGCTAGTTTTCTAATTTTTCTCTAAATGTTCTTAGTTACTTCACTATATTGTTTACCAAGGATGTGGAAGATGTTTTACTATTTGCCTCCACTGACAAAATTCTGAGAATTGCCACTGCCAGCTGGTCCCCAACCGCCCCTATTTTGAAGCTAATATACCGCAATATCAATGGTAGTCCCCTATTACATAGGGCCTGCAATGGAATGTTTTCCCACGCGCATTCGGCAGTACTACGTCGTTAATATATATTGTTAAATCGACCTCCTCGCGCACTTTGCAAGTGGAAAAACCATCATGTACGTGTATTATTAGACAAAGAAAATTACCGAAACACTTATTTTATGAATTGAGATTCTTTGCCCTGAGATATCGGGTTTTTCATAATTACATGATATGTTGTGTATAATTTGTTTCTGTCAAACAAATAGGACGTTAATGACTATCAGCCTACTTGAGTTATGTTGAGACCCGGTGAAATCCCATGAGTCAGGAAAGCGGACGTGTATGCCTTTATAATATTCGCAACCATAGATCTTGTAAAAAAAATCACCTCACCTGTCGCCAGTCCAACCGCCAGACATACGGACACATCTACCTATACTTTGGTGATATTGTCTATAACTGCTAAACGTCCGTCCGTCAGTATGCTCTTCCATTCATTCATTCATTCATTCATTCATTCATTCATTCATTCATTCATTCATTCATTCATTTATTCATTCGTTCGTTCTTTCGTTCGCTCGCTCGCCCGGTCGGCCGTTCGTCCGTTCGTCCGTTCATTCGATCGTTCTTTCGCTCGCGTTCGTCCATTCGTTCATTGATTCGTTCGTGTGTTCATTCGTTCGTTCTCAAAATAACAAACAGAAAGAATTGTGAGTTGCTTGTGTCTTAGGCAGCAACGACTTTCACTTGGTGTTTCACAATTATGCTTATTATTAAGAGCGCTTCTAATGTATATGTTGTCCAGCCTCTATGCCCACATCTTCATCAATTAAAGATTATCCACGTTCATGACTTCCAAGCATCCGACACACTGACGTAATAACTTTAATATCTTGATCTTTCCCAAATTGATCGAAATCCACTTTAAATGCGAAACCCGTTTTAGAATTTACAATAGCTTCTTGTAAGATATGCCAGATATATGTTACTCTGAATGCATTAACCACATCTTCCCATATCCGTTCTACGTTGCTTAATGACTAGTTTCGGAGGGTGGACCCCGGTTCCTCTTTGTCCGCCAGGATTAGCAGCTCGCATGCTACACCATCATACACAATAGACCTTTCCACTCTACCCATCCATCCATCATATGACGTCATAATTAACTACGTGGTGTGTAGAATGACATCATAATCAATGACGTCATGAGTGACGTAGTTAAGTACGTCACGAACGCATAATTGAAAACGGATTGTTGTATGAATTGTATGTCTTTACTATATAATAAAGATTATGTTGAATAGTTTGGCGGCCCGACCTCAATCATGTCACCTCTCAGTCGTCTGAACCGCATCAGTGGTTTATATTTAAACTATATGTTATCTTTTCTTGTAACACATGTTAGTGATGGTACCTGCCTCGCTGCTCGTCGCAATACAGCATATATCATTTACACATCACGAACATGTTTGCGTCAAACCTGCTGTTGTCACAGGAAGCAACGACTTTCAATCAGGTTTGAGAATCGATAGGTTTTGTAAAGATTCAGATTACCACAATGTATCCCGCACCAACCCTCTACAATGCCTTTACTGTGGCAATAGAGTGATTCGATCGCCCACTCAAATATGTGACGTCATGCTCACTCACGTCACATGTAGGCTGACGTCACGACCATACTGGCGTATTATAAATCCGGAAAGAAGCTCAAAACTTCCGGCAAACGTAAACACGAATTGTATGTATTTGATTGATTTATAATTTAATAAGCTTTGTGTTGACTATTTTGAAAATGATTTGACTGGGAGTTGTTGCTGCCATAGACATCAATAACCCCAGGACCAATCAGTTTCAAAATATTCAACAGCTTACCTGTGTAGTTACCTTGAATTTTTGTTTCAAAGTATATAAATCTATTCCGATACATTAATTTAGTGGGCGGAGCTTAGCTAAAAATGGGTGGGGCATTGCTAGAAATGAATCCCCCTATTTACATGTAATAAGAGGCTATCTGGCATTAGTGACCACATTTTGGTGCTCGCAAGGTTCGAGCCTGCCTCTACAGTATACAAGTACATTAGGATACGCATTCTTTACTCGTGGCATTAAAGGGATGCTAATCTCATTCCAAATGTTATACTGTGCCGATACGTTATGGTTTATAGATTCCATGTCATTCATATCCTGTCACATTCCCGTTTCTGTATCACAACTGTCTGCTTTGTAATATCGCGTAAATGTTGAACAGTGACCGCCACCATTCCGTCTCCTCAAGAGATATTATGTGATGCCATGTAAGTGCCAATGCTTTATATTCTTTATCTCGGTGAATATTTTGAAACTAATTTGACTGCAAGTTGTTGCTGCTTAAGGCAGCAACAACATCCTGCTGCTTAAGGCAGCAACAACTTCCAGCCAAATTAGTTCCAAAATACTCAACAGCTTACATGTATGGTTGCTTTTATTCTGCATTGCCAAATAATAGCTGGCACCTCTACGACTGAGCGTATATCTCGAGTCAGACTTGATAGGCTTTGTCTGTTGAAAAGTAAATCATGACAGCCATCATAGGCTGTAGAAATGTAGCGATGTTTAGCTAATGATGCCTGAATATCTTTCTATAGCGGCCTGATAAAAAGCTTAAATCTACCTGCATAGTTTATGAGTCGCGTATTAGATCACCTGGATAGCTACCAAGAGATGAGATCAGTTCAACTTTAAACCAGTCTGTTGAATAAATGTAATCAATTTATAATCGATTTCCAAGTAAACGATTAAATATATTGAAAAACAGTAATTTGTCTGCATTTTTAGTCAACTTATCTTCAACATATTCAATGAAATATTAGTGACACCATACGGATGACCTTGTCTCTTCTTATTCACGAGACGCCAACAACTGACGGTTACCGATCAATCAACTGTGTATACTGATTATATGTTCGCGTTATTTCATACTATTGTACGCATGCGCTCATACACACGCCTAGGGCTTTGAGGGTGGAGGGTAATTCCTTGTAAGCTTTGCTCAGTCTTATAATTGTATTGAAAGTATATAGAAAATATATTTTAAGAAGTAGGGCCTACGTTAAATTTCAGTAACATGCCCAACCAATAAGGCAATGCCCGACCCGACACAACTCAGCGTCATTTCGCCGATAAACCGTGTTGGTATGACGTGGCAGTTGTATCAAGTTGCATCGTGTTGTATCCTGTCGGTCCGGTTGAGCCTTTCTGATCGTAGTTGGTTGTAGTCGTTGCCTGCCGTGTTGGTGTGACCGCTTTCCCAACAAGGCCCAACTGTAGTTACCTTGAGTAGCCAACCAAAGAACAGCCTCAGGTCATGTGCATCCTCGCATGCGTCACGCGCGCTCTTTTTTGGAAGATGGCGCGCATGTGGTCAGATGAGCTGGAAGACACCCTCTGCCAACTTTAGCAAGAAAGACCTTGGCTGTACAACACCAGCTAAAAAGCACACTCCCACAGAATGACTGCAGTAAAAGCTAAACTGGAAATAGTTCAGGCATATGCATCAGCAACTTTAACTCAAATGGTTATCAAAATGTCTAGTATAGTTCACTAACATGATATAATGTATTACTTCATACAATTCTACACAAAGCCGGATACCTCTATGTGACGTTTATTCAGCAAAGTATATTCAAGCACTGCTTTTCCAACAGCTGTCGTGTCAAGCCGCGACGGTGTGGACGGGTGAAGTCGGAAACGAACAAACAACTACAACAGTGTATGATGCTGTGAGTTGTGTCGGATCGGGAATCGCCGTATTGGTGTGGCCCTGGATTAATATACCCTGATCAACATGTAAAATTTCCTTGGACACGTCATTAAGGGGAGCATTGTTGGTTGGCGCCGGTGAGTTTCGGCCTTGAGGTATATAGAACAATCTCTAGACTGTTCCTATCACATTTCGTTCTACCAATAACTGGCTCATTGACTTCACAGATCGCCCAACATTTTCAACATTAATTAAATAGTCTAAGTTGTATAAAATACAATTATTAACTGTACACTAATTTTAATGTAACCTCACCATTAATCATTGCTACGACGCCGCCGCCGCCGCCGCCGACGACGACGACGACGACGACGTAGGCATGCCTTTGAAGGTGGTAGGTTAGACAATAAAAGCTCGCTTAACAGTTCAGATTTATCTAAATACACTGTAATGGAGCCTTATATTAGATGTACGGGGTGGGCGGGGTCGCAGGTAGCTGGGTCTCGCTTCTTGTTCCTCTTGCGTTTCTGTCTCGTGTAAGAAAAGAGAAGAGAAAACCTGGCGGAGGCATCATGGGGTTAGGAGAAAGAGTTGGGCGAGATGGGTAGAGGTAAATAATGAAGTTAATGATGATAATATTATCACAATAATGAGGACACTGTTGATGATAATATTATTGATGAAAATGAAGAGGCTATGAACTGACAATATTTGAAAACGATAACAACTAATATTTCTGTTAATTTACAATCTTAGTATTGATTAATATTATTATGTTAAAGTCAAACTGTTGTGACGATGTTGTAATGGATGGTGCCGATCTGACGCCCAAATTTATGACGTCATACTCAATGGGCTTTTCAAGTGTTAGCTATGCGCCGCCCATCTTTGGCAAGGCCCTACCCCCACCTCGCTCGTGTTTGGACCGATCTATCCCCGACTATCAATTACCAGAAAACTATACAGCATATGGCAGCAACCGCGTTCAGTCAAATTAGTTTCAAAATATTCAACAGCATGTTTATTAAATAGTAAAGGCATGCAATGCATACAAACTGACGGGCTATTAAGCCCTTAAGACAGACTAAATCTAGTCATTCATGACGTAATGATTATGACGTCATCATACACGTTGCGTAGTTGATTATGACGTCTTATGGTGAATAGATAACCTGGAAAGGACCATTGCATCACATGTAGACTGACATCGCAATGCATAGTGGAGAGTCTAGCTCAACCATAATTTACAATATAATAAATATTCTGTTGAGTATTTTGGGGGTAGTTCGACAGGTGGTTGGTGTTGCCAAAGTGGCAACAACAGCCGGTGGTTGAATTGGTTTTAAAATGTTCAACAACTTTCCTATACCGCTACCTTGGAACTGGGGTTCTGGGAATACAGCCTTGCGTTCGTAGGACAAACATTCCGGAGCGCTCTGCCCGTGCAAAACCGGCTTTTCTCGTTTGGTAGGCCTATATTATATGATACGAAAACAGCAGATTGTCAATAGTTTGCAGATTAGCTAAACGTTTTGAAACTTTTTCCCTACGGATCGCAAGGCTGGGTTCAAGGTATATAGGTCGATTCCAACAAGCTCACGACGTGCGCGACGCTGGGATAGAGATGGGCGAGGTATATCTTGAAATGGGTACTTCTATTTATAGAGATGAGGATGATAAGGACGGCGAAAATAATGATGATGATGATGATAATAATATCGATGAAACAAATGGAAGCTATGAATTGGCAATAACTGATGATAACCATGACTATTGTCTGTACATTTATTTATTAGTATTGTTGATTGACGCTATGAAATGCCAATATCTGATGATAATCATGCATATTTTCTGTACATTTAATATTGTTTAATTTATTATTTTAATGGCAAACTGTTATTCGTCATGCAATTGTTAATACTGGTTGTAAAACTGTACGGGCAAATAGCCTAAAGGGGAAAATATATTCGTTCATATATAGTCATACCATTCTACCCATTGAGGCATGTGCCCCTGTGACTCAGGCCTTATGGACCGTCAATTTGGCATGCCATGAGACGGATCAGATGTCATTCTCATCAAACATGCCTCCTGGCTCTGCATCAGTTCGGGTCCGGGAGGGGGTGTTAATGGGGTGCGCGCTTGCACGTATTTGTTACGACATATATGATGCATTCTTGACCTCGAGTGCAGTAACCTAATCGCTCTCCCTCCCTTCCTCCCTCCCTGCCCCCTCCCACCCCACCCCTCTCTCTCCCTCCCTCTCCCGCCACCTTCCCCTCTCCCACTCTCTCTCTCTCTCTCTCTCTCTCCGCCTCTCTCTCTCTCCGCCTCTCTTTCTCTCTCATCATCTTTCTTTTCCTTGCAGCGCTTTCATTCTCTTATGCTTCTACTCCGTATAAATGTTTCTCTTGTTATTATGTCATGAAACTGTTATAAACACTATTTTTATCTGTGCTACGTGGTAATAATTCTTTTTATAAACGGCTATATCTAAGTTGTAAGAATTTCTAGCCGATCCCATTGGACATTTTGGTGCAATGAATTATATCAAATCTTGTCTCTTGACTATGGCGTTGATACGGCTAACTTAACATATGCCTGCGGCGTCGCTTTTGCACCATAACGTGGAAAACCCGTCCATTAAATTTAGGTTTACACTTTTTAATGATTAAATTAATTATTTATTTATATCGTTGTCCTGAAGCCATTTGGGTTTTTCTGAATGGTACAACATCTTTGCTCAGAATAGAACAGAAAAATAGTGTTTCCGCCCAACAAACGGGGCGCTAAAAGGTAAAAGCTGAATCGACACCTTAAAATATTTATTTGCAACCAACTCTTTGGAAAGTGCCATTGCACGTCTGTTTTCAACGAATTGTCGTTGCGTTTTCCTGTTGAAGCCAAATTATAGCTATTAAACCAACAAGAGGGTTGAAATATCACTATCCAAACTGTGATGGAAGATTCCAATTTCTCAGTCAATCATATGGTGTCATTATCAACTACGTGGCGTGTATGTTGACGTCATAATCAATTACGGACTAAACGTTGTTGTACGAAGTATATGCCTTTAATATTTAATACACATGTTGCTTACTATTAAACAGTTTACATGCATAGTTTTCTGGAAATTGAGTCAGGGAGTTCAGGGGTCGATTGAAGCCCAATCCAGGCGAACTGTGGGTGGAGCTTAGCTAAAGATGGGCGAGGCATGGTTAAAACTGGATTCCTCCACTATGCACCCTTGGCCTGTAAATAGATAATCGTCAATAGCAAGAGATCTGTCTAAGGGGACGATTTTATGGTGTTCTCTTGACATCAAGTGCAAGTAACCTAATCTTTAATTTTTACTCTATTCACCTGATGCTAAACATCCCATCGTAGCGGATTGTCGGAATATCAGTAGGACGCTTAGACATACACTTTTAAAGGGATCCGGTTCTAGATATGCCCCGCCCATGTCTAGTTAAGGTCCGCCCACTTCTACACTTTGAAACATGAATTCCCAAGATTTCAATTTTGACTTTTCAATACGGTTAAGCTGTTAACTATTTTGAAACTAAAGCCTGCAACAGCTCCGAGTTAAATTAGCTTCGGGATTGGTCGGCAGAATGTGTATTAACATGTAAATAAAAGAGGCACTAACCGCATGTTAGTTGTACCTTTCGTGACATACCTACGTCATTTGAATGTGACGTGACGCCAGCTAACGAGTGGCATATCACGTCAAATATGTGAGTGACAGCTCGAGTCTTTTCATTACATATTTTGGTTCACGGCAATGCAAGTCGTTAAGTCCGTTTCACCAAAGCTGCATAAGTACAACTCGCATCAATGTCAAATGCTTGCGTAAGTAATTTGCCTAAAATCAAATGCAGCACTCTATTATAACTGTTTAACACAGAGCCACAATTTGTGATGGTAGTGTAACACCTATGATCTCGGACACGTTTTTCTAATGCCCTTTCCACCCCACCCACCCACCTCACCCGATTTGACTGCGAGTCTGACGTCGTGACACTTAGGCCAGACGAAGGCATGGTCAAGACCAAAGTGACGAATAAACACCAGACATGGAGACGACGGAAAAGGTGCCTCTCAAGAGTCCGCGTTAAACTGCTTTAGAGGAGCAGTCAGAATCTCCAACAATCACCGGGTCTGGCAACGATGTGAAGACGCCAGCGGCAGGCGACGGTGGAGCCTCTACAGCCCACCCGGTCACCCGTCCGCCACACCATGGTTTATCTAGGGCAAAGCAATGGAAAGAGGAGAGTCTATTAGTTAAGGCAAGTGAAAATTGGCATCGATAAATTGCACCTTGTTAACCCCTTGTGTGACAACATAACCCTTTAATGCTCAAACTGACCAAAACGCAACTTTGCAATGCTCTTCTGACGCGGCTATTTTAAAGGCATAAAGAAGAGGATTTTAAAATATTTACCACTAGAATACCTGCCTCGGTTACCGAGCTAGTCATCCTAGTCGTACATTTTCAAAAATACTCTTCTCTCGGCCTTGCAGATAGATACTGGCTAAGTAAAAACTTTAATTTGCTTAATTATTACCCCTTTAATGGTTAATCCGGCGAAAAAAGTCAGTGGTAAATTTACAAAATATGGTCTTCTAAAATTAAAATATCCTGAAAAATATTGACTATCAAAATGTGTCATTGATATATTAAGTAGTATTTTCAGCGCTTTGAGGCGCTGTTGAGACAAGAGTGGTTGAGCATGATAGTTTCCTGTCAGTGGTATGCATGGGCAGTGATTTGTTATTACATCAACCATTAAATTCATTGATTTAAACGTAATTACTCACGCCCCCGAAGACCGATGTGAGTATTGCGGATGGTCCCTTCTGTCGGCCAGCCATCCAGCCATCCAGCCAGCCATCCATCCATCCAGCCAGCCTGCCAGCCAGCCAGCCAGCCAGCGAGCCAGCCGGTGGGTCAGTTTGTCAGTGGATCTGTGGGTCGGTGGGTTGGTGGGTTGCTCAGTGGTTCTTTGTTTGATGGGTCGGTTAGTCGGTTGGTCGGGGAGTCGGTCAGTTGGTCGGTCGGTCAGTCGGTCAATCGGTCAGTCGGTCGGACAAGCGGGTGGGCGGCGGGTGGCTGGTCGGTCGGTCGGTAGTTCGGTCTGTCTGTCTGTCTGTCATGCTGTCTGTCATACTGTCTGTCATGCTGTCAGTCTGTCATGCTGTCTGTCTGTCTGCCTGCCTGCCTGCCTGCCTGTCTGTCTGTCTGTCTGTCTGTCTGTCTGTCTGTCTGTCCACCGCATACCTCAGGAACGTAAAACGGTAGAATCACCACATTTGACACATAAAATCGTATTGTGGCTAGCTAGAGACTTGAATTTTCAGATCAAACGGTCAACAATCTAGGTCAAGGGATGAATATGTGCATACAGAAATACAAATTTGTGACATTTTTTATATCTCGGCAATGCAAGTTCCTAGACTGCTTCAAAATGGCGTGTACATTCAAATTATAGTGCGCTAGAGGTACTTTGAGGTTCAAATCTTATCTCAAGTATGATCTTTCTGCGACACCTACATCGTTTTACGATCACAGATTATTTCATGCGAAAGCCAGATGAATAGGAATTAACTAGAGATATTGAGAAATATCTCACCAACTTCAGCAACGTAGCAAATAATGCTACGAAAGAGAGCATGCTAGTAATAAATGATGGACGGCCCTTCCATCGTCTTAGATGGAAAAAGAATGTCACGCATCAAGATCATTGCAGAACTATAAGAATCGCATCCTAAGATATGCTGTGTTGTATTTGATGGATACGAAGGGCCATCCACAATAGAGTACTACGGTCTGCAGATATGCCAGTCACTATCATAAATCACGATGTCAGAAGTATCAAGTCATTTTTCTCTAACATGAGGAGTAAAACCCAGTTTACAGAACTTGTGGCGAGCTTTTTACAGTCGAAGGAACATATCATTACATGATGTGATGGCGATGCGAACACATTGATCGTATCAACTGCACGGAACTTCTCACAAAGTGGTCAGTCAGAAATTGTTGTAGCTGAAGATACAGATTTTTCATCATCGCGTTGATTCACCATTCGAAAACTTATATGGCTGATAGATGTCTTAGAAAGGCGAATAAGGTAAGCGCACACACGAACGGTGTAGAAGTGTACAGCATTTAGCCAAGCATGTTGCATGATTGAACCAGTATTCCGTGATAATATACAGATCACACATCCATGAAGTTGATGCTATACGAATTCGTGTACCTTTGAGCAAAGAAAAGCTAACCCAATGAAGCTTTTGCCTAAGCATGATATACTGGGTATCTAGCTCGGGGATTGGCTGATGCAGAGAAGAAAGCTCAGGACAGCGGTAATATCAGTATCTCATCTTCTGTAAACTGTATGGAGGATAGGAAAATGAATCATTGTCTTCCGTGAGGCAGACGCGGTATCACGCAATGGTTCAAGTTTGGAATAAAATTGAACCTGAGAGAATTCCCCCACCTGAGCGAGTTGCTCATTACCGCAGCCTTCGAGTTCATCTTCAAATTATCCAAGGGTCGAACTCAGTAACACATGTCTCGAGCTTTATGAATGGAGTTGGAAGCTGGAGAAACAATGCTATGCACCCAGTTATGACACACTTAGATGCTGCACATGCACATGCCCTGACATTTATTCGTTGCTATTGTCAAATCCCTAAAAAAAAACCAGTGTGCAACAAACCAGTGCTCATGCCACAAGTCTGTTTTAAAATGTGTTGTTGTATGTGATTTTGTTCCTGAAGTAGGGAGCACACGTGTATCCTCTGAACAATGTGACGTGAACTCTCATTCAATATCCTTCCAGGGTTCACGTCCGTACATAATTCCTTATCCGCCCATGTTAACCATTTAAACCCTGAAATCAGAGTATCGGAAGGGATGAATACGATCTGTCAGTCAAATATATGACGTCATAATGAAGTACGTGAAATCATCACACATAAGTAGACGTCACAACCATAATTGCCAGAAAATACTCCACCATGAAGCTGGAAAAGTCTGTTAAACATACGAATTATAAATCTTCGATTGATTTACTATCTAATGAGCATTATGTTAACTTTTTTAAAACTAATTTGAATGGGCGTAGTTGCTGCCCATAGCAGCAACAACAACCCGGTGAAATTCGTTTCTAAATATATAACTGTTTACTTGTACTTTTACCTTGATATTGGGGTAATGGGAATACAGGTTTCGATCGATCCCGACACTGGCAATGTGTTGGTGGAGCTTATCTAGAAATGGGCGTGGCAAAGCTTGAAAAGGGCCATCTATATCATAAGAAGCATGCAGGAAAGCTGTTGTATAGATTAAAATTATTTTGATTAGCCAATGTCTCTAACCGATTACTAGCATTTTCATATTCAGCACCGTCTCTGAACTGTCTCATTTTCAGTTTCAGTTCACGTTATTACACTCAGGCTACCGAGGCAGCATATGAGAGTACATATAACAATTATTATGGCAAGTAAAGTGGCAAACTATACATTGATTATCACTAGGTTACTAATTGGATACTAATTACATTAATAACAGCAATAATAGACGTGTTGACTTATATTTTCTTGGCATATAAAATGTGTCTACACAGTTTTTGCAAAACTGGCCTGTTGCATATTGAAAGAAGTTATTTAGCTTTTTTTTTTATCGAGTTAATGGTTAGGTAATAAGAAGGAATACATCTTTGTCTTTCAGGGGGATAAATTTCGTACAGTGAAAAAGAAAGTATAATTCGTCACCTATGAAATTACATGTATTACAGAGGCGCTCATTTCTTTCAATAACCGCACAAGCCCCCCCCCCCACCCCCTGCGTTAAATGCAGTATCAAATCATGTTATTGTTAGCATTTCATTAACCGTTTCGATCCATTTGTACTTGATATTCGTTGTTTCCGTATAATGTAGGCAGGTATAGCAAAGAATAGATGACAGATTTCCACATCCAGCGTTCACGATGTCCGCCCAACATCGAATTATATTAGCGTGTATTATAATATGTAAAGGGAATTTATCTAATTCTGTATAGATCATAACATTCGGGGTACATTTCTTCATTTGTAACATAATTTTATAAAATCGTATTTAGCAAATTTCTAGCAGTTTCGTGTTTCGGAGTCCCAGATTTCGGACGCGTATAATATAACTGCTACAACCTTGGACTCAAGGGGTGTACTCTGTAACTATATCGGGACACCAATCGCTTTAATTGCGTGGACTAGTGCGTACATTGATTTAATCCTTTGAGATAGGTTTCATTTTCTACAAGAAAAAGAATTAGCATTATATTTGAAAAGTACACCCAAAAATAAATTTGCGTCTACTACTTCTATGCTATGATCACCGATTTGAAATTTTGGTTGGTTAATCTTCTTACGTGTTTCGAATATTATTAGTTTCGTTTTCGAATGATTAATCTGCAATTCCCACTTTTCTCAATAGTCAATCATCATCATGGAATACGTCTAGCGCATTTTGTAGCGACCTGAGTGTGTCTGCCAGTTCCAGTTTCCAGTTTCTATTATCATAGTGGCATCAGCATAGAGAAGCACAATAATATATAAATAACGGTGTAAATTAGTGTTGCTCACTTCTACTCCGACGCACAAACCCCTCCAACCCATCCCCCGCCCCTTACTGCATTTTGTAAACCACCACGCAATCTTCCATAAATCGTTCTGCAAACAAATATTAGATGAATTATTATATATAATAGCATAGTCATAATAGCTTTGAAATCTTGAAATTCGTTAGCTGCAGAAAATCATGATAGATTAGATTTAGATTTTAGACATCGAAAGCGCTCGCGCGCAAGCGTACATACATGTAACCATGCATGTACGCACGCGCTAGCGCGCAATCGCACTCACGCTCGCTCGTTCGCTCCCTCGCACGCACACACGCACGACCGCACACACACACTTATTTTTGTGAACGAAATAAATACATTTTACGCCAAGTCGGAGGCTACATTATCCGTACTGTCCTACCTGCAAACATTGCCAATCTTGTTTTGAGATGATTGCGCGTATACGGACACATCTATCCATAAAGATACATATCTATTGGACCGGAAAATGGCGTTTGATTCCTGCGATTAACTCTTTAGAAACCTGATACTTGTCAACGCACAGCTACATATGTGCGATTAAAAGCACGTACGATGTATTCGGCTTAATGAACCTTTTCACTGTTACGTTATCATCTCCTCAGACTAGATAACACATTTTCATTATAACTGACATAGCTGCAGCCAATTTTAAAGACTATTTTACGGAAAACATTCGAGGTCCTAGACTCCCATAAATAGCAACAGCGTTCAGCAATATCGATTTCAAAATGGATAACGACAATTATCCATTTCAGTATCAGTATTCAGCAAATCAAATTTTTCAGGAATATACTGTGCTAAAGTGCCTAGAGGCGATGGAAAATCCTAATTGTTTTTAAAATTGATGAACGGAAAACCCACTGTTACGCTTTTGCGATATGACAGAGATTTATTAATCTACTATGCTCTAGGTAATCCTGGTAACCTATATAAATCAACACGGACGAGGGTGAGATTATGCCTGCTGTTTGTTTTGATGAGCGCTCGTCTTAATCTTACTTTTGACGTTTCAGCATGAAGGTAAGAAAATAAAAATATACAAATAACGTTTGAAGGTGGTCGATAAATACAATTATATTTAGTTGCGGTTTGCGACTAGTATAGGTTGGTTGGTTGTCGGTATGCGGGTCTGTCGGTCTGTCTGTTTATCTGTCGGTTGGTCTGCCCGTCTGTCTTTCTGTCTGTCTGTCAGCCTGACTAATTTTTATTTCAGCGAACCAGTCAGTCTGAGCTATAGCTCCCACTATGTCTGCCCATCTGTCCGTCCGTACATCCGTCAACCCCTGCGTCTGTCTAGGCATCCGTCTGCCCATCGATCCGTCCATCCACCCATCTGTCGATATGTCTGCCTGAGCATAGCTGTCCGTCTGCCCGCCTACCTGCCAGCCCGCCCGCCCGCCCGCCCGCCCGCCCGTCCATCCGTTCATTCAACAGCTGAAGGCTGGGATTGATTCTCCGTGATTGAGAAACTGCACGCCCGCCCTACCGTACGTCATCATTAGTGGTGGCACAATTATTAGTTTCCTAACAGATTGGCACAAAAACTTATCAATGTGATCAATTTTAAAGGCTATTTTACGGAAAACATTTGAGGTCCTAGACTCCCATAAATAGCAACAGCGTTCAGCAATATCGATTTCAAAATGGATAACGACAATTATCCATTTCAGTATCAGTATTCATCTATTGTATGTATTGTAAAAATGAAGATGATTGGATGTTAATTACCCAAGTTATGGACGCTGAAAAATGTGCACTTTATTGTGATAAATATATTAATTTAAATCAATACCATATTTTGTCGCTTATTCTTAATCCAATTGCAGAAGTAGTGGCACATCCATAGTTGAATAACAGACATGTTCATTTATTTAGTACGCCCAGGTCACAAGGTGACATGTGGGGTCTGTTACGTTGTTACATATAGTGGCGGTAGAGAAGTACATATACATATTATTATTATTATTATTATTTTTATTATTATTATTATTATTATTATTATATTATTATTATTATTATTATTATTATCACCAATATTATTATTACCATTATTAATATTAGACTATACTATACAGACGTCATCGTTGTTGTCATATTCGTCATCGGTGGAGGCGATGATGGTGATGGTAGTGTTGTTGCTGTTGTTGTTGAAGTTGATGTTGATGTTGATGTTGATGTTGTTGTTGTTGTTGTTGTTGTTGTTGTTGTTGTTGTTGTCTTTGTGTGCGTGTGCGTGTGCGTGTGCGTTTATGCGTGCGTGCGTGCGTGTGCGTTTGTGCGGGCGTGCGTGCGTGCGTGCGTGCGTGCGTGCGTGCGTTCATTGTGCGGTCGCACCCCGTGTCTTCTCCCCTCGTTTCCAAAACCGAAATAGAAACGAAAGAGAAACGAGGAACAGTTGAGATAGTAAGGCAAATCCATGACCTTAATCAGGATGTGGACTCATATAATCTGATGCGTGGTATCGTTCATCTTGCCTAGAATTGTCTAGTAATGATTCGAATAAAGGCACATAATTTCGTGAGGAATTTTCGATTTTTCGTTGAGAATAAAGAAGCAAATTTGAAATAGGTTGGTAAATGTTGTGAACTATAGTATTTCCGCCATCAACTGATTTATCCTCATGATTATCGTGACAGGTTTTTATTTTTCGATGATGACAAAACCTCCAATTACCAGATTACCTTCTTTCTTACGCAGCTTAGATATTTAAGATGCGCAGTGTCGGTTCTGCCATCTATGCTGTTGAATAATTTGAAATATATTTGACTAAAAGTTGTTGCCGCCTAAGGCAATTCTGCAAATTGTTTATCAAACAAACACACCCTACCCGTGCCCTGATGCTAACTTGACCATTCTATACCATGAGTAAATAGATTGCGTAGAATACAGTAAAATCTGCTATAAAGACCACCTGTATTAAGAGACATAGACGGCTTTATTCAATTCCTAAATCTAATTAAGCAATGAATTTGAACATGTATTAAGGAACTACCTGTCTTAAGAGAACGCCTATTAATTCTCCGCTTGGGTGGTCTGTTAACCCATCTTGCGTCAACAGCGCCTCAAAGCGCTGAAAATTCTACTTATATCAATTAAACTTTTAATGGTCAAGATTTTACAAAATTAACAAAAACAGTTTTCTGTTGTCGTGCAAATAGGCATTACTCAAGTACGCTACAGGTGTTGTTTTCTTGGCCAACTTGACCATGAAAATGGCTAAGAAGATCCAGTTGTTTCTTAGCTAGAGTCTATTTGCCGGCTGAGCGATGACAGTTTTTGAAAATGTATCACTGGAGTGGTACATTTTCAAAAATTATATTCTCTTCGATGAAAAAATTGACATTCCTCAAGACCACTACATAGTTCCTTTTGTCTGTCTTGGCACAAGAGGGGATACTGCATGTTTGACTGTACGTCATCAATTTGAATCGTTGGCCCTGGTGTCATCGCTTTTCGCTTAAACATTGTTCAAGATCACTATTACGAAAACTTGTCCAGAGATTGTCGTCAATACTTTGATAACCGCGTGGCTGATTTGGATGCAACTTGATATTTATATGCAATATGTTAAGCCATATTACTGGATCTGGAAATTAGGTCAGTGACCTATGCCCATGGTTCAATGATTTTGGTCAATATGTCTCAAATTATTTGGCCGATTTGCGTGATAATGATATTTAAAAGTAAATTGTGTCAAGCCAGGTCGCATGTCAAACTTAATTTCTACCACGATAGATCCATGCTATTGATCTATACAGCGTGCTCTAGAGCATTAAGGCCAGTGGGCGTGTTTGATATGGCTGACAGAGCCGCCACATGTGTTGCAGCAATTGTACTTCGCACGTGCTATTATCCATGGTGGGAGATTATATATTAACTTGATGGATTTTCAAAGATCCCAAACAGCCTATCTTCTATCGCAAGTATCCACATGTCATATTTCCTGTTTTTGTCACTTTCAGATTTTAAGAATCTTAGATATTTACTAACTCCTTTTGTGTCAGCAGCGCTTCGATGGAGTGGAAATGATACATATATCACGCCCACTTTAATGGTCAATATTATTCAAGCAAATTTTAATTTTTGCCCGGTGAATGACTATTTTCTGTAAATTTAGCACAGTAATTTACACAAATAACTTACGGTTATCCGGCAAATGTATATTTCCCAAGACCAATGCAATGCAGAGGCCATTTTTGAAAGACTTGACCATTAAAGAACTAATGGGAAAGAACAACCACAGTTTTTGCTTAGTTGATATCTTTTTGCAGACCAAGAGAAACTGTGACTGGCCTTGTTATCGAACCAGTTATTCCAGTGGTAAATTGTCAAAGATATTCGTTACTTGGTCTGCACATGGACATTCACCCAGACCCAGGCAGAGACCATTATCGTAGTAGTAGTAGAAGTAGTAGTAGTAGTAGTAGTAGTAGTAGTAGTAGTAGTAGTAGTAGTAGTAGTAGTAGTAGTTGTAGTAGTAGTAGTAGTAGTAGTAGTAGTAGTAGTAGTAGTAGTAGTAGTAGTAGTAGTAATAGCAGTAGTAGTAGTAGTAGTAGTAGTAGTAGTAGTAGTAGTAGTAGTAGTAGTAGTAGTAGTAGTAGTAGTAGTAGTAGTAGTAGTAGTAGTAGTAGTAGTAGTAGTCGTATCCGCAGCAGCAGTACAAGTGCCAGCACTAGCCGCAGTGGCAGCAACAACAGCAGCAGCAGCACCCGGACCAGCAGCAGTGCCAACAGCGGCAACACCAGCGCCAGTACCAGCAGCAACAGCGATGGCTTGAACTTGATCCTAAACTTAAATCTATTTTAACTTCAATAGGGTGTCTGTGTTCTACTCTTGGTATTATCACTGGCCGCGATTGCCACAGGGCAGGCTCTCGTATGCAATTGGCAAGCACCGGAGGACTGGACAGCTGTGGCACTTGCACCAAAGTAAGTAGTGTGTAGCAAGCAAACAAATGGGCAATTAACCCTATAAACCCGAAATGCCGAATTAGAAAACAGAGTTGCCATTCACTGGACGCTGATCTCGGGAATACTATTAGATGGCTGAATGGTATACGGCATACTTTGGTTACCAAAGTTGGTGTTAGTGAATGTAATATTTTAGGGAATGAAGATTACACTTGAATTGGATGAGAATAACCGTGGATTTATAATTGATCTTTCCACATTTAGCTATGCTCCGCCCATCTCTGGCTATGTTCCGCCCACACCTCTCTCGTATTTGGATCGATCGATCCCTGAACTCAGTGACAATCAATTTCCAGAAAAGTATACAGGTAAGCTGGTGAACATTGCATATGGCAGCAACAGCGCCCTGTCAAATGAGTTTCAAAATATTCAACAGCAATTTTATTAAATGGTAAAACAACAACGCTTAGTCCGTCACTAATTATGCATTCGTCATGCCATTGATTATAACGTCATCCTACAGGCCGTGTAGTTGATTATAACGTCATATAATGGATGGATAAACTGGAAAGATCCATTGGTAAATCCTTAGGTTCATTGCTATAGCTTTATATACTGGTTATACTAGGATATTTTCTATTTAATTAATCTACGATGCAATCGCAGATTATTCAAAATTCAAATCCTTCGGGATCTTTCATCTTTCATCTTATTCCTGGTTATAGTTTGGCTCGCATATCCTCTTACAGTTTCCATCCGATCAACTCCACACTTTGTAAATTTCTAGTATCCATACAGGAATAATGTGTTTGTGTTTTGGACTTGACCAATAGTATTTTAGCTACACGCGCGCGTGCACTCGCGCGCGCGCACACACACACGCACGCAGGCGCGCGCGCACGCACGCACGCACGCGTATATATATGCACGAGTTCTGTATGTACATAATTTAGTCTATGTTTTGCAGGACAATCATATCGAGTCCGCCCTTATGCCCATATACGAAGTATGAGGTGACGAGAATTGGTCGGTGTACCCTTCGCAGGCCGATTTACTTCGTCGACTGCAACGAGTAAGTCTGACATTATTCAATTAATTTAACCATTTCAACTCAATCGACCAGACACAACCATAAAGTAAGAATATTCTCTACCATACTATATCTCTTTTCGGGACAAAAACATTTCTACCAAAATGTAGTCCAAGCTGAAAATCATAACAGAACTCCGCGATACTCTCTTTTTATGCATCGCAGTGCAGGTCATAAATATGTGAATGTGTTTCCATAACAATACAGAAACACGTTAGTTAATAAGAAATGTTCTGTTGAATATTTTGACCATAATTTACCTTTCCAGCGTACCCATCTATCAATCTGATGTTATATGACGTCATAATCAGTTAAGCTGAGTGTATGATAACGGCATAAACGTCATAGACGATTAATTATGGTCCGTCTTTAACTCTTAATAGTCCGACACGTTGTACAAATTGTATGTCTCTACTATTTAATAAACATGCTGTAGGCAGCAACAGTGCCCAGTCAAATTAGTTCCAAAATATTCAATAACTTACCTGTATAGTTTTTTTTCTGGAAATTGACAGTCAGGGAGTTCAGTGATAGATCGATCCCAACACGAGCGAGTGTGGGTGGAGCTTAGCTAGAGATGGGCGGGGCATAACGAAAATGTATTTTATGACGTCATCTGATAGATGGATGAACTGGAAAGGTTCATTATGTTCCAAATATTCAACAGTACGAGTTTAAGATATTCCTGGGCTATTTTGATAAATGTAAATGCGATGTTCCAAATGATGTGTTGTGCTTACTAGATGATACGTTCTTAGAGGCCTAGCTGTAGCATGTGTTTAACCATTTCACGACGAATCCGGCCAAATCCGGCCTCTGCAGTGGTCTAAAAATGCCCATTTGCAGGACAAGAGAAGACTATTTTTGAAAATGTACCACTGGAATGACCGGGCCGATAACCGAGCCAGTCATTCAAGTGGTACATTTTCTCGAATTCTCTTCGCTTGGCCTGCAAATCGACATTCAATATTTAATTTTTTGAATATATTTTGTAATTAAACGGTTAAGTATTGTGGAATCCTAGGCCGTGTTCTCACTAGAGACTTAATCCGGAGTAGCGCCACACTGAAGTAAGGCGTTATTCCCGAGTAACTCTTCAGTGAGAACACGGCCTAGTGTATGGTAACGCCCTTTCGTGTGTTAAAAGTTAGTCGTTGCAGAGATATCCATAGATCCAGAATGTGATCCGATCAGGATTCTGGTTTATGCGGAACACAACCAACGTCTGGATATCGTCTTGCAAGCCAATTTGCTTCGTTGTGTTAAAATTTGAGCCACATCGGGTCAGTAGATGTTAAGATATAGCACGAAATAAGCTTTTGCGACTGACTAAAGGCCGTGTTCTCATATAACCACTATTTCGGTAAATACCCAATACTTAGCGTTCTCATTGAACTGGCTCGTGTACCGGAATAGTACGAAATAATTAAATAGGATAAGGCAATGAGAAAGAGGCCTAACTGACTAAAGGCGTGTTCTCACTAGAGACTTAACCGGTGTACCGCGATACTGAGGTATGGCGTTATTCCTGATTAACACTCCAGTGAAAACACGGCCTAAATATCTAATCTTAGGCCGTGTTTTCACCAGATTGTTAATCAGGAATAACGCCATACTTCAGTGTGGCGTTATTCCTGATTAACTCACTAGTGAGAACACGGCCTTACTGAATGATTAAGGGTCTTGACGGTTTATTGAGCTCCTACCCGCAGCTAAAATCGAACCCGCAAACTCATTCATAAGTTAATTAATACTATGTTGAATATTTAGAAACTTATTTGACTGGGATCTGTCTGCGGTTGCTGTCTATAGCAGCAATATGTTCCAGTCAAATTAGGTATGAAATATTCAACGATGCACATGTATAGTTACCCGGAAACGGTTAGTCTGTGAAATTCAAGTTCAAATCGTTAATTGTTATATTTCAGTGTATTATTTGTTTTTGTGTGTGTTTATCTATATCATTATTAATATAATGTTATTTTTCATGATTCCTAAGAGCCGTGTTCTCACCAGAGACTTAATTCCTGATTAAATCTCCAGCGAGAACACGGCCTAAAGCCGTGTTCTCGCTGGAGAGTTAATCGGGAATAAAGCCATACCTCAGCGTTAAGTCGCAAGTGAGAACACGGCCTACGTCTCTAGTGAGAACACGGCCTTATTTACATAATATATGGTTTTATAAGGGCCTACTTCAATTTGTAATTTTATTTTTGCAGACCGAAGTGCGCATGCCCTGAGTGCTATAGAAGGTGCTGCAACATTAATTTTAATTACCAATATGTGTCATGTGGATTACGCGGATACTGGGTCCGCGTTCCCCAAACATGTGTGTGCGAAAAGCCCTTCCTCGTCAAGATCTAAGTAGATGACGTGCAGAAAACGGCAGTACAAGGAACCAGTTTGGATCCATCCAGTTCGCATGTGAACCCCTCTTGTGTCAGCTTAATCTTATAATGGTTAAACCTGCAAAATGTCACATGCAGTGCTCTTGAGTGAT
Source organism: Chaetoderma sp. LZ-2023a (assembly GCA_034401795.1). Taxonomy (NCBI): domain Eukaryota; kingdom Metazoa; phylum Mollusca; class Caudofoveata; order Chaetodermatida; family Chaetodermatidae; genus Chaetoderma; species Chaetoderma sp. LZ-2023a. The sequence goes on from CM067372.1 coordinate 129,060,058, forward strand.
GTATATTTGCAGTCCAAGAGATGACTTTTTTAAATTTATCACTGGAATGACTGGCTCGGTAACCGAGCTAGTCATTCCAGTGGTAAAATTTCAAAAATTGTCTTCTCTTGGCCTGCACATCTCGACTGTCAAAGCAAAAAGTTGGATTTTCTGGAATATTAACCATTTAAGGATCAAGCTGAACAATACGTGTGGCAACAGAAAGTTATTTTTGTAAATTTCGGTGGCAAATTTACACACATTGTCTTCCCTGAAAGGACATATACTGAGTGAGAATTGTAATTTTATTTTAGATATCTAGAACGTTAAAGGGTTAATTGATATAGGTAGATTGTGAGCTCTTTGAGGCGCTATTGACACAAGATGGGTTAATCCACGTTCTCTTTAAATGTGCGAAACCTATGGATTTGAACAAAACATGCACTATACGAACAATAAATAATAGTTAAAATCAGTAAGTATGGTAACGGAGATACCCAAACAACGGTTATTCTAATACAACTATAAGGGTTAAATTTGACATAACCCTTTAGCCCGTATTCAAAAATATTAATTCTAAGACAACTATAGAGGTAATCTGTTGAATATTTTGAATATATAGGCAGCAACCGCTCCCAGTCAAATTAGATTCCAACTATTTATTAAAAAGCGTTCTTACTTCGTGAATAATTTATCATTCTGGTCTGTAAGGCCTAATCGGTCAAGTGGCCACATTCATATAGGCATACACTAGTTTTTGTTGATAATGGCGGGATCCAATCTGCCGCTCGAGTATCTGACGGCATGATCTATTACGTCACTAGTTAGCTAACGTCACAATCGTATTAAGGCAGCTAACTTCCTTCGTGCATATTGAAATGTCCGCCAAGGCAGCGTAAGAATTGTACGTCTTTGCTATGTATTTACGATTTAATGAACATTATGTTGAATATTTTGAAACTAATTTTACTGGGAGCTATTGTTGCCATTCAAATTAATTTTAAACAATCAAAAGAAGTCCTGTATACTTATCTTGAACTTTAGATTGTGGTAATTCGTAGTTCAAGTTAAAGCCGGATGATCCGTCATTATAGCAATGTGTCTTTGAACCAGAAGTACAGTCACGTGCCCCCTACACCACCCCATCGCCCACCCACCCCCCACACCCAGAAAAAAACCTCACTTAGCCTCTTAACTATTACATTTCTTAGAGATTTAAATTTTTTGGCAGAAAAGCTTCGTTTGCAGACCAGGAGAAGACTGTTTTTAAAAAGTCACCACTGAAATGACTGCCTCGGTTATTGAGCCAGGTATTAGGATGGTAAATTGTAAAAAGAAATAGTCTTCTCTTGGTCTGCAAATGGGCATTTACCAAGGCCACTGCTGATGCCGTTTTTGGACGATTTGCGTGTTAAATGCTTAAAGGTAATCTCAACTGTCACAGCTATTGAACCATGAAACACGAAAAGCTGAATTCGATTACTCAGTTACAATTTAACTATTATTCTGTTAAATATTTAAAACTAATTTGACTGGGAGCTGTTGCCCAAATATAAATCTCTAATCTCAATAACTAAAAGGAAAAACATAGACGTATTGTATCATTTGTTCTTTTTGCTATGTCTACTTAGCTCAGTACCGTATCTGTACAGTCACAAGTGTATCTCACATCCTATGCTAAGCTGTGTGTATAATTGTATACGTATGTTTAATGTTAGGTGTCCGCCACCACTATAGGCAATGCTTTCGGCGGACAACCTGTATTGACAATATGTAAATTGGTATACAAGAAGCAAATAAATAATATTGAATCTTGAATCTTGAATCTATTTCTCTGTCGTGTAAGCTTAAGCGTAATAAAATGGCTTTAGTATGCATATTATCATAGTTCTGTTTTACATCGCCTCAGTGGCCCGTCTGAGCACATGAATAACGGCGATATATGCATGCCTAATTAATATGCATGCAAACGCAGATTATTATAACTGCTAATGAGATACCCACCTTTCGTCGGCAAAACTTGCCTATACAGTTGTCAGTATTGGTCACTGAGTTACAACTACGCATAAAGTTTTGATCGGCTCATCACCAAACTTGGCTAGGATGTTACCTTTGTGGCTGCAAGGGTGTCTTCTAATTTTGGAGTTGAATTCTGGCTTACCGCCTCGCAGAACATACACATGTCTCTCATTTCAAACATATATCCAAACTTCCATACGGTGGGAAATGAACCATAGTTCTTGTTCGTTGTTTCACTCTCCAGAGGTAATGTTGAACAGGAGATTCCAATTGACCTTTTCAGTTTTAGCTATGCCCCGCCCATCTTTAGCTAAGCTTCAACCACACTTCGCCGTGTTGGGATCAATCGATCCCTGCACTGCCTGACTATCAATTCCCAGAAAACTATACAGGTAAGCTCTTTAATATTTGGAAAGTAATTTGAGTGGGCCAAATTAGTTTCAAAAGATGCAAAAACATGTTTATTAAATGGTAAAAGACATACAATTCGTACAACAACGCATAGTTCGTCGTCAATTAACCATTCGTGACCAACTAATCTACGCCATTCATGACGTCATTATTCATGACCGCATTGACTATGACGCAGTCAAATTAATTTCAAAATGTCTGTTTAATTGTGAACCCGCCAATGATATAATATTCGTACAGTTGACGGACGTTTTGAATTTGCATGACGGAGTTATAATATGTCTTTGTGATTGTGGCGTCAGCAACCTAGTGAGGCAATTGATCATGGCGTCAGAGTGAGAAATCGGTTCCCTACAGTGTCGGATTTTCTATGGCCGTCCAATCAATCTAAAATGCATAAAGCTATATGCACTTCATACTTATTAAATTACCAACTTTATCCTCCATTACACAATGATGGTGATCGTGGTGGTGGTGATAGTGGTGTACTTGTGGTGGTGGTGGTGGTGGTCCTGGTGCTGGTGGCCGAGGTGGTAGTGGTGGTGGTGCTGGTGCTGGTTGTGGTGGTGGTTGTGGTGGTGGTCGTGGTTGTGGTGGTGGTGGTGCTGGTGTTGTGCTGCTGGTGGTGGTGGTTGTCGTGGTGATGAGGGCCATCTTTGGTGGGTCAGTTTGGCCTCCAGTTGGACAGTATTGCACGTGCTGTATAACGCGTCATTTGAGATTATAGTATCTGGTCAGCGATGTTGGATCGTCGTGTGATGATTGTCGTTCGTGATCCCATGCTAATGATTAGTAGTTCACATTCAGCTTGTCATGTGAATAATGGAGGATTTCAGTTTATCCATCAATCATATTACATCATAATCAACTACATGGTGTGCAGGGCGACCTCATGATCAATTACGTCACGACGGGCGTAGCTATGTAATGTTCAGCGCGAACGCTTAATTGATGACGGACTAAGCGTTATTGTACGAATTGTGTCTTTACTGTTTAATAAACATGCTGTTGAATATATTCAAACTCAACTGACTGGCAACAACAGCATCCATTCAAATTCGTTTCAAAATATGTAACAGCTTACCTGTATGGTTTTTGCTAATTAATAGTCATGGAGTTCAGGGATCGATCGATCCCAGCACGGACGGAGTGGGGTGGAGCTTAGTTAAAGATTGTGGGGCTTGGCTAAACCTGGATTTATAACGAAAATTTACCAAAAAAATAGGTTTCTGTTATTCTTCAAATGGACATTCATCAAAAATGTAATGGCCAAGACAATTCACATTTCTGCTTAGCCAGTCTTCAATTGCAATTGCTCAGTTACTGAGCTAGTCATACCAGTGGTAAATCTTCAAAAATATTCTTTTCTTAGCCCGCAAATGGAGCTTTCTCAAGATCCATGCACAGGCAGTTTTTACCAACTTGACCATTAAATGGTTAAGCAGACACAAGATGGGTTAAATGGGCTCAGAAATTGCCACCGCGCTAGTTAAGTTATAGGCATGGAACTAGTGGTGCATCTGCACCCGCTATCTTCAGTCTGTCGTTCCCAATAACCTTTCATCGGGGAATCCATGGGTGGGGGGGGGGGTGTTGTGAGGGGAGGTGGGTGACGTCAATCGTGTCTAGAACTGATTTTGGTGTTGCCCAACTATTTCAGCCATACAGAGGTTGCGACATTCAATTATAGTTTGGCTAGAGGCGTCTTGGATGCGCAGATCCACAGTTTCTAATAAAAAACTGGCATATCCCATAATGTAACGTGCAGCAATGTCACAGAGAATGCATATCAGTGAAACGAGGATTTTGCTCTTGACCAATTCTTATCAGCTACGCAGCCACTTTGTCATTTACCTCGCATGTAGCTGGCACGTGTGTATGGGCAATCCTTATATGGTTTTCCTTCACGAGGAGATACTCACTCTTGGCCTGTTCTGCAGCTATAGGGAAAAGATGATCCAGGGGCTTCCTTTCATCGTCTATGAAGTCTACGTAATCTGCGTACTCTATATCTAGTGGTAGGCCCAGTGTTGGTCATGAAGTCTGGTCATGTGGAGTGCTTCCACACGGATGGCAAGGGTGTGGCGATGTAGCATGCGACTGGCGATGCCATCTCCATTTGGAGAGACGATTGTAGTATCGACCTCTACAAAATGCATATTTATAGTTTGGGATGTGCCAATAGCAGTCTGACTTATCGTCATTAGATCCAGTCCTCTGAAGTAAGCCCAATACCTTTGACCGTCTGATCGTGTTGAAAGCTCAGGGTGTGTCAATGTCCACCTTGTGAACGTTCCCGTATTTGAAAAGACAACTGATTGGAGCATTCGCTGCGTCCAAATAATGTTTGTACAGCTGAGTTCTCGTTTAAAGACACTTTGTCAGGCTCTAGTGAAATGGCGATTCTTTTCTCGGACACTGCATATTGGACAGGATCCTCTGGATGCTGTTGAGAAGAATGATATGCTTCAGGCGTACATGTGATTTCTTCGGATTGGACAGTCTGATAAGGGTATCCTGGACAACAGCGTCGATGGGGAGGTACTGCATGGAGGCAGAATCTACTATGTCTGTGATTAGTTTGTTGATGCTAACATCTGCATTCTCAAACGAGTCATTGCTGCAGCTGCCAGGTCTAGATGCGCGTCCATTCCTTGTCTGAAGAAGAAGAAGAAGAAGAAGGAGAAGAATACGAAGAAGAAGAAGAAGGAGGAGGAGGAGGAGGAGGCGGAGGAGGAGGAAAAGAAGATGACTAGTATATCTGGCGAAGCGAGAAAGCATGTTTTTAAAAGCCGAAGGGCGTAGATAGAGGAAGAACGAGCCCTGTTCACTGTAGTCATGCATGCTTGTCCAGACTGCATAGCCATACAGACCCTTCCTCAGCTCTGGGATTGTCGACACAAGTGGTCAGGAATAATTATAGTGCTCTTACACACTTTCACGGACAACGTCTCTGGTTCACAATTTCAGGGTATACAAACAAGACAGCTGTTAATGTTTGGAATAGATCTGAACCTTTGCATTTTAGCTATGTTCCGCTCATCTCTAGCTAAGCTCCACCCACGCCACGAACGTGTTGTGATCGATCGATCTCTGAACTCACTGAATAGCAATTTCCAGAAAACTATACGGGTAGGCTGTTGAATATTTTGAAACTAACTTGGCTGGGCGAAGTGTTCAACATAATGTTTATTAAATACTTCGTACTACTTGACGCCCTATGAAGCGATTATAACGGAATATCTCGCGTCATTCATGATGTAATACCCGGAGTCACGTGATTTAACCACGGACAGTGATTCACAATTGAATGAGTTCCCAGAGCCCGGAAAAGACGAGTCCAGACATGCAACCAGTCAATAATCGTTACGCAATACATTAATGCTTGCGAGTTTGTCCTGGCTCGAAGGGATTGGCGCTTAATAACACTCATTAACTCTTGTCAAGCATCATTAAGCTATAGGATGCTAGGACACACGTGATTTAACGAGGAGAGGGTGTGTGTGTGTGTGCGGGGTTTCACGATTGATTGAGTTCGCAGAGGCCAGAAGAGACGAGTCCAGTCATGTATCCTATCGATCATCCATACACAATGCATTAACCCTAATTACGCTAATTACCCTTAAGCTCACCTGCTTGGATGACATGAGCCACGTGATTTAATGAGGGCGAGGGGCTTATGAATACCCTCTACATCTAACAGCCAATCAGAATGGCGGAGATATGGACACTTCAAAAGAAAAACCGACACAAAAGACGGCAGAGATCAAACAAAATGAGGTGTCAAAATAACAATGGAGAGAACAAAGAAACGAACAAAAGAAAAAGGTGTGAAAAGGGGGCCATATCGTCCAAGATTGCTGCAGTCAAGAACTGCTTCCACTCAAATTAGTTGCAAAATTATTAACATTTGCTTTCCTGAATTGACTGTCTGCGATTGTAAATATTCTTTTTGGTTCCAAGGTCTTACCAGACTGTGACATTCAAGCTAGCATATGGGTAATTTCTCAAAACGTGTTCAATAACTTTTGAACTGGCCAATGAAATTGACTATTAATTCCATTTCGAAAGCGCGTTAACGCACTTGTCTCTCTTAGGACAACTGGATAACAGAATAAAACATGTTGATGGGAATATACACTTTCGCCACCGTAATTTGTTCCTTATTTCTCCGTCCATCAGATAATACGGATGACCCATTTTAAAGTGATAGAAATACTTACAATTTGCCTATTGCAACTGTCAAATTAGTTTCAGGATATTCAACAGCTTACTTCTTTACTTTCTTTGAAAATTCTGGCAATCCAGTGATCAAAGCGTAATGCTGCTTTAGCTAAATAGAAGTGTAATGGATGGGGATTGCGATCATGTTGAATTCATATGAAAACCCAACTATTGATGAATTCATTAGGTTATATATATATACGGTATCTTTCAGCTGAGAACGAAAATAATATATTGCCAGATTTCCGATGGAAAGAGAAAGGAGTGAGAGCGAGAGAGAGAGGGAGAGAGAGAGAAAGAGAGAGAGAGAGAGAGAGAGAGCGTGAGAGAGTGGGAGGGAGGGAGAGAGAGAGGAGAGTCTGAGAGAGAGAGAGAGAGAGAGAGCGGAAGAGCGGAAGAGTGGGAGAGAGAGAGAATGAGAGAAAGAGGAAAGGAAAGTATCTGAAATAATGAAGCAAATTTGCTTGAAGTAACACATATTGTGTACACGTTTGCAGGAGTTATGAAACACAGATTGAATCAGAATGTGAATGTATCCAACATCTCTTGTTCTATTCTACGACATATCAGAGCATTCGTACGTGCACATGCAACCGATTTCGCTGTTTTCGTCTTAGACGTACTTGTACTAATATGTATCGGCCTATATTTCACGAGCACACCGGGAGCATAATGTAGTTACAACCGTATGTGATATATAAATATTCACAGTTAGTTATAATCGGAAAATGATGGTTTATATGATGGTCTTTATATGGATGAACCTCAATCTCTCTTTCTCAATTTCTTCCTATCTCTTTCTTTCTGTCTCACTCGCTCGCTCGCTCGCTCGCTCGCTAACTCACTCACTCACTCACTCACTCACTCACTCACTCACTCACTCACTCACTCACTCACTCACTCACTCACCCACCCACCCACGCAGCCACTCACCCACCCACTCACTCACTCACTCACTCACTCAATCACTCACCCACCCACCCACCCACCCAAATTGGTGTACTGTTCCTGAAAGAAAAGGGATATATAAATTAGTCATGTCCATTGTGTGGGGTGATGTGTCCATCAGCTGTGAGGTGAGTTGTCCATAAGTCTCGGGTGCGTATGATGTTTTGCACTTGATTTAAATTGGGTAAATGTTACCCATTATATGGGGTGATTTGTCCATCAGCTATGAGGTGAGCTGTCCATAAGTCTGGGGTGCACATGATGTACTGCACTTGAAATAAATGGGTAAATGTTAGCCATTGTGTGAGGTGATTTATCCATCAACTATGAGTTGAATTGTCCTGGGGAGTAAATTGGCTTACTGTTCTCCCCTATCCGACGAGAAAATCACCAAAGTGTATGATATGAAACTGAAAAATAGACATATTTGGATTTTTTTCCCAAAATAGTCGACATCTTAAGCTACCTAGCTATACATTTATGTATGAGCTCAGTGGGATGGAGTATTATAGATATACATATGTGTGCTATATGTATGCAAAACAAACATGTTGTTTAATACTCTCCGCACCAACCACACCATCCCTGGGTGGGATGGGTGGGTGAAATATGTGACCCCACCTGCTCGCAAGCAACAAAAGAGAGGTCACACCACACCACATAGGCAACTCCCCACCGCGAACATACATTCAGATATGCCTATATATCTGTAGTTGATCATTGGCAACAGTGAGATATTTAGAACCCATCAAGGATCATCTATCCGAACTCCACCCACTCGCAACCTTTCATCATATCTTTATTTCGCGCAATATCTCAGTAAATCTTAGAATTAGACATAGCTGATACGACTGTTTATCAACTCAACACATGTGAGCATGGTGTATCATTTGCCAATCAGCTAATGCTCATGCGCTGGTGTGGCATCACCAAGTATAAACAAGAAAACGGCCTATTGTCAACACATTGAAGATTTTGATGACGTATCTATCTTCAAGATGCACCTCTAAGATTCACTACTCTTATAGGTTCTTATCTGCATTAATCGACTCGTCAGTCTTTTACGTTTTGGGTAAAGCTCGTATGATTAGTTGCTGCGACAACTAACTTTACCTAGAACGCAAAAGATGGATATCAGCTCGCCTCGTCAGTAGATGTATTGAACGATATTTGTATTCGATATCCGGGCCTGATCTGACTGAATCTCAGAAGTTGAAGGTACGTTACGGTGGTCTTCCGTAATATCCAGAATAAATATAACAAACTAGTGCCTTGAATTGTCAAGGTGATGACTTTAATTCTACGTATAAACGTATATAAGAATAAGATGACTTATACTGTCAAAAGGAAATAATAATATTACTTGATTTAACTACTTATCAAACTAGCCTAATTCTAACTCACTTCACCTAACCTAGACCAACTTTACCGATTTCGTCTCCCCTTCTCCAAACTCTAAGTCCTCCTTTTATACTCTACTATCTCTCGTTACCGCGTTCAGAATCCCATCCTCCATCCCGTAATCATGACGTTTCCCTTGCCCTAACCCACTTCCGGAAACGACACCACACTGAACGCGTCCATCTGGTTCGCGCCGGTTCTGGCTTTGATGCTATCTGTCAGTTTCTAACAACAATTACTTGTTTCTGATAATTATCTCGTCATAGCTCCCCGTCACGTGGTGTATATACACATCCTTTTCTAACAGGATGTTATGTCATTGACCCTAGTCTGTTCAAGTCCTCTTCCTTGCTTTTTAGGCCTATGCCTGTTATTCAGGAAGGTTAATAGCACCAGAGCTAGATGAGCTCATCATCAGCTGGTGTTATTGTACTCCTATCGCGACCCTAGGGTCAGTTAGTCCGTTGTTATTCTCACATTATACTTAATGCTTCTCATCGATTCCCATCGCGTTTTACTTGCTTATTATTTGATAAACTACTGTCCGTACCTACTGTTGAATAATACCAATTGATTGCTAATCCCATGGCAACCACTTTCATCCTTAATTTATTCATCTACCGACAGATACCATCAACCCAGTACCGTCGACTCTTCTTCTATTCATTATATTTTCAGTCCTAATAGTATACTAGTTTCCCTACCAGTTTCGCATATGCACGTCACCCAGTGCAAACACTACTATTACTCACTCTCAGTTTCCATACTAGTTTCACATCCGCACACTCAGTGCCCTCAGTCACTCCGTGCAAACACACACCCTACTCGGTACACTATCAATGCCATGTTATCCCTTCTTAGCCCACCTGGTATTTTCAAACGATACTAATTTCTACTAAGGTCTTACTTATGAATATAAGATGTCCATCGGGTCATGACTCCCACTAGACAATCCGATATCCACAGATGCCCACCAACCGAAGTTAATTAACCACCTCTTAAGGCCTTAAGGGTGCGTCAATTAACTCGTTGTATAACATCAACAACAAAACTACACTATACCAGCGGCACTCCGAACGGATAACATCCTACTCCCACACCCATCAATCACACAATTACGATCGCCTATACATAAAGCATTGTAATTATCAATACGATCGCCTATACATAAAGCATTGTAATTATCAATACGATCGCCTATACATAAAGCATCGTAATTATCAATACGATCGCCTATACACAAAGCATAGTAACTAGGAAATCGGATTTACACCAGGAATAGAGTATCATGCTAGACCAACCATTCCAGGCACGATTATACATACCTACTTGTCCGGATAACAGTATAGCGTTCCCGGAAACACATTAATATCATCATTAAACCGTGGACGTAACCCGCCACACGCGTAACTAAACAATAAAACGAATAGTCAATACAATTTAAAACCTAATCCTACAGTGCAAATACCATTACATGTCATATAATAATTCCTACGCAAAGTTCATTAAAGTTCAAATACAACGGATATATAGTACATCACCATTCAATGTTCCACACGCAGCATATAAAGTTTGTACCACAACGTCACATGGATATGTCCAGTCGAGCCACGCCCTCATCAGGATCCACCACGTCGTCGTACAGTTCTACGTCCACCCAGTCGGCAGCCGTCGGGTCGATCCCAGTCCTTGGAATACCATTAGGCGACGACCCGGTTGCCGACCCCAGCGATTCCAGCATCACTGCAGTTTTCCGGGATCGCTGAGCTGGAATAGCTGGTGCAGTAATGTGAATGGCGGTGTGTTTGTCACTACTATGGGCCGCATGTGGCTTGCATTTTATCCAATGCCACAGGCGCGAAAGTAATCCACATTTGTATAGCACAATTATAATTACGAGCACAGTCACGAAAGAACCCGCTGAGTATGATACAAGGGATCGTACTCCGCTGCCATTGACCATCACTGGGTCAATCGCAGATAATGGTGCTAGCGGCACATACTTAGACTTCTGTAAATGATCCCATGGTTGCATTTTCAAATGCTCTACTATCATGGACTTGTCTAGAACGCCGGTCACATCCAAATGGGGCATTTCAATGGCCAGGCTAACTCGAGTGTACGTCCGACTGTAAGACGCTACTGGCTCGAATTGCCAACCCTTCCCGCTATAACCACATTTTCCAGACATCAACGCATACACACCATTACTTACCTCACATCGGTCCGTCAGTTTTCCGTCACAATGAATCTCCATAGTCTCACCGAAGGTTTGCAAAACCACCCCGATTTTCCTATTGGCCAATAATCTACTTGCAGTTACGTTGGTTTCAGACAGTTGAATATTGCAATTTCTATCAGTGGTGTTCGTTAATATGCTTACTATGCAGGGCACGTGGGTCTTGTCGACCCTTAGCTGACCCTGACACACCCTAGGCCCTTTACCTCTACACCCCGATACCGTAAAATACCATCCAGACTTGGTGTCCAGGCCAATGCTGGTTCGACCCAGCTCTACCTTCATATAATAACCCTTTTCCGCTATCGGCTCAGCCCATGAATGTAGCCCGTACTCTATGTACCGTCCTCCGTCTATCAATGGTAACGTTGCAACATAATGTAATTTAGAATCGTCTTTCCACAAGGGGTATACTATCACGTTCCTATAGTACCATTGGTATGGATGTATCAACCGATATCCCCCACCGACCTGCTTAGAAACTGATCTCAGGTCAACGGGACTGAACAGTTCCTTAGTCAATCTCCCCAATTCTAGCGACGCAGTTTGTCTATGAAATTGTTCAGCCGATTTTTGGTAGTCATAAACCACATACTCAGCAGAGTCAATCATATGCCCCAAGCGTACCAGGGCGAACAGTTCATTCTGTCGTGTCTCGTGTATACGCAATATCTTGCTCATATTTCCCGTTACTTCCGCTAGACTATCGCCCAATTCATTTATGCGGTCCTTATTCATATTAATCTCATGGAATGCCAATTTCACATGGGATGATAATTTATTAGCAAAATGTACTACTCTATTAACATTACCCATCGCTGTCTTTACCACCTCACGTAGAGCATCCATGTCCCCCGATGTAGCGGTTCCGAATAACGACGATGCTATGTCCCCGACAAAATTAAACAATCCTCGTTTCTCCCTACGGTGCGTTCCCTTGACCATCGTCTGCTGTGTTTTTATGGCAATCTTTCGCACTCCTCTTATTCTATGCTGGAGGCCAAATATATCTGCACTGCTTATGAATGAAGTCTTTCGACTTATTTCAGCCACTACACTAGCCATTTGGGCTAATCTTCCCATGAAATCACTCGGTAAATATGGATGGTCTATAGAAACTATCACCGTCCACTCTGCTCTTATTACCGATACTGATTCTGGTTCGGTTATCATAATACCATTCGGCAATCGGTGTACACTGGAATCCTTACACATACCTAACACCATACTAAACATCACTACGGCTATGCTCAACTTAAATGCATACATAATGCTAGACTACCGCGACACTTTTCGCTGCTATACTACTACGATGCTTACTGGTACAGAGTATAAGTTATAATGATTATTATCTGCGGCTATGTCGCAGTATGACTGCATCTATACGATCGATGAAGTCATCGTATAGAGCACGCCCAAAAGCACCGATCCTGAGTCGCTTGGTGTTATTTTCGACCTCAGGCACATGGCTGCGCTTGCACAGAAAGTATGGATGTGCTGGCACCGTTTCCATTGGCTCCGGCACACTTTCGGGTACCTCCTCCGATGTGTCCATCCTCGCGTCAGGAGGAATCACGTGAGTTTCGGTTGGTGACTCACGGTTTCGATTCATACTCGTACCGGGTTGACCGATGTTATTATCAACCCTCTTACCCACCTTGCTCACCCTTGGTTCATCGTTAGAAGCGGGTCGCTTCCTACGAGTTATCTCACTAGGGGTCGCACTCTTGCCTGCTACCGGCAAGGTTTCAGACTCAGGGATTTGCATCACCCTCGGATGATGGCTACCCTTCGTACCTTTTGTGGGGTTATGAACAGGGCGTGGTCGTACTTTGTCCCAGCACATCTCTGAGTCGACCACGCGTAACTTGGCTATATTAAGTACACGCACCTTCCCAGATCTCTGATGTCGGACATGAGCCACTGGCCCATTGATCTTAAAGATCTCATATTCGGGGTCACTGCGAGAGGTCAACTTCATCCTCTCCTCAGCCTTTACGACCACCGAATCCCCCACTTTAAATACACCAGCGTTTGCACGCTTGTCGATTTGTTCTCGGTGAATCTCGCGAGACTTCGCCGTTTCACTACGAGCACGTAGCAATGCATTATTGAGACACGTCAGCCTCTCACTAAGATCCTGCGAAGCATCTACAGGAATCGCAACCGGAAGTCTTGCTCGTCGACCATACGTCAGATAGAATGGCGTATATCCGGTCGTGGAATGATGAGTACTGCGGTACGCTGTTAATGCGGCACCCAACTCGTCTTCCCATGTACGAGACGCATTATTCACCCCTTTCTGGATTAACTCCTTAAGAGTTCGATTGAACCTCTCGGTACGTCCATTTGTCTGTGGATGGTATGGACTCGATCGCCTATGATCTATACCGTGTTCCTTAAATCGTTCCTCCAGAGATTTAGAACAAAATTCTTTTCCCTGATCAGTTATCACTATCTCAGGGACACCATGCCGCGCGACGTACTCATTGAAGAATTTGTCTTCAACATTCTGAGACGTCTTAGCGGAAATCGGATATGCTTCTGCCCACGCAGAACAGTGATCAACGATCGTCATGATATACACATTACCCTTACTCGACTCCAACAGTGGACCTATCAAATCCATGCCTATTATCTGGCTCGGATAATTGGCCATGGGCATCTCACTGTACCTTGGTCGAGTAGTGACAGGTCGATTGACCTGGCACGTCGTACACCTCTCGAGCATACGTACCACATCTTTCCTTAAAGATGTCCAAACAAACGAATCCCTTACCATACCGATAGTCTTCTGCAGACCTTGGTGACCAGCTCGTTCATGATCCATCCGGAGTACCTTCTCACGGAACAGGGTAGGTAAGACAATTCTGGGGTACTCAGCGTCCAACGCTGAGGGCGTAACTAAAGAATACAGAATACCATTCTTAACCATGTATTCCTCCGGAGTGTTCTTAAACAACTCCGTGTATTCCTTGGTTTGCTCGCTACACAACTCGTCGTAGGGAATATCGAATGTCTCTAGAGGGACATGCGGTAACGCACCCTCATCCACATCCGGTATCACAAAATCGCCAGTATCTAAGGTGGCGACCTCCACTGGACGACGTAACCTGGACAACATGTCCGCTCGAATGTTCTTCGAGCCTTGGATGTACTCTATCTTACATCCGTATTCTGCAATCAGTACGGCCCAGCGCTGCACCTTCGTGTTCTTAACCTCTCCCACAAACAAACTCTTTAGGGGTTTGTGGTCAGTATACACGGTAAACTGCGCGCCAAATAGATACGGTCGAATCTTCTTTAACGCATATATCACTGCGTACGCTTCTTTTTCTATTACAGGCCAATTCAACTGACTGTCTTTCAGGGTAGAGCTCACATACTGGATTACTCGCTCTACACCATTATCATCTACCTGTACCAATATTGCACCTATCGCATAGCTAGACGCATCTGTATACAATTTATACAGGGCATTTAAATTTGGATATGTGAGAACCGTCTCACTACACAGCAAGTTCTGCAATTTCTTAAACGCTTGCTGTTCATCCGGCCCCCATTCAAAACGTTTATACTTCTTGGTTAATTCTATTAAAGGCTTAGCAATTTCGGCGTAGCCCTGCACACAGGAGCGGTAATAACCTGTAGCTCCAAGGAAACTTCTTACTTCGCCCACATCGCGTGGGGGTGACATTTCCCTAATGACCTTGACCTTTTTAGCCTGAGGAGCTACTCCTTGTGCAGAAATGCGATACCCTAACAAATCAACCGATGGTTTAGCAAAATCGCACTTCTTTTTCTTAACCTGAAGATTATACTCTCTTATCCTACGCATGACCTTACGCAAGTGCTGTGCATGTTCCATCGGATTTCGTGAATATACGACTATATCGTCGACGAAAACATGCAGATATTTTCCCACGAATTCTCGAAAAATATCATTCATTGCCCTCTGAAATACGGCACCTGAGTTCGCAAAACCGAACGGCATACGAATCCATTCGAAGAGACCTTCACTACAGACGAACGCTGTCTTCTCTATGTCTTGGCTGTCCATTGGTATCTGCCAATAGCCAGACTTCAAGTCCATAGTAGAAAATATCGTTGCGCCCCCCCATAGAATCAAAAATATCCGAAATATTCGGCAAAGGATAACTATCCTTACGACATACGGAATTCAATTTTCTGTAGTCTATACAAAACCTAGTGTCCCCGTCCTTCTTAGGAACCAATGTAATAGGCGACGCCCATGGTGATGACGAAGGTCTTATGACGCCCGCTGCCAGCATCTCAGCCACTTGGTTTTTGACTATGTACTGCTTGGCCAGCGGTAAACGGTAGGCTTTCTGCCTTATAGGATACGCATCTCCTGTTAATACCGTACATTTCACTTTGGGAACCAATCCAAGGGTCTTTGGACGAGCCGTATCAAAGATATCCGCAAAGTCCCCCAAGACTTTATCGATATCTTTATATCCGGTCATTTCCTTACAACTCTCATAGACATAATTCGTCTGTTCTCTATAAGGATACCTAAATGGATATACCCGGCCAAACCATACTACTACTTTGGCCTGATAATCTATCTTTGCATTTCCCAAGTGCAAAGCATCCGCTCCAAGCAAACATTCATGCCTCAATCTTGCTACTACCGTACTAGGAATAGGCCGGGCGTTCTTGAATTTTACTTGAGTTTCTCCCAACAATTCTATGGGAGAACCATTAACAGCTAAGAGCGTCTTTGCTCTTCTCAATGGCCTAGCATTCAGCATGCTACGCCATACATCTTTACGAATCAAGGATGTGCTAGCACCAGTATCCACTAAGGCATGCAAGTACTCACCCTGATCCGTTAGACCGTTCGAATCTACTACTAGACGGATTAAAAACCGCTCGGTCGGTGCTTGCACCAACGGTTTTCTCCGTCCTAGTTTAACGGGCTCCTCCTCCCGCTCACAGCTTCCGCGTATGAATCTCGCCTCGGTGATGCGTCGCGTCCACCATAGCGACCGTACGCGTCAGTCCCATGACCCGTTAAAACGAACCCATCTCTATCCTCATATTCACTGTCCTGCCTTCGCACATTATCGAAATCTCTCCTCACATTGCGAGAACATTCCCGCGGAGTAATATGTCGCTCCTGATCCACTTCGTCGATGTCCCAGTCTTCGTTGGCAGGACGTTTTTCTGCTCGGCGCATTATTTTCCGTGGTTGTCCGTTAGGTCGTCCGGACGCCTGTTGGCGTGCTTCCGGTCCCTTTCTTGGACATTCTCGCGCCCAGTGGCCTGCATGACCACAAATGAAACATTGTCCTATCGACGGCGTATTGCCAAACATACTGTCCCCACAATCGCGGGCCATGTGGCCTTCTTTCCCACATCGAAAGCATGTCATGGGTGGCCTTTGGGGTCGCGGTCGCGTTACTATCTTACGTGTCGTGTTACGGGGTGGTTGTGCCTGCTGCTTACAATCACTCTTGTAATGCCCCGTTCTCCCGCAATTATAGCATGTAATATGACTTACATCCCTTGGTTGTGCGGTCCTTTTTACGACTGCCTCTCTTCTCGGTGGTTGTGGAACCACTTTCTTCGCGACTGCCCTTCTTGGCTCTATCGGTTTCGGCCCTGCGTCCGCTGTTTGCAGGTCCCTCACCAGCCCACACAGCTGTTCGATCATTTTTGATTGCGCAGCTATTTGTTGTTTTAGTTTTTTAACAACACTCCATATCTCGCGCTCCTCAGCCTCCTCTAACATGTTCACCTCCATCTCCTCTTCCTGTCTACCTCCGATCTGCATTGCTTTTAGCAAATCATTACAGGTCTCCTCCTCTTCGGAGATCTCGATTGCTCGGGCCAGGGTGGTTGCTCGTTTTCTTACTATGCGTTTGCTCATCCCCCAGTCACTCAACGCCCGTAAATATATACCCAGAATGGTACGTCGATTGTCGGCGTTCTCAACCGGGTATGCTCTACTGCTTTCTTCTTTGTACCGCCGATTAAAAGTAATCACGGTCTCGTTGCGCCTCTGCTTGGTATTCTCTAGGTCATACTTTATCCTCTCGGGTTCATTCGTTGACACAAAATTGTTCGTTATGTACGTCGCTAACTCGGCGTACGTTACATCCTCTCTTCTCTTTCCCACCATGAAGCTATCGACCGCTCTCGACAGCTGCCCTCTAGCTGCCCTCGTCACTACGTATGCTGGTATCCCGTCCAACCTCCCCTCATGGGCCACACATGCCCTCCGGGTTTCATCTAGGAAGGTGCGTACCTCCTCCGGCACCACCCCATCACAAGGTTGTATACGGTAGATGTTGTCCCGTATCTCCCTCCTGTACACCCTAGCTGTCTCCCGCCTCTCACTACTGTTTACGATTTCTCCCACCATGGCCGTCCCCATTTCCCGCATAGCAGCCACTGTTTCTGGCCTCAGCTCCACCGGGATCAATCTGTCTACCGGGGGTAGCGTTGGGTCGGGCACTATTCTTCCCATCGCCATTTTGTTTAACTATAATGGATGCTGATAATTACCCTCGCTACCCTTGGATGCTCTGGACAGCTGATGGCAGTGGTTATTTTGCAAATCGACGCTGTCCCGTATTCCCGATGCTGGGTCACTTGGCACCCCTCTGACTGTTGTGCTATCGTCAAGAAATCGGCCACCCTGTCCGCCACGTCTTTAACCACTATCGTTGTTGGTCGTCTCCCCTGTTCCTGGGCCATCTATTCTTAAAGTACTCACTGTTTTATTCTGGATCCTGGCAGGCTCGCCACTGAAGATTTTGATGACGTATCTATCTTCAAGATGCACCTCTAAGATTCACTACTCTTATAGGTTCTTATCTGCATTAATCGACTCGTCAGTCTTTTACGTTTTGGGTAAAGCTCGTATGATTAGTTGCTGCGACAACTAACTTTACCTAGAACGCAAAAGATGGATATCAGCTCGCCTCGTCAGTAGATGTATTGAACGATATTTGTATTCGATATCCGGGCCTGATCTGACTGAATCTCAGAAGTTGAAGGTACGTTACGGTGGTCTTCCGTAATATCCAGAATAAATATAACAAACTAGTGCCTTGAATTGTCAAGGTGATGACTTTAATTCTACGTATAAACGTATATAAGAATAAGATGACTTATACTGTCAAAAGGAAATAATAATATTACTTGATTTAACTACTTATCAAACTAGCCTAATTCTAACTCACTTCACCTAACCTAGACCAACTTTACCGATTTCGTCTCCCCTTCTCCAAACTCTAAGTCCTCCTTTTATACTCTACTATCTCTCGTTACCGCGTTCAGAATCCCATCCTCCATCCCGTAATCATGACGTTTCCCTTGCCCTAACCCACTTCCGGAAACGACACCACACTGAACGCGTCCATCTGGTTCACGCCGGTTCTGGCTTTGATGCTATCTGTCAGTTTCTAACAACAATTACTTGTTTCTGATAATTATCTCGTCATAGCTCCCCGTCACGTGGTGTATATACACATCCTTTTCTAACAGGATGTTATGTCATTGACCCTAGTCTGTTCAAGTCCTCTTCCTTGCTTTTTAGGCCTATGCCTGTTATTCAGGAAGGTTAATAGCACCAGAGCTAGATGAGCTCATCATCAGCTGGTGTTATTGTACTCCTATCGCGACCCTAGGGTCAGTTAGTCCGTTGTTATTCTCACATTATACTTAACGCTTCTCATCGATTCCCATCGCGTTTTACTTGCTTATTATTTGATAAACTACTGTCCGTACCTACTGTTGAATAATACCAATTGATTGCTAATCCCATGGCAACCACTTTCATCCTTAATTTATTCATCTACCGACAGATACCATCAACCCAGCACCGTCGACTCTTCTTCTATTCATTATATTTTCAGTCCTAATAGTATACTAGTTTCCCTACCAGTTTCGCATATGCACATCACCCAGTGCAAACACTACTATTACTCACTCTCAGTTTCCATACTAGTTTCACATCCGCACACTCAGTGCCCTCAGTCACTCCGTGCAAACACACACCCTACTCGGTACACTATCAATGCCATGTTATCCCTTCTTAGCCCACCTGGTATTTTCAAACGATACTAATTTCTACTAAGGTCTTACTTATGAATATAAGATGTCCATCGGGTCATGACTCCCACTAGACAATCCGATATCCACAACATGTTCCAAAACAAGCATCATGGAGGCTTGGCCTACAAGCGGACAATTTCTATGAGAAAACTGAACTTTTTTTGAATAAATCTGGATGGTATTTAAGGGTTAAATAATTTTACTGAACATCTGAAATTCCATTCTCAGTGCGGGAAGTTGAATTTTCTATCTCTTCGTTCAATTTCGAGGATGCTGGTACAAAATCTGTGTTTACATGTACAAGTACATGCACGTTCACTCAAATTCATATAAGATTGTGGATTTTAAAGTTTGAATTAGTGCAAGATGAATGAATAATTGCTACAAATTTATGCTCCTCTAGATTTATATGATCATTTAATTGGTTTTAGATGTTGGAAGATGCATGACAATTGCATTTTGATAGTAAGAATATTGTTTTATATATATATATATATATATATATATATATATATATATATATATATATAATATGTTTTTACCGTATTTATCATAATTTTACAGCCCGGCGGGCATAGTGATTACCAATGGAGCTATGACAGCAACACCATTCAACTGCGCCAAACTCAAAAGCAACACCAGCTACCATGACTAAAATTAGGGAAAATTAAGATAAATATGGTACTATTGGACAGGTTGAAATATATTACTTAGAATATGCAGACAGCATACATAAGAAAGGATGCTGTATTACGTACCTACAAATCGATCAAGGATGAAACTAGGCAAGGGATACCGCAAAACAGAAAACATTGTAGGAATGAATGATTTACGCAAAAGTGCACAAGAAAGCTAAAAAAGGTAGGGACAAGTAAAAATGAGCAAAAAATATTTGTGAGAAATAATATGAATATAAAAAGAGTCATGAAACCGACTCGAAATCGAATAATAAAAAGGTGTGAATGAACAGTGACTAGAAAATAATACAGCACCAACAGGTTTCATATTTCAGAAGTTCATACATGTACGTGTATCATGAAATCTGAAAATTTAAATACAAACATCATAGGCATTATGAAATGTACTAAGGGGCCTGTATCGCTCACCTGCAATTATTGGCCACTGACACCTTGGCAACCATTTGGCAAATCAAATTCCCTCGAACAAACCTGATTCAGTTCTTGGCCTAGATCATATTTCAAGAGGCGTGCATCAATCACCCCCGCCCCCACCCCAAAGACATTTCAGAGATTTTTTTAAGACGTTTCCAAAAGTCAGCCAAAATCCAAGATGGCCACCAGCCAAATTGGCCGATCGGGTACGTTTGTACAAACTTGAATCTCTATGTCCTAAGGATTGTTCCTGCTATATATAATTGAAATCGGCCTACTGGTTCTCCAGTAGACGACATTTTAAATCGCACATTGCTTTAGTATGGGAGCTTTTGGCTGGAAAATGATTTGAAAAATGGCTAATTTGATATTAGAATACCCCTATTAAGCATATATATAAAACCAATTTCGGCCTCAAATCCATCAAATAAAAAAATCTAAATGGCCACCAAACACGCTATATTGTGATTGGCTAACGGCGGCCATGTTTTTTATGGATCGACTTCGCTTGAACAAACTTTAATCACCGTTAGTGCCTGATTATATCTTACAAATGTTGGCTTTATCCTTTCAGCGGTTCTGGAGAAGTCGTTTTCGGGAAAACTAGGTCATCCAAGATGGCCGCCAAACTATTTGGCCAATCAATTTCTCTTGAACAAACTTGGTTCAGCCCTTGCCCTAGATGATATTTCCTGAGTTTTGAATCGATCTGCCAAGTGGTTTCGGAGATTTTTAAAGACATTTCTCAAAACCGGTCGATTTGGCCGGCCATCTTGGATATGGCCGATCAGCTTCGTTTGAGCAAACTTAGATCCCTATCTCCTCAGGATGCATTCTGTCAAATATAATTGAAATCGGCCCAGTAGTTTTTGAGAAGTCGTTCAAAGGAAAAGTTGACGGACAGACAGACGGACGGACGGTTGCCACAGCATAAGCTCTCACTTAGCCATTCTAGCCAGGTGAGCTAACACTGCTTAAATACTTAAAGGGCCTTGTCATAAGTCTTGTCCTTCTGATAACTTTTTGACAAAAACAAGAATTCCGCGGAATTAAATGTCTCGCCTATCGCCGCTTTTTCACCATGGACCTTGTGACCTTAATGTCATCATGCTGTTTCTTAACTTTATCCTTTAACATCTATCCAAGTTTAGTTTCAATAGGATGCTAAACGCAAAAACTTAAAGTTGAAAAAACGGATTTTTGCATCAAGGTCAGTGACCTTGACCTTTGACCCTGTGACCTCATAACCATGCTGCTGTTTTCGAACAGTATGGGCAACCATGTCCACAAGTTTGGTTGGAATAGGATTAGCCAATCTTGAGATATAAGCCGAGATGTTTTGCTTAACGCAAAAACTTAACATTGTTGACGCCGTCGCCGACGGAAAAGTGATACCTATGTCTCGCTTTTTTCTCCATCCCCACCCTCCTTCGCATTCCCGGTCTGACAGCTTCACAACACACACACACACACCCCAAACATGGTCTAACATTCCCACACCACACACTTCGAATCATGTCTATGGTATGTTTATATCAATGCCTGTCTGTGTGTGGTGGTAGAATGCTTAGGATCTAGTTTCTGCAAAGGAATTTCAGTAATATGGTGTGTTGAAAGCTTTCACTCTTATAATAATTTATTAAATAATTTAGTAAATCTGCTGAATATTTTGAAACTAATTTGGCTGGAATCTATTGCTGCCTATATTGCAGCAACAGCTTACAGGCTTCTAAATCTTACCTATTATTATTGGATTGACAATGTAATGTGTGAATGGGATGATGAGACAAAAATATTCTATGCTTGGGGATACAATTCCAATAACTTCCAATACAAGCAGATGCTAGTGGAATGGCAACACTTGACACAATTGTACATGCTTGCTGTGCTCTGCCCAATTTATGTGTTCAAACCTATTGTTGCGTGAGAGGACTCAGGAGTGGTCTTATGCCCGCCAATCTCAGATAACCACCATCCTATAGCAAATGAGAGTTATCAACTTACTGCCTGTCTTTATGGGCCACTTTAGTTTTGCAGGGTTGGAAATAAGCAACTGACCACAGTATCCCATACCAGGTC
This sequence comes from Chaetoderma sp. LZ-2023a, assembly GCA_034401795.1. Lineage (NCBI taxonomy): Eukaryota > Metazoa > Mollusca > Caudofoveata > Chaetodermatida > Chaetodermatidae > Chaetoderma > Chaetoderma sp. LZ-2023a. Next base: position 129,082,558 of record CM067372.1, read on the forward strand.
ACCGTAATATTCAGGATAGTAACCCCACAGGTTGTATATGAGATTTTAGTGTAAAGGAAAAACACTATATTTTCTGTGTAATTTTATAAAGTACATAGCCTATATGTACGCCGTTGTGGCACATTTTAATGAACTGATAATCTGTATTATGGTTAAACTTATTTGAGACACACATATTTGTGTATCACGTACATAGAGGCCTAGTGCCCCGGTCTCCCCTATGCCTGAAAAGACAAAGACTTGGAATGGTAAAGTTGATAAATAGGTGAACTAGTCTTCAGAAATTTGTATTTTTTATTATAACTATGTTTTCATAGACTTGTCATTAACCAAAATTAAATGTCACCAGCAAACAGCGTCTTCATAATTTACCACAGATATGTGAATCAGACTATACCATCTCATATTTGTCTGATTATTTTGCAAGGGAGGTAATTCAACTAAAAAGCGCATGCCTTTTTATTTTTAACTTAAATTGTTTATAGTTCTAATATTTAATATCCGGCACGTTACATGTTTAAAAGGAGCGGAACCCCCCTCTACGTGATAAACATGGCACCTCTGGGTTCTCTCTACATATTTGAGGTAAATAACTATTTTCCATATAGACAAAAAAAATAAGCTGGTGTCCCACAATAAAGCACGGAGTTGCCATATGGCTATATAAGATAAATCTTGGTTATTGTATAAGCCGTAGTTTAGTGTCAACTAGTTATTATTACATCAAGCCACCGGTAAAAGAAATTATGCTTTGACTTGTCGTTTGTTAGCAACTAACACCAAGACGACCTCAACACGGTGTTAACCTCTAGAGGTTAGTGTTAACACCAAACTAGATATAGCTATAAGTGACTAAATTTTCATCTGCCGGTGAAAAGGGAAGCTAATAACTCATTCACGCCAAGTAAATTAAGCTTATTTTATGCTGATTTGAATATCTATTTCCATTTTATTCGCTAATGACTTATGTGAAAATGAAGGCAAAAGCATGGGTTGGTATTAACACTAACACTAACACAATATTTGGTGTTAACACTATAGGCGCTAACACGGTGTTAACACTAAATCTGGTGTTAACACTAACCAGAGGTCAAGTCTCGGTGTTATCTCAGTGTTAGTGTTGCACTAACACTAACACTAACACCCAGACTTGACCTCACCCAATGTAGTCACGTGACTGAAATACGAGTCTTTATATTGACTATATTTCTTTGGCCGAGTTGGCGGATAACTGTTCAGGATGAAATCATACTGCGTGCTTTAATGAAGAGGTGTTTTCCGCTAAAAACACCAAATTCCGGGAAATGCCGATTTCTATTTCAACATGTTCGATGTAATTTTATGCAAGGTGTTTGGTAGGGTGAGGTGAGGTGGCGGAGCTTTGTCATTCCCTACAAGCTGGGTGTTTCAAGGAGTGAAAACTGAAAAGTACCATTCCCCCCCCCCACCCCCACCCCCCTATGTAGAGATATCTGATAATCCCATTATTCTAATCAACTGTTTTGGGTGAAATGGGTTATAATCTGAACGGTAAATGACTGATGGCATTAGATATTTAAATTACAAGTTATTAAACTTACCAAGCATAAATACGCGCAAAACGGGCACGGCGGATGTTGCGAAAAAAATCACGGTTATTTCGATATTCGGTGATTTTGTCTTCTATGTAGTTCATGAACCCGAAGCACCCCTACTTCAACCTTCAACGTCATCGACTCCGCGCACTTATACCCGGGTATGAGATTCGTAGTACCCGTTTATCACTTACGTTCCTAAAGACATGATACACGAATCCTCGATTCCTGAAAGAATTAAGGGAGTCGTTTTAATTTCTGTCCAAGTCCAATAATAAGTATATATGTCAATTACCCACATAATATAACTCAAACACTGGGTCTTTTTGTCCGTGATGGCCATAACGGACAATAAAATCTTGTCCGTAATATTTGTGGCCTACTTTACCAAAAATTTTTGTGTAAGCCAGAAATGCCAAACTGACCAGTTTTAGCACATATGCATGTGGCTTGCCAGCCACAAGTGCCAAATAGGCCACAAGTGACCCCTGTACTTACAAATCAGGCCACATGTGTACTTTCATAAGTGTGGACGGACGGACGGATGGACAGACAGACAGACAGACAGACAGACAGACAGACAGACAGGCATGCAGGCAGGCAGGCAGGCAGGCAGGCAGGCAGGCAGGCAGGCAGGCAGACAGACAGGCAGGCAGGCAGACAGACAGGCATACAGACAGACAGACAGACAGACAGACAGACAGACAGACAGACAGACAGACAGACAGACACCCATCCGTCCGTCCGTCCGCCCGCCCGCCCGCCCGCCCGCCCGCCCGCCCGCCCGCCCGCCCGCCCGCCCGCCCTCCCGCCCGCCCGCCCGCCCTCTCACCAACCCACCCACCCAAACACGCACCCACCCACCCACCAAACTACCCACCCACCCACCCACTCACTCACTGACAGACTCTCTCTCTCTCTCTCTCTCGCTCTCTCTCTCTCTCTCTCTCTCTCCATCTCCTGTTCCATCCTGATCCCTGTCACAATGCACTTCCACTTGTTATGGTTTAAAACCATATTTGTCAGCTCTTGAACTCATAAACTAGTTATTCTCTTAATCCTATCTATTCATCTGGCCTTCCATGACCTAGTTGACCATCGACACGTCCACCCCTAAACAGCATCTCTGTTATGGCACCATCTCTTCTTTTCACATGTTCAAAATCATCCATCTTTCATTGGTGAATGTTCAACGGGCTTTTAAGATTGCGTACTTTCACCCAACACCAAAACTTGCCTAAAGTGATACTTGATTTTGCTGGAAACGGTGTATGGGAGGGAAATTTAAGGTTTCAGGCTTCTTATTAGTAAATCGCATTTACTGGAAACAATGTTAATAAAACTATCTCACCATATTTATTAAATTAACAATGTAAATACCTATAAGCTGATCAATCTGAGTGCGATGTACCTTAATTAGAAACCTATATTGCTTGATGTCGTTCTTTAATACCAATATAATTCTTAACAATTCATCAAATTGTTTTTCATTGGCACTTGTTCTAAAAATTGTGTTTATTATGTCAACAGGTCTGAACTTGCATCATTCCCTATAAGCCTGGTTCCATCTTCACAATAGTTCTGGAGCCATTTTTGGTAGAATTGGGTAAATAAATCTGCTTGCATAATTCAACTATGCTGAATATGAACATTGTGTTCCGACTGAATTCCATGTAGAAATGTACAAATTTCGAAAACAAAATGGCGATAAGTTTTCGCACACATGTGTTAATAAAACTCAGTCGCTCCTATATACATATAATCTGTTTAAATCAACCGTATTTGTTAGAAAATGCATCATAGATATGCATAGATAAAGACGTCACGCACAGTAACCCCGTTTTCAGAATTGACATGCCAGTTTGTCCGTTTGCATATCCATTCATAAATAGTATTTATGTTTAACATGTTTCATATCTCTGATTGACTGGCTAGTTCCAAGCTGTATCATGTCATCACAGCTTTGTGGTACTGACTCAGAGGGTCCTTCTCGAAATATCTAATATCCAAAATCTAATATGGCCGCACATCTAACGGATTTATAGAAAACATTGTAAGTCTAATGCATGTTTACGGGCCTGTTCTTTATCACACTTTGCATGGATAGTGGATGAATCGAGTTTTAGCTCAGTACGCCTCGTCAGTCTCTAGCTAAGCTTAACCCAGACTTCGCCCATGTTGGGATCGATCGATCTGAACTCCCTGGCTAGCAATTTCCAGAAAGCTATACAGGCAAGCTGCTGAATATTTTGAAAATAATTTGACTTCGTGCTGTTGCTGCACGTGACATCATCCTACATGTCACGTAGTTGATTATGGCGTCATGTGATTGATGGCTAAACTGGAATCCTCCATTATGGCTTGACGAACATTTTAGTGCATCATACATTTCTACATATGGCATTACTGCCCATACATTTACATGCTGCAGTGCATTTTAGTGTAACATTTCTTCAACTGCATCGGCTTGTAATGCATCCTTTCATAATGTAATTGTCTGTGTGCAGCTACTTGGGGCAGAACTAAGCGCCATTAACGCCGCGACTAATGTTTCATTAACCGTCTTCCATACCAGATTCTCTAGTGATGGTAGGATAGCAGGTACTGCACCACTTGTTGGTAGCAACGCTTCTGGTGACCAACACGCAAAGAACAATTGTACCTTTACTTGATCAAAAATGCCTTGCGTATGGTATGGCACCCCTCCCAGATATACATTTCTGCAGGTCGGATGGTGCCATTTCCTATGTAACCGATGTGGATTACATGAACACTTTCCATGCAGTGGTCTTGATATGTCGAGTAGTTATATAGGCGGTGCTTATGAATACGGTTCACAGGAATATATTTTGGATCCTTTGATGTCTATGTCTTCATCCTTAACTAAATGCAAGGCATTTGATCATAATGGGCCAACAGAAGATTACGAACATCGGTGTCTTGCGCAGATACAACAATAAAAGTATGTGGTGAATTGATGCAATGCAGTACACTTCTGGTGTCCGCGTGTTCGTGCGCAGCTTGCAATTCGCTATTGTTTAGGAATATGTCTTTTGACTTGACCTCAATTTCCTCACTGAAATATCCAGATATTGTTTTGTATTTGGAATGCTTAAATGACCTGCCCTGCAGGGAAGT
>CM067372.1:129092269-129399769 GCA_034401795.1 Chaetoderma sp. LZ-2023a
AGGCCGTTAGGGTTGTGATGTCAGGCACCGTGACCATAACTTGCATAAGGTCTGTCCTTTAAGTTTAATCAACAAAAATATCATCAACTTCGATATTATTGAACCTTTGTGCATCTCGAACAATGTAGTGTCCCTGTGTGAACAATGAATTGTCAAAGAATATGTGGATAGGTGCCTAATACGCGCAGCAGTAGAGAACCTAGCTATGCTCCTCTAAATAATAATCTAGACTAATAAGAATTGGTGTCATCCCGGTGTGACGTCACAACTCTAGCGCGATAGCTAAAAACGTTTGGTTGTCAAGGTGGTTGCTATATGCTTATCTCAGCTTTGGCTGGGCCGATTACAAAAATTTTAAAAACATTTTGTTTTTCTAGTAAAGGAGAATCTGTATTATGATTGTCAAGTTAATCGGAGCGATCGGGTATCTAGTCCTCACAACATCTTTAAACACACTACAATTGCGCGGCAGTAAGTGCTACACAAATGCAGCGCGTTCAAATAGTGTCAGGCAAGCTACATACCGCATATACTGAAAGATGTAGCAGGAAAGTATAAACCAAATAAATTCCCTAGCGATGACTATCTTTGCGGTCCTCTCTGTATCAAGCGTGTCAGTAGAATATTTATATCTATCTAGCCCACCGATATTCTTTTGTAATGTAGTGGAGATATGAGATGTCTCAGAAACTACGGTGGTACGACAATATATGAGCTCATGTACACAATCTTTTTTCCCAGCCTCAATTCACACAAGAATCCACGTATTGTGTTCAGTTGGCCATAGTAGAATTGACTCGATCGGAACACATGTAGTAGCGGAAGACGAATTCTTGGGTCAGACCACGCCAGATGAATGAGTTGTTCCGACAGAAAATTAATTTCTGGTCATTCCTAATAACAAATTGGAATTTACTATGAAGGCATGTTTTTTTAAAGAACAAATTAATTCAAGAATAACGCACTAATATGGCTCCGGGGTAGTGAGTGCTCTCCACTTTAGTTAGGGCCAGCAAGAAACCTTGGCGAGTTCAATGGTTGGCCCAACTAGACCTAAAGAAGGATGTATAATTTATAAAGGTAGCACTATGGGGATAAGCTGCCGCGCCGGCTGTATCATTTCGGCGTTGCTCTTTCAGTGTAATGTTAATATACGGTAGTGGTCTATATACACATAGTATCACTTGTATATTTCGGCAGCAGCCTCTATTTGCTAATATCCTAACTAAATTATTCTGAGCTTATATCAAGTTAGGCCTATGCCGAGCCCTGTGTCTGTTTAGGCACGGGGATAGTCGCTAGTGACATATGTTGCCGTTAAAGATAATTGAGGGGTTTGCGCTAAGTCTGCAATGTAAGTTTCGGCGAGTGTAGAATATATTAAGTAATGCAAGGATTTAAAATAACTAGTAATTTAAAACGGCCGAAGTATCACAGCCTAATACTGATAGATTAGGTCTAGTCTGACCTATGAAGGCATATCAGTCATTGGCGTAACGTATTAGAACTGAAAGATGTTTATTTGTCATCGGCGTGTAATTATGCAAATACAACGGTTGGACCGAGTTACAAATGGCACTGTAATTATATAATGAGTAGAAAATAATGCTAGCAGAAAAGATTCAGTTGTGGATACAAGTATCTATATGAAATGTCTAAGAACGTTCAGGCCGAAAGACTATACTGGAGAGGCATGTAGAGAAATCACCGTGTCACTAAGGTTTAGATATAGTCTGGCACAAGACGATCAGATCAGTTAGCCCAGATGCTGCGTCGGAAGCAATGTCTATGTCTAGGACAGTAGCCAAGGTTGATGGCACTAACAAGTCACGTTTTGACACAAGCAGTGTGCTTAGCAACCACTTTTGGCGTGGCTTGGACAAGTATTGGCGAGATAATCAATTTGACCAAAAAGGAACACAGTTTCAAATTTGGAGATGGCATTGGTTTCCAAAATGGCGCCGTTAAAGGTATTAAAATTGCGTTTATGTATGCGCCATCAGCTATCTCTGATGCACCTTTGGCTGCCTTCGGTTCGGCGAAGCCGAGTACTTTTCTTTAATTTGTTATTAGCCCTCAAAAGAGGCAGACAAAACGACTTTGGCACGTTGAAGGAGCAGTCGCCTGATTACGATCACAGGTTCAAGTTGTTTTATGCTCGGCGTAGTTTGCCAACGGTTAATCAGTGTGGCGCTGAAGAGTCAGTTAGATGTGAACCATATCGGACAATCTCTCTTTCACGACTGAGGAATTGTGAAGAAGTTATTGGTTTGATTGGCGTCTATCGAGTCCCTGATTCGAGGTCCCATTCAAGCCAATCTAGGTTGTTTTTTAGTTCAGTCTATCATTGGTAACTCCCCCAGCGTTTACACTGGTACCCATTAATTCTATACTCATTGGTGGAGAGGCAGCAAGGGGTGAAGGAGATTGCCTATGTTTCCAGCGATTATCTACTGAGGAATTATGAAGAAGTTATTGGTTTTATTGGCGTCTATCGAGTCCCTGATTCCAGGTCCCATTCACGCCATCCTAGGCTGTATTTTTATTTCAGTCTATTATTGGTAACTTCCCCAGTTTTTACATCGGTACGCATTTATACTGCTGGGTGGAAAGAGACAACGAGGAGTGAAGGAGTTTGCCTATGTTTCCAGCGATCGTCAGGTGACCGAACAGAGACGTGGTCCTGGTGTCGCGAGTTTCACAGCTCTGTTCGTTACCGCCTGAGCTACCGTCTCCTCTGATGAGGAATTGTTGCCGATACTGCGCCTTATATAGGATCTAGTAAGCAAAACGATGACGCCATAGACATTTTCAGCCAATCAACATGCGATCACTTCGACGGGTATATGCTATAAGGTCACGTGTGTATAACGTCATAAGCAACATTCACCATTCACCATTGAGCATGAGTGATACAGGGTTATCATTAGTGCAGACCATATTTTAACGAGATTTCAATTTAATCATATCTCAACCAATTCTTGTCCAATTTCAGTTCTGTAAAAGGATTTCTTTTCCTGGATGAAGACTCTTAATTATTGATTCAAACAGGGCGAGAATAGGTGTCGTATTTATGCATATTTATCGTACTTCTCCACGTTGGGCAAATCATCCGTTTTGAACTCGAAGTTTGCGGCCTCTCGGTCAATACGGATTTAAAAATAACACGGACTCGCACACTAGGAATTAATTTTTCCAGTTTTCCCATCGATCAACTGCCGTCATATGACGTCATGATTAACGAAGTGGCGTGTATAACAAAGTCAACATCATGACGTCATGAATGATTCCATAAATCCTGTCTTTAACGCTTAATAGTACGACACGCTGTACGAATTGTATGTCTTTACTATTTAAAAAACATTCTGTCGAATATTTTGAAACTAATTTGACTGGGCGCTGTTGCTGCCATACCAACAGCACCAAGTCAAATTAATGTCACAATATTCAACATGTTACGTGTATAGTTGTCTGGAAATTGATAGTCAGGGAATTCAGAGATCGATAGATCTCATCACGGACGTGGTGTGTGTGGGGCTTAGATTGAGATGGGCGGGGCATAACTAAAATGGGAAAGGTCAATTAGAGTTGTAAATGTAAACTAACGTGATAGGATAGCATTCAAGTGGATGAATCCAGTCGGTCAGTCATGTACGCGGCGTCATAATCTATACGCCATATGTAGGCCGACGTCACTATCAAAATGACGTAACTAGGTCTGTAACGAACTTTGCCATAGTCCGCCAGCTGTACGAAGTCTATGTCTTTACTCTTTCAATAAACATTGTTTTGAATATTTTGAAACTAATTTCACTCGGTACCCCCCCCCCCCCTAAGTTGCTTCAACATATCCAACAGCTTAACTGTGTAGTTACCTTAATATTGGGATTTCGTGAATTCATGGTTCGAGCGATCACAACACGGGCAAAGCCTTGGCGGAGCTTAGCTAGAAATAGACGGGGCATAGCTACAAGGGGATTCAGCCATTTCCCCGTTTCCATCGCAGGTGGATACGACATTCCTAAAGGCAGCGATGCCGTCGCTAGCACATGGGCGCTCCACCACGACCCTGTGTATTAGGAAACCCAAGAGCAATTCAATCCTGACCGCTTTTTCGAAAATGGCAGCCTTGTGCCAAAACGTGACAGTATCATGCCATTTTCAGCTGGAGAGCGCGTTTGTCTAGGAGATTCCGTTGCAAAGCCTGAGCTATTCATTCTCTTTGCTAGTGTGTGAATCTTAATTAGACAGTTATTTATACATGTTTTGTGCTGACTTTCTAACAGTAGAAATGGATACCATCTTCTTCTTCTTCTTCCTATCCGTCTTCTTCTTTGTGGGTTTTTTCTTCTTTTTCTTGTCTGCTTCTTGGTTTTCTTTCTTCTTCTTCTTCTTGTTCTTCCTCTTCTTCTTCAAATGTTCTCATTTTCCTCATCGTCTCCCGCCTCCCCTCTTCTGCTCCCTTTACTTCACCGAACGTCAACAAATTTACCTCATGCATTGCGCTATTGTCTGGAACGACATAAATGGACAATAGAGGAGTCCAATCATCCAATCAATCATATAACGTTAAAGTCTACTGCGTCACATTGTAGGCTGACGTCATAATCAATGACGTCATGAGTGACGTATTTAGAGTCCCTCATAAAGGATTAATAGCCAGCCAAGTTGTACAAATTGTATGTCTTTACTATTTAATAACCGTTCTGTTGAATATTTTGATTCTGTTAGCACCCAATCAAATTAGCTTCAAAATATTCAACAACTTACCTGTATAATTTTCTGGGAATTGTGATTCAAGGAGCGCACGGATCTATCGATCCCAACATCGGCAAAGCGTGGGCGGGGCTTGGCTAGAAATGGGATGGTCATAGATAAAACTAGATCCCTCTATTGGAATGGCACATCTGTATAGCAAATATCCATGTAGAGGATGACAAAATGCTATCTCCAGTTGTCATAGCAATGTATAATAAATGCTGTGGTTCTTGAACATCCATTGATCTAGATACGTTCAACGGGCACTGCAATTCTTATACATAATTATTTCCCCCCACTGGTAAAGAATTCCTAACATTGCTGCATTGTTTCAGGTTTGATGCAGCACTTCCCTGTGGGGTCTATGGCCAAGGTAGACCTTGAACCACCACCGGAAATCGAATTATCAATGCTGATGTTTCGAAGAACTCGTCTATCTATGAATCCACGGTTCTAGCCTGAACGCAACGAATGTTGGTGATATGCGCCGATATTGCCGGATTCAGGCTTGCGTCTGTCGTGGACACTTTTCTGCCGTATTTGTAGTTTATTTTTTTATTTCACTTGTTAAATTAGTCCCGTCTTTGATCATAGTGGGTTTTAAAGAGAATGTGTATGTGTGCTTTCTGTATTCTGCGGCTGTAGTGGTAGAAACATCATACCATCATACAGCTGCAATTGACGATTCTTCACTTTTAACCACTGTGACTTGTCCTCGGGCAAAATATGTAGCTTCCTCGAGAGAATATGTGTTCTACCGAAAGTTCCAATGGTGCATAGTTAAAACGTATTCGTAGATGCACGCATGATGCAGTAAACGAGCATTAAAATATAATTCCCTTGATCTGCAAATGGACACTGACAAGATACAGATTTGGATTCTTTCACAATTAAAACAACATAAATGGATTTTTTTTTTAGTTCCAGTGCTTAAACATTCACATTCGCTGAGGAATTGTATTGGCAATCCTGACCATTAACCACTCTTGTGGTGTTCGATTATGGAAATAAATAACCGATTATGATGTCTGGAAAATAATCGATTTAATCGAATAATCGATTATATAATCTTGGAACTTTGGAATGCTACAACTTCATAGTGAGGAAGGGGGGGGGGGGGGAGAGGAGAGTATCGCTTTCTTAACATTAAAGGTGCATATTCACACCAAAATATTTGAAAATAAAATTTTTGAAATTATGTACATTTAGAAGCTTAGATTGTGTAACTCAATGTAATGAAATGAAATAAATCTTAACATATGATGATTCCATTCCACATAAATAAATTTCGTTGGTTTAGTTGTGAATTTGAATTAGGGACTCGTGCCTCTAATTCAGTTTGACAACTTAAACAATTATATTAATTTATACGTAATGAAATCATCGTACGCTAAGATTTATTTCGTTTCATTACATCCAGGCACACAATTTGGGCTTCTAAATGCATATAATGTTAACAATTTTATTTTGAATTATTCTGCTGTGAATATGTACCTTTAATAATAATAAATAGATAAATAAATAAATAAATAAATACATAAATAAATAAGTAAATAAATGAATGAATGAATGAATGAGTGAACGAACGAACGAACGAACGAACGAACGAACGAACGGACGGACGGACGGACGGACGGATGGATGGATGGATGGATGGATGGATGGATGAATGAATGCCAGAATACACAGTTTCGTAAATTGGTTCCCAGTTCGGTTTAGATTAGCCCCGACGAAATAGGACTAAATAGGAATATCAACCAGGCCTCTGATTGAGTGAACGTGAGAAATAACCCCGCCCAGTATAACGAACCCAATTTGGAATCCATTGCCAGCTCATTCCCATTGGATAATGGTTTTAAGAAACCGGCGAGTATGCCCAGATTTCCAAGCCAGTAAAAAGGCGCCAATTTAATTTTAACATTACATAGATTAACTTTTAACTATATAGAGCTCGCCCGTAGCGCCTATCCGCGATGTTTCCCTATTTTCCAGCATTGGAAAATCTAAATATTTTGAAAACCATTTGACTCCGGGTTGTTGCGCCCTTAGGCAGCAACAGCTTTAAGGCAAATTAGTTTCAAAATAATCGGAAGAATTTATGAAAATTTGTATCGAAAATTTGTGAATTTACTACGAAAGAGAGTATGTCAATTGTGTGCATTTTTTCGCGAAATGTTCATAATATTTTTTTTTTTTTATTATTATTATTATTATTATTATTATTATTATTATTATTATTATTATATAAATTTCGCCCGTAGTGTCTATCTACGACGTTTCCCTATTTTCCAGCATTAGAAAAGACGAATATTTTGATAATCATTTGACTGGAAGTTATTGCTGCCTTAAGCAGCAACAGCGTTAAGTCAAATTAGTTCCAAAACAATCGGCAGAATTTGTGAAAATTTGCATCGAAATTTTGGGAATTTACTATGAAAACAAGTAATTCCCTTTTTACATCGTTTTCGCAAAATGGCCACCAACACTTCAACCTATAGCCTTTAGATGCGGATATTGTTCCACAAACGGGTAGCCATCAAATGCTTCCAATCGTCGACGTATCAAACAATTGCTTAAATAAACATTCGCGTGCGTGGATTATGACTCGGGAGGTGCGGGATTGAACGTGAGAATTAGAGGTTTCTACAACAATCAAACCGCCGACGCATTAGTTGTATTACCAAACAAATTATGCCTGATTAAAATAAATAATCGAGTTTTTCTCGATTAAATCGATTTTTTCGATTTATAGATTATTTTATTTTACACTCGATCATATAAAAGGTCAGGAAAAATAATCGAATATCGATGAAATACCGATTAACGGAACAGGCCTACTCTTTTGTCAACAATGACTCAAGGCGCTCAAAATTCTACTCGATATATCGATTAAATATTTTGGCATTGTCAATATCTTTTAAAATATTTTAATTTTAGACGGTTTTTTAAATTTACCACTGAATTTTTTTGCCGTCTTGACCATTAAAGGGATAATGGTAAAGCAAATTAAAGTTGCTAAGTGTCTACCTGCAGGACGAGAGAAGCATATTTTTGAAAATGTACCACAGGAATGACTGGCTCGGTTACCGAGCCAGTAATTCTAGTGTTAAATATTCAACAATACTCTTCTCTGGACATTTCAGATAGGCATGTCTGACGACTACTCCAGGGTTGTGTTGTGGTCAGTTTAACCATTAAAGGGTTAAGTTGACACACGAGGGGTTAAAGTGGTAGTTGGAATGAGTAATGTATATAAGCTCTATGAGATGCTGATGCCATACAAGCAAACGCATGTACTAATCTCTGCTCTACTTTGGTTGAATACATCAGTTCTACAGTATGCTTACAGAGGAGCCCAGTGTTAGCTATGCCTCGCCCATCTCTAGCTAAGTTCCACCCACGATTTGTCCGTGTTGGCATCAATCGATCCATGCACTCCCTGAATCACCATTTGCCGCAGAAACCTCTACAAGAAAGTTGTTAAATATTTTGAAAACTAATTTGGCTGGGCGCTGTTGCTGCTCAAATTAGTTTCAAGATATTTAATAGAATGTGTGTTAAATAGGAAAGACATACAATTCGTACAACTTGTTGGACTATTACGCGTTTAAGACTGACTAAACCGCGTCATTTGTGAGGTAATTGATTACAACGTCAGCCTACGTGTGACCTGGTTGATTGTGACGTGATATGTTTGAGTGAGAAACTTGATTCTTCAATTCGTGATAACATCGCAATGATTTCAAGAGATAAGTAACACTTACTGGATCATTTAGAATCGCTGGTCACGCATGCTAAAATAGGTGCTAATTGAATGTCTATTCGAGAGAAACATTTGTTTTGAAAATTTACCGTTGGAATAACATTCTCGGTTATCGCACGGTTCGCACCAGGCATTCCAGTTGTAACCTTCAAAAATGATCCTCTCTTGGCCCTAAAATGGACATTCTTTAGGACCACTACAGAGGCCGAATTCCTCAGGCATCTATTCCATTGTAGTTAGTAATTTTACAACAATATCTAGCGACTTATGCAAACCCTCTCCCAACAAAAGCACTGCGAGATTCTAAACATCGAAGCATAATTAGATCAATAAGCACGCGTATGCCCAGATGCAGCTATAACATATCAGGGAGACCATTTCCTGTTTCATTAGATGTTCATGGTTAATCGCATGGACAATGATAGAATCCTTGTCTCTCGTCATAACGTTGCATGTTTTAAATTTTGAGCGAAATCTGACCATGAGTAATCGAAATAGTCAGATAACTGGAATTTCATCTGCTCTCCGCAGTTTTATATGTGGATCAAGACCAGTGTCTGGAATCCCTCTTTGACGGTAGCACGCACGCACGCACGCATGCACGTACGGATAGTACACATACGTCTAACATTTTTTTCTGAGCGGGAACCGTCCCTGGCGTCCACATCGCATGTCCAAGCAGCGAACAACGCTTCCCACACGCGATCACAAACAGCAACAGCACGATGACTATTCACCTATCTCAAAGTAGTAACTATGGCAGCAAATGTGTTAGTTCTAACCCTTACCACACCTATGACAAAATCGTAATATTTCAAATGAAATTTAAAAGATGCAATCGTGTTCATTTTTCAACACAATGTGTGGAAGATGTTGCTGCGTGATTCCAGTTTCTCCATCACTCGTATGCCGTCATAATCATCTATGTGACATGTATGCGGACGTTAGAATCAATGACGACATGAATGGCGTAGCTAAGTTCGTCACGAACGCTTAATTGATTAATAGTCAACAGCATACCTGTATAGTTCTCTGGAAATTGATAGTCAGGGAGTTCATGGATCGATCGATTCCAACACGGGCGAAGTTTGGGTGGAATTTAGCTAAATATGGGCGGGGCATGGCTAAAAATGGAAAGGTCCATTATCAATGAAGGAATCTAGTTTTAGCTATGCCCCACCCATCTCTAGCTAAGCTCTACCCACGCTTTGCCCGTGTTGGGATCATTCGATCTCTGCACTCCTTGAATCTCAATTTTGAGAACACTACACAGGTAAGCTGTTGAATATTTTGGAACTAATTTGACTGGGTGCTGTTGCTGCCTATGGTTTTTATTAGTTTCAAAATATTCAACAGCATCTTTATTAAATAGTAAAGACACACAATTCGTGCAACAAAGCTTAGTCCGTCAACAATTATGTGTTCGTGACGTACTTAGCTACGGCATTGATGACGTCATTGATTACGACGTCATCCTACATGCCACGTAGTCGATTATGATGTCATATGATGGATGGATATATTGGAAAGGTAAATTGCCGAATGGCCATGCGGAGGTGGAGAATTCACCATGACCTTTGAAAAACAAAGCTTAGATAGAAACATCGTGACATATAAGATTGTTCTACGTTTGTATTTACATGCAAATGTCCACGAACACGAGTATTTGGCAATCACTGGACTATTGTATACTGCCAAAGTGTCTCTAAAAGAAATCAGTTCTTTGACCATAAAAGTCAATTAATCCAAAGCAGATGTCTGGAAGAGAATTCCCGGGATGTGATGGAATGAAAGAGTTTAATTAGGAAGCTGATTGTCGTGAGACGAATGATACTTGAAGGCCAACCATTAGAGACATGGTTGAACTTGATGCACGGAAACCTATTATATTGAGAGATATCACTCTGAATTCCTGGAAACACGACATCAAATGATGAATCCAGCTTTTCGGCGTTATAATGAACCACGTCACATGTAGGCTGACGTCATACCACATTACATTGTGAATAACGAGATTTAGTTCATCATAAACGCTTAATATTCCGTTAAGTTGCAGGAATTGTATGTCTTTGCCATTTAATTAACATTGTGTTGCATGTTTTGAAACTAATTTGATCCGCGCTGTTGCTGCTATAGGTTCAAATTAGTTCAACAGCGTATCTGTATAGTTTTTCTGGAAATTGAGTTTTGGCTAGAGATGGGCGGGGCTTTATCCAGATATTACTTTCTACGCGCAGCATATAAATGAAATTTCACAGTTTGGCCCATATACAAATTAAACGTTTGAACCCAAACAACCAAAGACGAAATACCATTTATGATTTAATAATTACTATGCTGAATATTTTAAAACTAATTTGACTGTAAGTTGTTTCTTCCTACTGCAGCTACATGTTGCTTTCAAATTATTTTCACACTATCCAACAACTTATCTGTTTCGTTATTCTGAATCTGGGAATATGGCGTTGATGGGTTCAAGTCGTTAGCGAAAAGGTCAAAACGTGCACAGATGTTCATATTCCTGCAAGTACAGAGAGATGGATAAACAGATGGACAGAATGACCACACCCATAATAGGCCTTTTCCAAAAGCTATAATAAACACAAGTCTGTTGTCTTATCAACATGATCTACGTGTAGCTTAAGTTATCCAAAAAAAAACCTCATAATTGTCAAGTATTTACCAGAAAGATGTCCAAGATTGGGTGCACGGAATGTATCCTCTCATTAATAGTCTATGGTATAAATACTAGAATGCTAGTAATTGCAAATGCCTTGGAATAAACAGAACAATTGCCAAATTCATGTATTCGTTCCACACACACCCTTCCGCCATGTATTAATATACAAGACGTCTACATTAATTTTCTCATCATTCGATGTGGTATTTTCGAACCTGTAGATAAGTCGTTGATGAAATTGACAAATTTTTTCAACATTTTCCAGATTGCCCATCATCCATTGCACTTGACTGGTGTGGACACCTGATAATAATAACCCCTTTTGTGTCAACAGCGCCTCAAAGCGCTCAAAATACTACGTGACAAAAATCGTCTTCTAAAATTAAAATAGCTTTAAAAATATTTACCATCAAAATGTTTAATTGATATACATATCAATTAAACATTTTGATGGTCAATATTTTTTAAGATATTTTAATTCTAGAGGTACATTTTCAAAGATTCTCTTCTCTCGGCCTACACGTACACACTGGTTTCTTTACTAGTACCCTTTAAAGGTCAAGCCGGCGAAAAGAAATGCAGTGGCAAATTTACAAAAATAGTCTTCTAAAATTAAAATATCTTTTAAAATAATAACCATCAAAAGGTTTAATTGATATATATATAAGAGCATTTTTGAAAATGTACCTCTAAAATGAATGGCTCTGTTACAGAGCCAGTCATTCGAGTAGTAAATTGTCAAAAACACTCTTCTCTCGGCTCTCAAATAGCTATGTGTGAAGACCACTGCAAAGTTGTTGATGAGTTGGAGCATTATAGGGTTAAGTTGGCACAAGTGGGGTGGGGTGGTGGTGTAAGAAAGCTTGCACAATGCAATGATATTGGATTTATTCGTAAATGCGAAGTGGGCCTCATCATACTGATTCACTGATAGCATTAACTCTTTGAAGTAGTGTTCGGTATTCGTATAACAATCTCTAGCTAAGCTCCAGCCACACCTCGCTCGTGTTGGGATCGATGGATGGGTAAACATTATAATTTATAGTTTAAATATAGTGAGGCAGAAGAGTCCATTGATTTGATAGGTAAGCTAGAAACCATTATGAATCCAAACAGATGGATATCTTTCAATTAATATAGTTTGACACGCGCAAGGCGCACAACTTTGTAATATTGTGAAGGGAATGGCCACAAAGTGGAAGGTTATGTGTTAGCATTTGCTACGGTTGTTCCTGTATCAAGGTGAGTAGAAACATTTCTGCGAATGGATATAAATGCGCACTATGCACGGGATGGTACACGATATTGAAGCTGGGGCCATACAATGAATGGTATCGTAGGAAGGAAGGACACCCTTAGGAAGTCCGTTTGACTATGCGTTTGATAGATAAATAGTGAATTTACTGACAAGCTACAGTAATTTACCTTGCCAGTTTTAACTATGCCCCGACAATCACTAGCAAAACCCCACCCACAGGTCGTCGTGTTGGGATTAATCGATCCTCAAATGACCTAACTATCAATTTCCTGAAAAATATACAGGTAAGCTGTTGAATATTTTTTCCAATTGCAGCAACGGCGCCCAGTCAAATTAGTTTCAAAATATTCAACATAGTATTTATTAAATAGTAAAGACTTACAATTCGTACAGCAACGCGTAGTCCGTCTTCAAATACGCGTTCGTGATGTACTTATCTACGGCATTCATGGCGTCATAATGACGTCATTCATTATGATGTCATTATACACGTCACGTAGTTGATTATGACGTCATAGGATGGATGAATAAATTGGAAAGGTCTATTGGCCAAAAGTGGAAGATCTAAGCATACGTTCTATATTTTCGCTATTAAATAAGTTATTACACATGGTTCATTCGGGCATCTATCTGTACACACATTCCATCTAATTTACAATTCTATAGAGCAAACTACCTCTGGTATTCATTCTTGAGAAATGTCTCATGGGAAGAATCATTAGCATATTCCGTTATTCCGGGTACGATATGTCACCATTTCGTTATTTTACGCGGTGTTGAAGATGATTACATAGCACAGCGTCTAACACCAGGAGATTTTCGACACGTGTTAGCATCAACACCATCCTCGTTTGCATACTATTACAGGTAATGATGAATGCAATTTGATAACGCTCGATTGGGATACTCCAGTGGTAACTATCGACACAGTTCGTGAATCCATTTCCTCACTCAATCATACGACGTCATAATCAACTACGCGACGTGTATGCTGACGTAATCATCATGACGTCATGATTAATTTGATTAAGCCCGTCTTTATCGCTTAATAGTCCGACACGGTGTACGAATTGTATGTTTTTGTTATTTAAGAAGCATGCTGTTGAATATTTTGAAACTAATTTGCCTGGGGCAACAACAACGCCAAATTTGTTTCAAAATATTCAACAGGTTTCCCAGTGTATTTTTCTGGAAATTGGTAGTCAAGAGGTTCAGGGATCGATCGGTCCCTATGCGAGAGAGGTGTGGGAGGAGCTCAACTATGGATGAGCGCGGCATAGCTAAAACTGGAAAGGTCCACTGTAAGGCCGAATTTTCGTTTGTTTTTTTATAAGGGAACAACAACCCGCCTCTCCCATAAATTTAAAAATGGTTACTCTTCTCTTATTGATGAACGGGTCTCAATAATAGAGATAGTCCTTGTGTAACGCTTGACATCATTATGGGGCCCGAGTTTCAGTTCACTGCCCTGCTTGGATTTAATAGAGCACCCACGCTTCAATCCGTTATTAACTAATGAATCTCGATACGACTTGAGAAGGGTATTCTATAGGTATCGCTTGACATGATTACGTAGCACTATTTTCAATTCATGTTTCCAGACTATGCCTTGATCATCTGGCGTCAGCTCACGTCATAATCAGCTAAGCGGCGTGTATGCTAACGCCATAATCATTACGTCATAACTGATTCTATTTGGCCCGTCTTTACCTCTTAATTGTCGGACTCGTTGTACGAATTGTATTTTTTTGCTATTTAACAAACATGCTGTGGAATATTTTGAAACTAATTTGACTGGGCGCTGTTGTTGCCATATGTAGCAACAGCACCAAGTCAAATTAGTTTTAAAATATTCAACATGTTTCCCTGTATAGTTTTCTGGAAATTGATCGTCGGGGGTTCAGATATCGATCGACCCCCGACGCGGGCACTGTGTCGATAGAGCGTAGCTAGATATGGGTGGGGCTTAGCTAAACCTGGAAAGGTCCATTCACTTCCCGGCTGCCTTTTGGTAAGGCGCCCAACCCTTACATTTAGAATCGCTACTCATTCTGTATTGACGAACGAACCTTGAATACAACTCAAGAGGTAGAATCTACAGCTAACGTTTGACATCATTACGGAGCCCGATTTTCACTGTCCTGCTGGTTTTTAAAAAGTATGACCCACCCTTAAATCGTAAAAATCGCTACTCCGCTGTTAATGACGAACGGATTTTGAACAAATTTGAGTGGGCTATTCTAGCCGTACCTATTTACCTCGTAACGGAGCCAATTCTCGACTCACCTCATGGTGTGGTTTAAAAGGGTGCCAGACCTTAAATTTTAAAATCTCTAAACAAGTTGTCGAGCATTCCAACTCATAGCTCCTATGAGCTTTTCTCTGGTTAGATTGGTAAAGGATGCTTAAAGCTTGGGCACGCTCCTCTTCTTCTTCTTGTTCTTGTTCATATTGTTGTTGTCGCCTTGGAAGGTTTGTTTCTTCATAATTGTCGATTCGCTGCACTGGTGTGTTTTAAACATGTTGCACACTGTTAAATTTCAAAATCGCTACTCGTCAGTTATCGATCAACGAATCTTGATCAAACTTGAGGGGGTATTTATAAGTGCTAATTACTAGCGCTTTTTTCTATTTTTCTTTGATTCTGTTTTAGACTACTTATATATCTAGTGCCTATGCATACTGTCGACATACCACTTGCGCTTATGCAATCCATGTATTTAAATTTCTGAGCAACCAACCACGAGATATGTCGCATATTTCGGAATATTTCTATCGCCATAAGGAATTTGCGATTCATTAGTCTGACATGCCCGCAATTTGACAGGCCTACTCCTTTCTGGTTCGGAATGTGCGTGAAGCAACTGGGAAGAATGGTCAGTTTTTGTTGATGAAACGTTTGCTATTATGCTACGTGCTTCGCATATCGGTATTGCTTTTCGAAAAGTAAATAAAGTACTATCAACAATTTAGAGGAATAACACAAACAATACCTTAATAATATATGAGATAATATTGATATATTCTTGTAACGATCGATCAATTATTACAAAATCCATTACCCCAACCCCATCCCCACATTCTCATAACGAATCCACTGGCTACGCTTGCAAATAAAGGTAGTGAAGCTGCCGGTGAAGTGTGTTGAAATATTTGGTGGGAGTTGTCGCTGGGGAGATGGAAGGTGCAGATAAGAAAGATAATAGGGACTCTCTGATAACAAATTTCAAATGTTACATGTATCCGCCATGATTTACGCCTATATGGATCCCAGTATTACAAGGACTGAAAACATGTGTAGACTACATGGCTGGAAAATTAACTTAATCGAACAATTTATGCACCATGTACAATAAAGGTATTCACCAGGACCATCCCTAAAAATATTACTTATATTATAATATGGCCTTAAAGTATATGCAATGCATAACAGATCAATACAGCGATAAATATTGTCTGCCCACGAGTGACAAGTCTCGCAATTTGTCCGTCATGAATTTCCTGTTTTCCAGACCAACTTGCGGCATATTCTGTTTCGTAAAGTATTCTCTCGCTAGGAAAGATTAGGAAAAAGGGCATTTCTGGATGAATCTTGTGACGTGCCTCCCGGGAAATGTGCCGATTCCATGCCACAATCTTGTAATGATACATCATCTACACGTTTTGGAATTCATTAGTACACAGTTCACATCTCTTTCCTATCTGCCCCCAACCATTGCAACACCCACTAACTATCTCTGTTGAACCGGTATTGACCTCGTCAATACCTGTATCTGCATGCATAGCTCGTGAATATCGTTAGGAGATGGTATTATTGTATTTTGCAATAGTGTCCTTATTCCATAGAATACAGACTAGTGGTTGTCTCCATCTCATCGTTCTAGTCATTTATCTAAGATTGTACATTTGGATCTTTTCAAGAACACTCATTCCTGCATCCCTCATGTTACCATACGTTGCCAAATGGCATGCGTGTCTCCTTTCGACAATGTATACTAAGCTCGCTATGGATAAAACACTATGAGAAGCTGTAGTTCAATTATTAAATTTGTGTGTTACTTGTCAAGCTCAAGGTTTAGCTTTTGAACTATTGACATGTTCCATGATACGTACTCAGTACTAGTGGGCGGTGGGGAGTTAGTTTCGAACATCGATAAACCGCACTTTGTATCGTTGTTTTGATAGCTATCCGATGTTACCACCAAATGCATGCTATTCAAGACAACCCCAATAGCTATTCTATATGACGTTGTTTTGCACAGAAAACACTTAAATAAATTATTCAATGTTGCACCAAATTAGTGTCTGACTAAAATGGGTTGCTGCCAAATGTGCTAAAATAACAAAAATAAGGAAAAGCTCAGTTTCCGGCCGCATAGATTGATATGTGCCATTTAAACTGAATAAAATAATCTGACGACAAATGACACTCTTATTTTCGGAAGACGCATGAGAAGCAACATTAAGAAACCTGGTAACATGGCGGATACTGTATTGATTGCTGTTCAAACAGAAGTTTAGAATGCATAGTGCTACAATGAAGGAATCCAGTTTCAGCCATGTTCCGCCCATCTCTAGCTAAGCGTGGCCAGCTTACCCACGCGATTCATGCCGTAATTAAGTATGACATCAGCCTACACGTCATGTAGTTGATTATGACGTCATGATTGATGGATAAACTGGACTCCTCCATTCCCAAAAGCAACGCATAAGCTTGCCAGTTTATAACTAGGATGCAGGGTGATACATTTTGAAGCGAGTGGTGTAAGGTCAACGCACACTGTGATTAAATCAGCGATGAGCTCAACGCGAAATAGTGCGTATTATGCAAACTAATAATGTATATTCCTCTTTCTCAGACATGGGGAGATTGGTTCATATGCATACAATTACTGACAGTGATTATGTTGCAGTAGTCTCAAGGTTATATCTTAGATTTACTGGACTATGAATGTTAACGAAGGAATCCAGTTTATCCATCAATCATATGACGTCATATTCAACTACGTGCATGTAGGATGGCGTAATAATCAATTACGTCATGGATGACTCATTTTAGTCCGTTTTAAACGCTTAATAGGCATCCAGCTTGTACGAATTGTATGACCTTGCTATTTAATAGAGCATGCTGTTGAATATTATGAAACTAATTTGACTGGGCGCTGTTTCAATTAATCTAAACATATTAAACAGTTTACCTGCATCATTTTCTGGAAATTGAAATTCAGAGATTACAGGGATCGATTGATCCCAAAACAACAAAGTGACGACGACGACAATACAACACATATCGGACCTAATAGTCAGTCAGTTTGTACGAATTGTATGTCCTTGCTATTTAATGGAGCATGTTGTTGAATATGTTGAAACTAATTTGATTGGGAGGTGCTGCCGCAATAGGCAGCAACAACACTCAGTCAAATTAGTTTCAAAGTATACAACAGCTTACCTGGATAGTTTTCTGTAAATTGAAATTCAGAGAGTGAATGGAACATTTGATCTCGACGCGGGCAAAGCGTGGCTGCAGCTTAACTAGAGATGGACGGGGCTAAAACTCGATTCCCCCATTACGGTATCAAAGGTGGACAGGGTATGTTTCATTCCGGATTTTCATAGAGATAAAGTAGGTTATTTGGGGTGGATTCGTCACCGTACACATGCAATAGATAATGCATTTCTAGCTATGTCACGGTCATTTTGCACGCGTTTTGGAATCAATTTGAAATTTTAAAACCAGCATCTAAATTTGGCATTAACTATACAGGTAAGCTTTTGAAGAGTGTGACCCTAATTAGACATGGACAATTCCCAGACAGATTAGTCTCGAATTATTCAACAGCATGTTTATTAATATGTTTTTTTCTTCAACCATACAATCTAAAACGGCCATGTCGGACGATTGCCACCTTCGCGACTGACTTAAGTCATTTTAATTGTGACGTCGGCTAACATGTTATGCGCTTGATTATAACGTTATCTTCGTGGGTGACTGTACTGTATCAAGCTGGAACGAGTATGATTCATTCAAAATATGCGTAGAGACGACATACGGTATTTGGCGTGGCTACATCACCATGTACACTCATTAACTGGCTAAAATCTACGACGTCTAGACTGTCGCTATCTGTAAACATGAACTACCCATATATCTGGGGTGATTGCATACGTATCACTTCATTACACGCGCTGTAATTAGCGGCAACTAAATAGAGGGATCCGATATATCAATTATTATGAGGGCATAATCAATTACGTCACGTGTAGGCTGGCGTCACAGACCTAATGATGTCACGACACTGGAAATACCCGTCAAGTGTACGATTTGTATGTCTTTGATGGAATTTTCAATTTAATACACATTCTCTTGAATATTTTGAAACTGAGTTGACTGGATGCTGTTGCTGCCTATGCCATAGGCAGCAACTGCTCCCAGGCAAATTAGTTTCCAAATATTCAACAGACTGTTTATTAAATATTAAAGCTATATAATTCGTACAACTTGTTGGACTATTACGCGTTTAAGACGGACTAAATTGCGTCATTCATGAAGTAATTGATCACGACGTCCGCCTATATGTGACGTAGTTGATTATGATGTCATATGATTAACTAAGATAATCGTATTATGGAGGTACCTTGAAATAGGGATTCTGGGAAATCATGGTTTACAATATATAAATCGACCCCTTAGCTAAAAATCGGAGCTTGGATAAAAATGAGCGGAGCATGGCTAGAACTAGATCCCTCAATTA
The DNA here is from genome assembly GCA_034401795.1 of Chaetoderma sp. LZ-2023a. NCBI lineage: Eukaryota > Metazoa > Mollusca > Caudofoveata > Chaetodermatida > Chaetodermatidae > Chaetoderma > Chaetoderma sp. LZ-2023a. The sequence continues at coordinate 129,111,481 of CM067372.1, forward strand.
CAGTCAATCCTCTCTTTGCGACCACCTTGTGGAATCCAAACCATTAATTAACACCGATATGCAGTTTCTCAGTACTAGCATACGCGAAACGACGCAATACTTATGGTGTATGTAGGATTCAGTTGACGACCATCATGTATCAGATACGCGAAGGACAACACAGCATCAAATTGCTAAGAGTTTTGCGATTAGACCTCAAAGAACGTAATCTAAGACGACTAAATATGAGGAAGGACGTAAAGGAGCTCATGATGCTCGCAGTGGATGGGATACAGCGGAGGAGGTTGAAGAAAACCTGATTCCGGTACCTGAAAAAGGGTTTCATTGCTTCAGTGTGCAGAACATAGTACCTCAACGTCACCATCATCATCATCATCATCATGCAGCAGCAGCAGCAGCAGCAGCAGCAGCAGCAGCAAGCAACAACAACAACAGTAGCAGGAGCTGCAGCAGCAGCAGCAACACCACCACCACCACCACCACCACAACTACCACCACCACCATCACAACCACCACCACCACCATCACCATCGTCTTCGTCGTCGTCGTCGTCGTTTACGTCGTCATCATCGTCGTCGTCGTTTACGTCGTCGTCATCGTCGTCGCCGTCATCATCATCATCATCATCATCATCATCATCATCATCATCATCATCATCATCATCATCATCATCATCATGCAGCAGCAACAGCAGCAGCAGCAGCAGCACCACCACCACCACCACCACCACCACCATCACCACCACTACCACGAGCACCGTCACCAACATCACCACCACTAACACCATCGTCGTCGTCGTCGTCGTCGTCGTCGTCGTCGTCGTCGTCGCCGTTGCCATCACGGTCATCATCATCAGTATCATCATCATCATGCAGCAGCAGCAGCAACACGACCACCACCACCATCCCAACCACGACCACCACCACCATCACCACCACCACCATCACCACCACTACCACAATCTCTACCATCTCCACCACTACCACCACCACCATAGTCTTCGTTGTCGTTGTTGACGTCGTCGTCGTCGTCGTCGCCGCCGTCGCCGTCACGGTCACCGTTATCACCATCATCATCATCATCATCATCATCATCATCATCATCATTACCATCACGCAGCAACAGCGGCAGCAACACCACCACTGTACCGCCATCACCACCACCACCACCACCATCCATCACCACCACTACCACCATCACCATCGCCACCATCACCACCACCAACACCATCGTCTTCGCCGTCGTTGTTGTCATCGTCGACGTCGTCGTCGTCGCCGTCGCCGTCACGGTCATCATCATCATCATCATCATCATCATCATCATCTAGCGATGATTATGTTTTCAATTGCACCATCTGCGTGACGATTTTGTAATCATTCGACAATGACGACATGTAATAAATCTCTGTCATCTGTGGGCCCAGGAAGGAAACAACTACCACAACTTTTTTTCCGGCATTAATCTCTACCATTTCCTACACATCAATGTGACCATCATGGGCACGTTTAATGGTCGGCCTAAGTTCTCAATTGATAAGTATTTAACTAAGTATTGTAGAATTGGTATTATAATTATATTGGATTTGAACACAGTAATGGCGCTGTGATCGAATATTTTACCAAGTCAGGGCCTATTGCTATGCAAATGCTTTATTTGGGGGCCGTGAAACCTGCCATCCACGGCCAATCAATAGACACATTCTATTTTATCCATGCATTCATAATCTGAAATAGCAAGTACGAAAAATAATTGTTAATGTAAGAAATCATGCTGTTGAACAGATTGAATTAGACTGTAAGACTGTAATGATTATGGTTGAGTTAAATTCGTCATGCCTTGATGTAATGTTCCCCACTTCATCGTAAGACTTATAAAAACCGTATACTAATATAACAGTTGCTCATAAATAACTCTAATGGTGAGATCCGATCAGTCACTCAAGTATATGACGTCATAATCAATTACGCCATGCGTCATGCCTATATCTTTTTGTTTGCCTATGACAACAGCAACAGACCTCAGTCAATTTCAAACCATATTTTGAAAGAAATTTGACTGGGATTTGTTGCTGCCTATGGCAAGAACAGTTCCCAGTCAGATTAGTTCCAAAACAGTCTGCTGCTAACGTCTATGTTTGTCTTAGAATTTTTCGTATGGGACTTCATATGGTTAATTCAAGTGGCTTACTATTGGATATGATTTTCTTGGTCAAACGTCCGATAAGGTGGTCATATAGAACAGGATTTACGACCGACCAAGAAAGGCCCTTGTGGTGCGCTAGCGCCCAGAGTAGTTTCCAGATGTTGAAAGGCACCGTCTATGAACGGATTGTATCATAATTAAATCGTTAAGCGTAGCTGCGTCCCAGCAAACCTACCCGTTATCGTTAATCGCTTGTGAAGTATTGTTGAATGGCTGCGATGTGCCATTAAGCCATAAAACATCCAGCATTGCCGTCAAATGGGCACCTAATGTTGAGAAACTGTCACCGAGTGTTCGACTCATGTGTTCCTATATGACCACACCTAAGATGCTTCGCGATGTGAGATGTAAAAAGCAACAACTACTTAATTAATTAGCGTCATATGGTTTGAATGGGATAGATTTTATTTTATTTTAATCAACCTGTGTGTCAATATCTTCTGACGACAGACAGACAGACAGTTTATTGCACAAATCCAACATAAGGATACGGCAATACAAGTACACTCGTATACATAAACAAGATATATGAAACAACTATAGGCCCTATACAAATAAATAAACACTACTTAATTAAATGTATACATTTTGTACAAAGCAATAGGCAAATCCCGTCCACAACCGGATTAACTACTGCAACAGATTGATCCATATCAAGTTATGCGCCGAACATGTGCAGCCCCGTCCACGTTCTGAGCGTGTTTGGATCGATTTATGTACTTTGAACACTGAGGTCACAGGATTCCCTTTTTTTAAGGTGACTATGCAGATAGGTTGCTGAATATTTTGAAACTAACCAGACCGGGCCCCTTTGCAGTCTACGAGTGCACCAACACCCAGCCGAACTAGCCTCAAAATGCCAACATAATGTTCATTAGATAGTAATTAACCATTCAAAGGATCTGTAAACTTGACGGACCTTTAAATGATTATGGTTCAGTTAAATTCGTCATTCGTTAGTTAGTTTGATTATGACGTCAGCCTACATATGGCGTTATTGATTATGACGTCATATACTTGAGTGACTGATCGGATCTCACCATTAGAGTTATTTATGAGCAACTGTAATATTAGTATACGGTTTTTATAAATCTTACGATGAAGTGGGGAACATTACATCAAGGCATTTCGTTTCTCCATAATGGCGTTGACAAATTTTAGAATCATTTTAGATATGTCTGTAGAGGCACGATTGCATGACATTAAAAAGACAAATTTATCGTGCTCATTTAAAGAATCAAAGTTAGAACAGCTAGACAACTCAGAAAATAAAGAATCCCTAGCTTCCTGGAATGTAGGACATTCTAAGACAAAGTTTCTCTCATGTTCTACTTTATTTAGATTGCAAAGATTACAGAGTCGGGATTCTACAGGTATCTTGGGCCGACGGTATCTATCTATTTCGATATGCAGACAGTGAGCGCTGAGCCTTAGCTTTGAAATTTCTCTGCGCTTTAAAACTATGGGCTGTGAGAAAATAAAATTTTCAGGATTAAAATTATCTTTGAAAAGCTTATAACAGCGCAATTTAGGGGTTTTCTCGGACTCTGTTATATGCCTTATCCATGCAGAAATGTATTCATTCTTGATGGTGTCCTGAAATAATTTAATAATTTTATGTCTATGTAATGATCCCTGGTTTTCCCAGACACTAATTAGATTGAATTTCGACAGCAGGAGCTGAATACACGCGGACCAATTAGAATCATCTTTTAGTGAATATGATTCTATGTATGCCTTCCGCACAATTGACGACGAATCGGCGTTGCATAATCTAAGCCAGTATTTCACGGCTTGTGGGAGAAGGGTTATTAAAGCGGGAAATTGGCACCGGTCACCACGCACAGCAGCATTTACTGTTCGCTTGCCAACGCGTAGCAAATACTTAGCAAATTTGATAAGTACCTTATCCACGAGCATAGAATCGCAGAGTTGAAGAAGGTTAGACTGGTTCAGTCTGCTAGTGTAAAAAGGACTCCATATTTCACTGCAGTGGCGTGCAGTAGGCATTACCAGGCTGTAAAAGAGACTATAAGCAGATACTATGTTGTTTCTAACATTACTGGTTTTGAGCTTGAAGAGTGCTTTTGATGCTTGCTCCTGAAGTCTTGAGCAAGCACGTTTAAAGTTTCCTGACGCGGGAAATACTATGCCTAGGTAACAGTACGAGTGTACTATTTCAATTGGCGATCCATTAAACAGAAAGCCGTGTTGGATGATAAGTCTGCCGGACTTATTGAAAACAATTACCTTAGTTCGGATAATCAAATATAGACATTTGGTCTGCTCTCATTGATTAGGCATTCGTGCCTCTAAAAGTTTGCTGTTACCAGCTGCTGCGTTATACGAGTGTGAATGTGCTGGCAGTGTCATTATCTTGAAACTAGAAGGTTCGATATTTTTCGCATTATCGTCGTCGTCGTCGTCGTCGTCGTCGTCGTCGTCGTCGTCGTCGTCGTCGTCGTCGTCGTCGTCGTCGATGAAGGAATCTGGTTTTAGCTAGACCCCGCTCATCTTTAGCCAGGCTCCACCCACGCTTTGCCTGTGTTGGAATCAATCGATCCCTGAAATATCTGAATATAAATGTCCAGAAAACTATACAAGTAACCTGTGGCAGCAACAACAACCAGTCAAATTAGTTTCAAAATATTCAACTGAATGTGTATTAAATATTAAAGACATACAATTCATACAACAACGCGTCATTGAGTAAGCGTTCGTGACGAACATAGCTACGTCATTCATGACGGAATTGATTGTGACGTCATCCTACACGGCACGTCGTTGAATATGGCGTCATAGTATTTGTGGATAGACTGGCGGAATCCTCCATTGTTGGTTGCGCGCTGAAACGCGTCTCTAGCGAGTGAATCGGCTACGTGATTCTATGCTAGTTGGAGATAACTGATATTTAACTGATATTTAACGGATAAGTGAACGGTGTGCTACGGAATACCTTGTTTACTAAATAATAATTGCACTGACTTATTAATATATCTGAAATAATCTATATTATTGGTATCTATTAAGCATCGCCAGAATCTATGCAGCTATTACAATTAGTAAGTTACGTAGAACCACTGTCATGAACAATCTGGTTTTTTACTGGAAACATGTGAACTTATGTATCAAGCCGGGTATTTCGTTTAGTGTACCTGCAAATCCACCAGTGAAAATGTCCAGTGTATAACACAAAAAGCTCGGAGTTGCAGTTGTAATTCTAAGTAGACTAGCTTGTGGAGTTATGGCACCCGGTCTCTGCGGCAATCGCGCTGCCCTCTGGTCATGTCAACAGCAACAATAATGGTGGTGGTGGGTTGGAATGTTGGGGGAGGGGGGGGGGGGGGAGTTACCCATGTCTGTGTCGTCTGTGAAATTATTTTCCAACCCTAGTTGAACAGCAACTTGACGAATTTGTATTTACAAAGTTGTTTCACTAGAAGAGAAATTTCCATAATACAATTTTCACGCTATGTGTTCTCTCACGGGGATTGCTATTGTTTTTCCTGTCACTTCCACGCTGACATCCATCCAAGTCATTGCCTCCCGGCTAATCCCGAGGGAGGGCAATCGCAACAAGTCTACGTGGCATCGCAGAGTCTAAACAGAAATATAGATCCACAGCACAGAATAATTATCTTTCGTCGCATGCTTTGTTTGTGGTTGTCTTTGGAGATAGACTGGCGCATTAGGAATGCATATGTTATGTTTGAAACTAGAGATACACATACACATATAGGAACGCACACGCACGCGCAGGCACGCATGCTCACGCGCGCGCGCCAACACACACACGCGCACGCACGCACGCACCCACGCACCCACGCACTCACGCACGCACGCACGCACGCACGCACAAACACCTAGGCAGGCACTTACACGCGCACACGCACAGGTACGCGCGCGCGCACGCGCGCACTCACACATGCTCCCGCAAACAAGCGCGCATTTTGATCAATTGTGGAATTTACGAGTTCGTTAAATTAATTACGAATTAATAATTGGAGATTTGAATATTAAATTAGTCTATGCGAGCAATCAAGGCTCTCTTCAGTAACTCAATGTACATGTCTACAATTCAAGAAGCATTTCAGTCTAAAAACTTACCTTTCCACTCTATCTACCCATCATATAACGCCATAATCAACGACGTGACGTGTAGAATGTCATCATAATGAATGACGTCAGGAATGACGTAGATAAGTATGTCAGGAACGCATATTTGAAGACGGACTATGCGTTGTTGTACGCATTGCATGTCTTTACTATTTAATAAATATTATGTTGAATATTTTGAAACTAATTTGACTGCCATAGGCAGCAACAGCACCCAGTCAACTTAGTTACACAATATTCAACAGCTTACATGTAGAGTTTTCAGGAAATTGATGGTTAGAGCATTAGCTATAGGTGGGCGGGGCATAGCAAACACTGGAAAGGGCCATTAACCTTTTACACCTAGGAATGGCAGATCATCAGATGCAGTCTCGCTCTGAATATGCACTATATGTGTGTAGGGGACAGCAGTTACAACCATTTATGAGTTAATTTGCTCTCAACGTAGATTATTTCTATGCTTACTTCTATTTCGCTAACTTATTTTAGAAATGATTGCGGTTGTAAGATGCTATTTTTAAAGATAAACACGGCTTAGGTCTATTATTAATTAATATTTTCATAATGGATTGTAGACAAGGCAAAGGGTTAGTCGCCTATGATAATTCTTCGATTAACGATAAGGCACAATCTATTTTTTAACATTTCACTCATATAAGCTGTTGACTATATATGAAGAAATATGTGTTCATATCTTTATCTGCAATGTTGTACGGAACACATTTAATTATCCGTGCTTAAGAACCTCGCTATTTTTTCATATGCATGTTTTGCCCAAACAATGGTATTTCGCAATCTGCATGGCGAATATAAAGGGCAAACGAGGTAAACGACGATTCAGTCAAATTATTTCTTAATCAATCTTGAAGAAATAGGTAGGCATATATCTGTGAAATGGCGATACATATTGTAAATATGGGATTGTCTTGTGGGAAGTCATGACCCCGCTAGATGTCTTATATCTTCGAGTAAGTCCTAAGAGAAATTTATGATTTGAAAATACCGGGTGAGCTAATGGATCGGTCTACTTGTATACTCTCAATATTTAGTTTATTATTATTACATCAGCTAGTGCTGATAATACGCAGTTTCTAAATGGATGGCGTGTGAATGTAGCACACTCAGGATTGATGGATAAAGTTTTATCATCAAAATGAAATAGGCGAATTGATTGGAATGAGTCCCACGGTTCTGAGTTGATGTGTATCTGGAAATAGTTGAGATGAAAGTTGTTGCTGTTCAGTCGGCATACACTTTTATGATATTCAGCAGTTGGTCGGATCGATAGTTTGGAAAATAATCAAGGTATAAGAATCACTGGAATCGGACGTGACAAAGGGACTTAGTTGATGACGTAGGCATTCTAGATTCTCACATGAGAATAGAACAACATCAGCTGGCAATGAGATCATACAGCTCATGTGCCTATTAACGCTAGCATCCTACAGGCTTATCCATCAATAGGCAATGGACAGGACAAGGACATTGTAATGTCCTGTAGGAATTAATAACATAATCGAAATTTGTATATCAACTATATGTCAATCATACAATGGCATGCAACAACAACACATTCCGTAATGTTGTTAGTTAGCTGACAGATCGCATCAAATCAGAACCAGCTACCCCCGCTTTGTCTATGTGAGGCATCATCTCCATAGAAGAATAGCACAGAGGCAAAGAATTAAATAGAATAGGTTTTACATCCAACAACGAAATGAAAGGATCGTTGATTGGTCAGAACTACCAAAGTTTATTAGGTAGAAACTTCTAGGAAGATATAAGCAGAAGTTGATTGGTCGACTGATGGTCCGGGCCAATCAAGCTGTGCTTATAGCATACCTAGAAGAGTCATTTAACGGATTCAGGAAGAATCTAATTATTATCATAGATATAGAACTTGGCTAGAGTGCCAAGATAAATTGTATATAAGTCGGAATTTCGGACTTAGAAATTATTCAATTCACCACGTGAATCCTGAACGTCACGCTGACGTTCAGCACTGTGAGCTAGTGCATTAGCATAACGAAGCTCTGATTTACTTAGAATTAGATTAGTCGATGATTAGTATTGTACACGATTGTACCAAGTGTGAATTTATGAGCTACTTTTGCTCCTTGATTGAAAACATTGTATATTGTAAATAAAGGTTTTAACTTACGTATATGTAAGTCAGTCTTGAGTAAATTTAGTAGATTAGAACCTAGTCCTGAGCTGGAGGAAACCTCCAGTCATTACCTGAGTAACGTCAGATAGGCCCAGCAGTCAACATTAAAATATCGTCACCCACCATCTGTCAGACGAGGCGAGCCAGGCAGCTCTTATCCTTCTTTGACATCAGCTAGCGTGTTGTTGCAGCAACACTCCATCTTTGCTACCGGTGCCGAAGCGGGATCACCATCCAAGTTAGTAAGAAGTTAGTTCCACCGAAGATACAAAAATCTTCAATATGTTGCGTGAATGAAAGTGTTTAAGCGCTCCTGTCTCAACTCAACAATTAGTTGTCAACCAGACAAATGTGGCCTCTACGGTCATCTTTTGGAATATCCATTTTCCGGCCAAGAGAAGACGATTTAAAAAGATATTTATCCCTGTAATAACTGGATCTATAACCGAGCCAGTGATTCCAGGGGTAAATTTTCAAATATATTCTTCTTCCGTCCTGCAAATGGACACTGACTAAGAAAAAATGTTAATTTTCTTGCCCTATAACTCAAGAAGTAAAATGTAAAGCCCGCTAAGATGTGCAGGGGCTTTGAGACCACTAAAAAGCCTACTTTTGAAAATAAATGGTAGTGGCAATTAAAAAAAATAGTATCCCATTCGCCTGCAGATGGCCATTCCCTTAGAAGAAATGTAAATGTTCGTGAAAAACCATTGAACGATTACTTGATAGACGTAGCATTTTGAGAGACTTGACTCTCTGTTGACACAGTAGGTGTTAAAAAACGTATGGTATACAACGACTATAGTTAATAGTCTCTATCCTCTATGTCTGTAATGTTATATTATGCCTGTTTTGGTCACGCAATATATCAAAATGGTATCGATTTTTCAATACAAAAAACCCCCAAAACAATAATAGCTCTCTGTAAATTTATTGACATCATTATGAATATAAAATCTAAAATCAAGGTGAATAACAACTTCACAGACACACTTAGCTGTAGATGGGGGATTCGCCAGGGCGAGAACCTCTCACCAATAGTATTCGCTATAATTCTAAATGATGTAGACGACTACCTGCAAAACAACAATTGCAAACACATGCAATTAGATTATGCAGATAATGATTTAGATACCTTACTTAGGCTTCTACTACTTGTATATGCTGACGATACTATCATGCTAGCAGACAGCGCTAAAGATCTCCAGCAAACATTGAATGCTTTTGAACGATACTGTGTGTTGTGGAAATTAAACTACTCCAGAGGCTTAAGCCACTTTTAGAGCCAAATCGTGCACTTTGTGATACAAGTATGAAATTTGGCACAGAGTTACCATGGCCAATAACAGTTTATTTCAAAATTTGACCCCAACCGGATTAGACCTGTGAGGGGTGTGGCGGCCATTTTTCAGAATGGCCGCCATGCAGATTTTCAATCTCTCATATCTCGGTTAATAATAGGGATAGTAACTTTATTTTGGTGTCTATACCTATGTTTTCAGGGTAAAAAAGCCACATATGACGTAATCTTCAAATTATCTTGTGTTAATCATTTTGTTCTCAAATATGACCGACGTTTACACAAAATTTATAGGTTTTTTAAATATTTTGACGCGAAATATTGAATTAGACTTGAGAGCAAAATAAAATGGAAATGATACTGAATCATTGTACCAGGAATGCAAATTACTCGTCCATGGTATTCGTCAAACATAAATCTATAACAGCTCGTAGTTTGTTCATTGAAGTATTCATAGTTCTGTGAACTATATCCAACAGAAATATTTGATAATTTGATGATACTTTTGTATCAAGATCTCCAGTGGATGCATGGCGGAGGGTATTATTTGATGTCCCAGGTTTGTTGCAGAAGAGACAGATTGTATCTGGATGGGTTGATTGTGATATCTTCTGTCGTGTAAACTTCTCAGGCACTGGCAGTATCTCATCAGTACTCTTGCGTGTCGTTGCGCGTTGAAGATTTTTCTCATTATATTTTAAACTACAGATCTTATGATACTTGACATGCCTTTGTTTGAATGTGGATTAAAGGCCATTACCAATATCAAGACGATCCAGTTTTACCGAGGATGGCAACTGACCAAGCTCATAGAAGATGGGAAGAGTCTTAGCTAGTGTTTTGTATCCAGCACCACCAATTGCATGATGTAGGAGACAAGTCAATTTTTCATCTGTTACTTGTTCTCACAGAAAACAGTTACATCTATCTAATATTTGATACAGTAGGAGGAGAAATGTCACTTGTCACTAATTTCAGTGCCAATGCTCCTTTCAGCTACTTGAATCTGAAGAAAGAGAAACAGAAAAATATACATTAATTTAATAATGAAAGGTTTAGGATATTTAATGTATTATCCCTAAAGGAATTAGCCTGAATAAAACAGAGGAGTGAATAGAGTAGTGGAATATCTGGGTCATGGACAATGCTATGGTAACGAATCAGACCATGTTGATGATAAACGTAATCCGTTGTGGAACAGACCACACGAAACTACATGGAATACATGAAAAATAGTGTTATTATCGGAATCTTTGACCATAACAACATTGGTGCGGAGACAAAAATCAAATCTATATCATTATTTTGAGCTAAGATATTAAGAAAACTATAAATTCTAACGTAAAATGACGTCCATATTGGAAAACAAAATGGCTGACACAAGATATTTTGAAGATCGCGCTATATTTGGACTCCTTGACCCAGAAAACATAGGCATAGACACCAGAATTAAGTCCCTATCTCTATTATTAACCGAGATATGCGAGATTGAAAATCTTCATGGTGGCAATTTTGAAAAATGGCCGCCACAGCCCCCACAGGTCAAATCCGGTTGGGGTCCAATTTTGAAATAAACTGTAATGGGCCATGGTAACTGTGTGCCACATTGCATACTTGTATCACAAAGTGCACGATTTTTTCATAAGCCTCTGACTAAACGTAAATGTTGACAAAAGAAAGAGTATGGTGTTTGATAGTACCAAACCATACTGTACGAAGCTGATGTTTTATTTAAATAATAAGGCCCTGGAGACAGTATATAATTATAAGTATCTAAGTATACATTTCTCCAATAATGGACGCCTGCTTCTAGCAGATAAAACTACACATGCGAGCTATGCAACTGGACCTACCGATTAACTGCCACACAAAATTATACCACCAAATGATAGAACCAAATCCTACTATATGGATGTGAAATACTGGGAACTGAAAGCTGTAGCCTACTAGAAAAAGCACACACAGATTTTCTAAGATTTATTATTAAAATTAAGCGAAGTACACCTAAATATATAATATATGGGGACTTAGGGGGGCCGCCAATAAAATACTAATAGAACAGCACATGATAATCTATTGGATAAGACTAATATCAGGAAAACAAACTAAACTGGCTTTTAATATGTACAAATACATGCTATGGTATTATAATCAAAACGGTACACCATATAAGTGGCTAGCTATCAATATATCTATTCTAGACAAAACAGGGCATGCACACTTCTGGGACAGACAAACAGTTCAAAACAGTAACTCAACCCAAACAGCACTAACACACACGCACGCACGCACGCACGCACGCACGCACGCACGCACGCACACACACACACACACACACATATATATATATATATATATATATATATATATATATATATATATATATATATATATATATATATATATATATATATATATATATATATATATATATATATATATATATATATAAAAGTTTTAAAACTGACTGGGGAGTGGAACCATATCTACTTAGACTTAATGATAAGAACAGAATCATGTTCACCAGATTCCGGACGAGTTCAGTCCATTCCCTACCAATAGACACAGGGCGATCGGAAGAAACATCGAGAGACGAAACAAAAATGTACTATGTGTGATAAAAACGAAATTGGAGATGAATTTCATTATATTTTTGTCTGTGACTTTTTTCAAGAGACAAGATTTGATTCTTCGCAAATAGTACAGTAGCTGGCACAGGGCGATCGGAAGAAATATCGAGAGACGATACAAAAATGTACTATGTGTGATAAAAACGAAATTGGAGATGAATTTCATTATATTTTTGTCTGTGACTTTTTTCAAGAGACAAGATTGGATTCTTCGCAAATAGTACAGTAGCAGACCAAAGTATTACCAATTCTTCCAACTATTTTCCACTAATAAGAAAACACGTTTAGGCAAACCCTGCCGATTTATTTCCGAAATCACTAGACACTTCAAACGTAAATAAAACTCTCACAGAAGCACGGCTAAGACAAATACATCCTTTCAAACCAGTTAATATATATCATGAACTCAAAACGCAAGATTACTAAAACATCACTGAGCGGGCCCCACTTGAATAAGTTACTACTTCATTGTTCTTGTCTGCTTCAATCAATTCGAGGTGAACTAGTGCTGTGAATTGCTCTTTGTGGAACTATCAGACAATATAAATGACGACGATAATGAGGAAAAACACGAACAACAAGACAACAACGCTGACACAAATACATGCACATCAACCCTCATTAAAACCGTCAACAAGCCGAAAATAGAACACAAACATCAATAAATACAAATTTACCAATAACAGAATGATCATGATGACGATGGTGATGGTGGCGGCATAATGACGATGACCACGACGACGACGACGATGACGAGGACGACGATGGTGTTGACGATGATGATGACGATGATGACGACGATGATGATGATAAAATGAAGATAAAACTAATAATAATAATAATAATAATAATAATAATAATAATAATAAAAATAATAATAATAATAATAAAAATATATATATATAATAATAATAATAATAATAATAATAATAATAATAATAATAATGACAATAATAATAATAATAATAATAATAATAATAATAATAATAATAATAATAATAATAATAATAATAATAATGATGAGACTTGTCATGAGAGTAATGATTGTAATAATTGTGATAAGACTAATAAGTATAATGAAAACTGTGACAATAATGTAAATAATAATAATAATAATAATAATAATAATAATAATAATAATAATAATAATAATAATAATAATAATAATAATAATAATGATACAACTGAAGCTAATAATGATAATACTAATGTTATTAATAATTTTGTTAATTATAATCAGTCTTATGCCAACATAACTATTTAAAGGTTTTGAGCGGTGTCCCTAGTTCCGCCGCTGTCATCATCATCATCATCATCATCATCATCACAGCTTATTTATATAAGTTTTAAATGCCTCTGAAAAACTGTATTTAATTATTTATTAACATATGTAACCGCCAATGTATGTATGTTTAAGTTATATATGTTATCGCGCACTTCTGAAGAAGTTACCGAATAAACTTGATATTGAAATTGGTATTTCGCCATGCGCATACTCATCTTTGTTGAAAAAATATGTCGTCATATACTAGTGAGATGTAAATAAACTGATGTCTTGACTTTGTGAAGATGACACTCCCGGGTCAGGAATACAATGTGACAGATGACACTGGTATGTCTTGTTTATGATCTAGATACGTGTATCGATGTGTTTAGGAAGAGCTCAGCACGTAAACCGTTTACGCAATCATCATTTAAGGTTGCATATTTCATTAGAATCGCCCCATAAACAGATCGAGAGTGCGAGACCGCGGGTGTTTTTCATTCCATTTACGAAGAAATGTTTACTGTTAGGGAAACTATTAACAACAGCTAATTAGCTAAATAATCTCATTTATTATGCGAAACAGACGTGTTGTGGTAACACCATCGGCTGCTTTCCTTCCGGTTAGAAATGTTCTAAAACTGCTGTAAATAACACGATGGTGAGCGTAAACAAATAGATACATACAATTCTAGCTAAGCTCCGCCAACTGTTTCCGCCCGTCTGAATCAATTAGAGTTAACAGAATCTGAATTTCATGGTAACTATACAGGTGAGCTGTTAACTATTTTAAAACTATTTTGACGGGAGTCTGTTGCTGTCTATGGCAACTACAACTTCAAGTTAAAATAGATTTAGCATAGTCATTAGACTGTACTGTAAATTGTCAACTCACCAAAGACATACAATTAAAATACGTACTGTCGACCCTTTAGGTAGACAGATTAGTTTTTTTTCTAATTGTTTGAAAGGGGAAAGCTTTCGTAATCTGGAGAAATCTATCAATTTTTACCTTTTAATGTCTGAATATGTTTAGACCTGGAATGGATCTCTAAAGGTTACTCATTTTCTTGTGTTTGCCTTTGTCGTGCGTGTTCGTGTCGGTGTGGATAATTTGTTTCTTCTATTTCATAATATCTCATCCATTCTCGCTGAGACGTATGTTAATGGACCCTTCCAGTTTTAGCTCTGCCCCGCCTATCTATAGCTAAGCTCCACACCACGCTCGTGTTGGGATCGATCGATCCCTAAATTCCCTGACTGTCAATTGCCAGAAAACTATGCAGGTAAGCTGTTGACTATTTTGAAATTAATTCAACTGGGTGCTGTTGCTGGCTACGGCAGCACCAGCGCCCAGTCAAATTAGTTTCAAAATTGTCAACAGCATGTCTATTAAATAGCAAAGACATACAATTCGTACAACATGTCGGACTATTAATCGTTAAAGACGAACTGTATCGAATCATTCATGACGTCATGATTATGACATCAGCCTACAGATCACTTAGTCGATTATGACGTCATGTGATGGATGGATAAACTTGGAAAGGTCTATTTACATTCTGGAGATACGTACCGACATGGTAACGGAACTCAATAGTTGTATTCCGTAGGTAAGTTCTAAAAGGACACTCTACCCGTCCATCCATAAATGTTTGATGAACAATTTCTATTAAATTCATCGTGTTCTTGATGAACAGATCTCGGTATATTGTACGGGAAATTCTCGACATCGTTAAGGAAGTATATGTTCGAGTCAACCACACACATACATCCACATACACATCCACCCATCCCCCACCCCCACCCCACTCCCACCCCACCCCGGGTTTGGGTTTTAGAAGGGTACCCGCCGTTAAACTTTTTAAAATCATTCGTTATTGATAAATATATCTCGATATAGCTTGAGAATGATATTCTATGGGTAACCCTCGGCATCACTATGGAGCACTATTCTCGATTCACCCCCTTTTTGGGTTTAGAAGGGTTCCACGGCCTTAAATTTATGAGTCACTACGTATCCACCATGTATGAACGGATGCCGAAAAAATTGAGGGAGCCATTCTAATGGTAGAATTCGACATCATACCACTGGTAGAAACTGATTATCGATTCACCGCCGTAGTAAATGTTATGAGGGCGCCCCAGTCCCGACCGCCGCGCCCTCAAATTGTAGCTCCATTACTGATTCGTCACTGATTAATGGATTTCGATACAACTCGATGAATGATCGTCAAGGAGAAAATGTTGGTATTATAGCGACGCCCGATTTTCAGCTCACCGTGGTAGATTTTTTAAGGGCGCCCCTCCTTTAATTTGTTAATTGCGGCTCATTGGTTATGGATGAATGTGTCTTGATAAAATTTGTGGGATCTATTGTAGGTCGTCAAAGAACAATATTCGATTTTAGTCATTTGAACACTGCATTCTCCGAATCACATTTTCACTGTAACTCTACAAGTAAACTGTTGAATATTTTGAAACTAATTTCACAGGAATCTGTTGCTGCCATAGGCTTCACACTAGTCAACATAATAATTCTGACATTGTAAATGATTTTACCTATTTGACCTTACGTGTTCAAATAAGCAATCTTGAGATTTCAATGTAAGTTTCTGAAAGCGACCATTGCATGCCACTTCAAACAATGCAACATATCCATGACACCATTCAGGCTCAGAAAGGGCTAAGATGTGTTCACGCTGTCCTAGAGAATGAATTCGTCTAGGCCGACATGATTCGAAGTTGTAATATAAGTATATGTCAATTTCACTTGTGCCAAACATTGATTGAAGACACAAATAGAGACAGAAAAATAAATATATAGTCGAGTGTGTTAGAAAAATATTGAATATTCTGGGAACTCTACTTTATTTAATGCATATCTCACATGAGGCAAGTGGATTTTGAATATACGTTGTTGATATCGTTGCACTATGTGTTCATGTAAAGCCCATCATACCAGATCGGGAAATTATTGCTGTGTTACAGTAGGTATATTAATGTTGGCAGCGCCGACCTTTCGTTTTTTCCATATCGCCGTGCGTTACACATAGAGCAAGCAAACCACGGACCTCATACACCCATGCAGCCCAGCAAATGCTACCACTCCCTCTCTGCGCTTGAGATATGTATGCCTATGATGCAATCGCGCTTTAGGCCTGATGCGGACCACCATTCCATTTGCTCCCATTCACTGGCTGTTTATTGAGTAACTAGTCATCGTCATGGCAAACCAATACAAGATCGCAGCATGGCACTGGTGGCAGATAGCTGCACTGTAAAAATGTGCATACTTAGAAAACTGGTTAACAACGTGTATGCGCTTTTCAATGTCGCAGGACAGATACACGGTGCATGCATTCTCGATACACATTTCTGTAGCATACAGTGTATTTTGACGCCACAGCTCGTGATCAATGGGCTAATCAGTAATCCGTATCAGTTGCCTAGTATATACCTGTATGCATACACAGCATATGTCAATGTTAATGCATTTGTTGACAACCACCCCCACCGAACCCAACACACTCACGCCAACCTTCGCAGCCCACCCACAACATTGCCCAGATCATGTAATGTAAACTTGACAAACAACATGTGAACTTGTACGAAATTATGAAGGATTTAATATGCTAATCTGCATTCCCGATAGTCATTTCCCAAGTGATATCTACTTCATTGATCAAAATTGTAGATAGGATGAAAATGTATAGATTTTTAAGGGATGCGGGTGAAGCTTGAAAAATATTGCATTCAATACCGCAATAGGCAACGAGAGTAGCTTAGTATATCTGCATCTCATTTCAAATTCACTATAGGAACGCTTCTATTTGTAAGTCGAAAGTAAAGTGCAGTGGCGCAACGAAGCAAAGAGACGCTAAGCTAATATGCCAATATCTACACAAACCTGCATATCAATCTAAGAGAATCAGTGTCTCCATAGTCTAAATTATTTTGCTAAGCATTTGTTAAGGAAAACGTACAATGCCAAAAAATGTTGAACATATGGATGCAAATCAGAATACAAACGACATTAACTACATGTATTCTTCAAGGCAGGAATTCAGGTTTAGCTATGACCAGCTCATCTCTACCTAAGCTCCACCAACACATCGCCCGTGTTGAGATTGATCGATACATGAACTCATATCTATCAATTTCCAGAACACTATACAGATAAGCTAGTGCTGAATTTTATGAAATAAATTTGACTGAGTGCTGTTGCTGCCTATTGCAGTAACAGCGCCAATTTAAATCAGTTTCAAAATATTCAGCAGCATGTTTATTAAATAGTAAAGACAAACACATCATACACCAACGCTTAGTCTGTCATCAAGTAAACGTTAGTGATGAACTTAGCAACGTTATTCATGACGTAATTGATTATGACGTCTTCCGACACGATTATGGCGTCATGTGATTGATGGATAAGCCGGATTCCTCCATTATCAGCATGGAAAAGCAATATCTGGTATTGAGCAACCAACACCAACTCTAACAATTACCGTGACATGCGTGACCCAGCAAACATACTATGGAGGATCTGCAGCCTTGCATGAATGAATAAGCAAAATTCTGCAGCCAGGCTTTCCCGGATACGCAGTAGCGTGTATGGCCAGAAGTTGCACTGATTACAGCTTGTTACGGTCTTTACAAGTTGCCCATCAAAGAGCAGAACCGAGCTAATGGTATGTTGGCCAACTCCTGTGGCAAGAGCTCCCCAATTCACCTTTCCAGAGTATCCATCCGTCATCTGACCTCGTATGACGTCATAATCAGCTCAGCGCGTTTATGACGACGTCACAATCATCACGCCACAAAGGGGTCAATATAGACCGTCACCAAATCTCAAAGGATCCGACACGTTGTATAAATTGTTTGTCTTTGTAATTCTTTGCTATTTAATAAACATGCTGTTGAATATTTTGAAACTAATTTTGACTGGGCGCTGTTGCTGCCTTAGGCATTAGTTAGTTTCAAAATATTCAACAGCTTACCTGTGTACTTTTTGGAAATTGATAGTCAGGGTCTTCAGAGATCGATCGATCCCAACACCAGCTGGGCATAGCTAAAACCGGAAAGGTTATTAAATGATAATAAATTGGATGCTGGTGGGTTCGATCGGAGGAGTGGCATGGCTCTCTGCCGTCTGGAGATCGAATTAACCGAACCATCTGGCGGATGCCCTTGCTTTCAAGGTTGAGGTTAATCACACTTGCTCTGTGTGCTCGGTCATTATCATCAATCGGAATGAACTCCTGACCTATTACACACGCATAGGGTTGGACAGCACCCGGTCAAAGTGCTTTCAAAATATTCATCAGCATTCCTGTATTGTTGCCTCGGAAATCAGATGCTAATGGAGAAATCTAGTTTTAGATACACCAGGCCCATCACTATGTAAGTTCCACCCACACTTCGTCCGTGTCCGGATCGATCGATCCCTGAACATCCTGACTATCAATTTCCAAAAAACTATACATGTGACCGGTTGAATATTTTGCCTATGGCAGAAAAAGCGCCAAGTCAAATTAGTTTCAAAATATTCAACAGCATGCTTTTTAAATAGTAAAGAAATACAATTCGTAAAACAACGCTTAGTCCGTCATCAAAAGGCGTTCGTGACGAAATTGTCTACGCCATTCATATGATGTCATAGGCGTGATGGATAAAGTGGAATCATCCGTTATGAAGATGAATCCATTTTACTGTCATTGTTAAATGCATGTATACAAATAACCTATGATACAGTATCACCTTCTAAAGGCAGGTGCGCTTTGAAAAGAATTGAAAGCCAAGTTTGATCATTATTATTGATGGACGATGTCTCTGTCTAAGAAAAAATCACATCCAGAAGCTGCATTTTCCCAGTTGAAAAAAACTAAATGATAATAAATTGTGTAATACATATGAGTGCATATGTAATTGATCTACCGCTCTAATGCTGATTTGATAGTACAATGTTTGTGTAAGCAAAAGAGAGCGAGTGAAAAAGAGAGAGAGAGAGAGAGAGAGAGAGAGGGAGGGAGGGAGGGAGGGAGGGCGAGAGAGAGATAGAGAGAGAGGGAGAGAGAGTGTGTGTGTGTGTGTGTGTGTGTGTGTGTGTGTGTGTGTGTGTGTGTGTGTGTGTGTGTGTGAAAAAGAGGGATGAGGGTGGGGGTGGGAGACCGACCGACCGACTGACCGACCGACCGACCGACCGACCGACCGACCGACCGACCGACCGACCGACCGACCGACGACCGACCGACCGACCGACCGACCGACCGACCGACCGACCGACCGACCGACCGACCGACCGACCGACCTACTGACTGACCGACCGATCGACTGACGGAGTGACCGACCGACCGACCGACCGACCGACCGACTGACCGACTGACCGACTGACTGACCGACCAACCGACAGACCGACCAACTGGCACGCAGGTATGCACGCAGGCAGGCATGCATGCAGATAGGCATGCATGCAGACAGGCAGGCAGGAAGGCAGGCATGCGTGCGTGCATGCATGCATGCATGCATGCATGCATGTAGGCAGGCAGGCAGGCAGGCAGGCAGGCAGGCAGGCAGGCAGGCAGGCAGGCAGGCAGGCAGGCAGGCAGGCAGGCAGGCAGGCAGGCAGGCAGGCAGGCAGGCAGGCAGGCAGGCAGGCAGGCAGGCAGGCAGAGATAGTGAGAGAGGGAGGGAGAGAGAGAGCGAGAGAAAGAGACAGAGAGCGAAAGAGAGAAAGAGAGAGGGGGGAGGGAGAGAGGGAGGGAGTAGGGAGGAAGGGAGGGAGCGAGAGAGTGTGTGTGTGTGTGAAAAAGAGGGGTGAGGGAGGGGGTGGGAGACTGACTGACCGACCGACCGACCGACCGACCGACCGACCGACCGACCGAATGAACGACTGACCGACAGACCGACCGACTGACATGCAGGTATGCATGCATACAGGCATTCATGCATGCAGGCATGCATGCAGGCAGGCATGCAGGCAGGCATGCAGGCAGGCAAGCAGGCAGGCAGCGAGAGACAGGGAGGGAGTGAGAGAGGGAGGGAGAGAGAGAAAAAGAGAGAGCGAGAGAGAGAGAGAGAGAGAGAGAGACCGCGAGAGAGAATATCATCAACAAGTCTACAGCATTGTTGCGAAAATGGATGCTGTTTCCTAGTCTGTTTATGACAATAGTTCATGTCTGATGATGGTGAGGACAGTTATACGAGTTGAATGAGTGTAAACTGATGTCAGGTGTAATAAGCTTTCTTCAAACTTCTCTACAATGTATTGCCATTTGTGAGAGTCATAAGCTCAACTGGATTCGCGTTCATCGTTAGGTTATGTTTCTTGAATTCTGTAAATTCGCAAATCACTTTGATTTTTGATCACAAGTTGATGTTGGAGTAGAGTGCGTTCCGTATACATACTGGCAACTCTAATGTTTTATCAGCGGGTGTATTCTCTGGCATTCGCTACTGCGCTACCCTCATAGATAGTCGAACCGCCATTGACAGTTTGCACAGCGCTGATTTTGATAATAGTCTCTGTGGCCATCGGTGATTCGTGATGGCGGCAGACATTGGAGGTTTCCGCTTTACCCATCAATCATGTGACATCATAATCAACTGCGCCACATGTAGGATGACGTCATAATCAATGACGTCATGAATGCCGTTGTTAAGCTCGTCACGAATGGATAATTGATGACGGACTAGAGCGTTCTTGTGCGAATTGTATGTATTAAGTGTTTAATAAACATGCTGTTGAATATTTTGAAACTAATTTGACCGATCGCTGATAAATATTCAAAAGGTTACATGTATAGTTTTCTGAAAAGTGATAGTCAGGGATGGAGAGATCTTAACACGGGCGAATCTTGTGTAGATCTTAGCCAAAGACGAGCGGGGCATGGCTAAAACGTGATTCATCCATTCTGATGGCTTTGGAGCTGCCCAGCTGTCACAATGCATAGCATTAGTGAAACTCCTATAGCTATATATTTATATATATATATATATATATATATATATATATATATATATATATATATATATATATATATATATATATATATATATATATATATATATATATATATATATATATATATATATATATATATATATATATATATAAGTTCATCTTGATTTTCATGGGAACTTCAGAGCCTCCATTCCCCAATTTCCAGAATGGCTACCTTCATTAAATAATCGACCTTTATGGAGTAATACATATAATAATAATAATAATAATAATAATAATAATAATAATAATAATAATAATAATAATAATAATAATAAGTACATTTATATAGCGCAAAACGCCATGCAATAGCATATTCTAGGCACCTGAAGATCTACGGAATAGAAATGTTTTGAGGCTTGATTTCACTGTAGAGTATAACATGTTTTGATATCTAAGGGAGATTGTTCCATTTAGAAGGAGCGGTGAAGGAGAAGATCTTCTGTTCATATGTTACCAGTTTTGCTTTCGGAACTTTAAGATTTCTGTTGTTTTGTGATCGGAGAACGCGACTTGGAGCGTAGGGCTGTATGAGATCCGACAGATAAGTCGGCGCCGTGTTGCTTACACATTGGTAGGTAAAGCAAAGAATCTTGTAACTGATTCTCTGCTCTATTGGTAGCCAATGCAAGCCACGAAGTACTGGAGAGATGTGTTCGTATTTACCGGAGAGTGAGATAATTCTAGCCGCGGTATTCTGCCCAGACTGGAGCTTATGAATTAGCGCCTTTGTAGCGCCAGCGAGCAAACTATTACAGGAGTCCAGTCTTGATAGCACCAACGAACAAATGAGTGTAGTAGTTGCTTCTTTCGTCAAGTATTTTCTGATATTGCTGATGTTCCTCAACTGAAAGAAACAAGTACTGCAAAGATATCTAACTTGCTTCTTAAGGCTTAGCTCACCATCCAACACAATATCAAGGTCATTTACGATGCTCGACAGTTTAATGGGCCTAGAACTTATTGTGATATTATTGAGGTCAGTTTTAGCCAGCCTAGCCGATGGGTCCACTAACAATAGTTCAGTCTTATCATCGTTTAATTTAAGCATGTTTGATGACATCCATGCTTTGATGTCTCGACAGCAGGTTGTTATATGATTGATTGCTTCATCGGCTGCGGGCACTGATGGCTGGAAGCTATGTATGAGTTGAGTATCGTTCGCGTAGAAATGGTGATCAAGGCTATGGTTCTTAATAACAGATCCCAACGATTCCGTGTAAAGTGTAAAACGTACTTGGCTGAGTATGGATCCCTGTGGCACGCCACACACGCGCTCTACTGGGTGAGAACATACGCCGTTTACGTAAACCGATTGAAAGCTATCAGACAGATATGATTGAAACCAGTCCCGAGCAAGACCTGTAACTCCAAACTCGTTTTTCAAGCGTGTCAGGAGAATCTGGTGGTCGATTGTGTCGAAAGCGGTGCTAAGATCAAGCAAGAGTAAGAGAGCTAGGTTCCCCTTGTCCACAAACCATCGAATGCCATAAGGCCTCTGAGGAGGGCAGTCTCTGTACTATGGCCCTGACGATAGGCTAACTGGAATGGTTCGAGAAGGCTGTGGATAGACACATGATCTGGCAGTCGCTTAAGCACTGCTCGTTCAACAACTTTGGATAAGAAGGTCAGATTAGA
Organism: Chaetoderma sp. LZ-2023a; assembly: GCA_034401795.1. Classification (NCBI taxonomy): domain Eukaryota; kingdom Metazoa; phylum Mollusca; class Caudofoveata; order Chaetodermatida; family Chaetodermatidae; genus Chaetoderma; species Chaetoderma sp. LZ-2023a. Next base: position 129,134,800 of record CM067372.1, read on the forward strand.
CACTGGTCTATAGTTCTTAAGAGTATCTTGGTCAAGATCGGATTTCTTCAGCAGAGGATTGACGAGAGCGCGCTTGAATATCTTTGGCATGATACATGCTTCAAAACTCGAATTAACTATTGAGGTGATGACGGGAAGTATAATGTCAATATGCCCGTAAATCATTTTTGTAGGAATTGGGTCGAGAGAGCAAGACGTTGGCTTAGAAGCTTTTGGGAGCAGCACGACTTCGTTCTCGGAAAAAGGTTGAATGCTTACAAGGCATTCGTCGCTGAAAGTTGCAGGATCGGGAGAAAAGTCACTGAGAGGGCTTGAACACAGCAGCTGATTACGAATAGCCTCGATTTTGTCGAGAAAGGAATCAGAAAACGAGTGTGCGATCTGTGAAGAGTCGCCGATATTTGGGAACACAGACTCCTTTTTCTTGCCCATAAGTGAAAACATTAGTTTAAACAATGCCTTGGGATTAGATGTAGTTTCAAGAAGGGTGGAACTCAATGATGTGAGTTTGGACCTTGAACTAATTTTAGATACAGCGTTTCTCGCGCTTACATATATTTGACGATGAATTTTCAGTCGGGATTTCCGCCATTTACGCTCTGCTTTCTGCCGTTCGGATTTAGCTTTAGCTTTGAAGCCACGTCGATTCCTGCCTGCATGGTATTTTCTTAGACTTCTCTGGAGCGTGTTTATCTATCACTGTAGATAATTCGTTGTTATAGAGAGATTCTAAGTCTTCACAGTTTAGTGGAGGGCACCGTGCCAGATTTGATTGCTGGAGATCGTGACGAAATGCTAATTTTTCGATTTTAGCCAAGTTTCTGCAGATTATTGTTTCAACTGGTGTGAACGGTCGGCGGATATCTAGGTACAATGTTAGCAAATAGTGATCGGACATTTGAAGATCGCTTACTAGGACGTCTTTAACGCTGATCGTGGATTCGGGTATAATAACTCAGTCTAGAATGTGGCCGTTGTGGTGTGTTGGTATATTGACATGTTGAAAGCACTTTTGACTTGACAGAATGTCCAGCACTTTTTTGTGTATTTTGTATCACTGTGATCGTTCTTGTCGAAGTCAATATAGTCCAATAGACATGGAAACTCACTGTGGAACATAGCCGTGGTCAATTTATTTCGCTTAGATGGAGGTGGAAGATAAACACACAGGAAGTGAGTGGATGTCTTAGCATGTGTCAAGACAAATTCGAATAACCCAAATGATTTATACTGTGGAGCAACATTGGACAACACGTTAATTAATACATAACCTCTACAAATAACCGCGATGCCACCACCACGAGATGATCTCGGGTCGTGCCTGATGACATATCCATCAGGTGTCATAGACGTTATTTTGAACTAATCGCCGCGTTGCTGTAATAATGTTTATGTTAAAATTAATATGACGATTTTCTCGTCCGCAATCATTTTAGCGATGCCGCTGCATTTATTCCTGCTTGACTGAGCGTTCCATAGACATATCTTCATATCACATGGGGAATGTCGTGTGTGGCCGTATATCGAATTATCACGTGCTTTTGCAGGCGCGTACATGTAGGAGATGTTTGGCGCAGTACTGTGATTACCCTGAGAGCCGTCATACTGGCTGGAGTGACCGATTTGCCTATGGTGACGTGCCGAATCTGGTGTAGAGATTGGTCGTTGCTTGGACTGTCCAGAACGACGGCCGCGAGTAAACGAACATATGCCATGTTTGCAGAACGGGAGGAATACCACACTGTCGAGCCTAGGAAGTGAGCTGTCACTCTTCACTCGTTGCTGAATGGTGATTAGGTCAGCGACTGAATACGTAATCATAGTGGGAATAGCGCGTTATCCTCTGAGGAAACCGTTAAGTGAATAGTCCTCAAACCGCCAAATATTGATATTAATTGGACAGTTCTCAAGCAGCAGATACTTTAGTAATGGTGGGCTACTATCAGGTCGAGATATACCAAAAATAAAACTTCTAACACAGATAGCTATGCTTCCGAAAATAATGAAACACAAGAAAGTTGTCCAACGGAACGCAAGATATCTTACAAACATGATGATTCTAAACTGTACGTTGTAACTATACTGAAAAACCGCTTTTTATGCAGCCGAAAACAGGCGCGTGCGCAAGACATATAGCAGTATTCGATCATCAGCAAAGTAAGCTCGGGACGCATCACTCTGAATACACATCGAAACATAACACGTCGAATGATACAATTAATGCAAATGTCTTCTAACAATATATGGCGCAGGGCTTACTGTGAAACGAATAAATGCATTTAGCAATTTATTGGTATTTATTCCAAGGCAATTACTCTTTTACATTTTTGTATATATTCCATAGACTAGGTCTACGCAAAGAGAGGATTGGGTGCGTTCAATCTCGGGCTTTGGACTTTGTGCCCTATGGTGATTACGTCTTTTTATCAGATAGCATATGCTCACATTCAATCATATTAATACATCTACGTATTGCTGGACATTTGTAAATACTAAGCAATTTCGAGTTTTCTTCGATGATGAAGGATTCACCTAGAGAACATGCTAACCGGACACCATATGTTACATGTGTGTATATTATGGTTTTGAAATTTGTTTGGGTCACTCTGCTGATCTGTTCAGTCATCTGGCTGTATTTGCATTTTGCCAGAAATACTGGCAAGTTTTTCATTGCGTCCATTAAATAATTGCGTTTTACACATGCATACATGATAGATTTTCTTGATATGCACCGGAGTAGATAGTAATCATATAGAAAATGTGCCCTGTAGTTGGGGCTTAGAATACACCTTCCGTATCCTCTGCGTGTCGTAAGAGGCGACTAAAGGAGGTAAGGGTGAGGTAACCCTGACAGAAACCTCGAGTGCTGAAGACGGAGGTTCCAGGCCGCACGGCGCACTCTAATAAACCATGGATCCACGCACTTAACGCTTATGATCATGTCGATAGTCACTTACAGGACTGGCGGTATGAACAGCGAACGAAAAGAAGAAAGAAGAAGATATAGAAAATCAATTCCCCACCCTGCTAACCACCGGGCACTGGCTCGGCCAGGACCCGTTATACCGGGCCGCATTGGATCTGTTTGGTCTAGTAATGGCCTAGTAAACTGGGTCAAACATTGTTTAGTTCTCAAATGCAATGGAGGAATTCAACTTAACGCTTCCCATCTTTAGATAAGCTCCACACACGCTTCGCCAGTGTTGAAATCGATCGATACCTGAATTACCTGACTATCAATTTCCAGAAGATTATACGGTAATCTGATGAATATTTTGAAACTAATTTTACTGGGTCCTGTTGCTGCCAATGGTAGCAATAGCGCCCAGGCAAATTAGTTTTAAAATATTCAACAGCACGTTTATTAAATAGTAAAGACATACACTTCGTACACCATAACTGACTATTAAGGGGTTAAGACGGACTAATTCGAGGCATTCTTGACGTAATTGATTATAATGTCAGCCTCCACGTCATGTAGTTGATTATGATGCCATGTGATTGACTGAGAAACTAGATTCGTCAATTGATGCAACGTTTCAGGGGCTAAAGTATGTCAACAACATGGCTTTCCTTTCAGCAAGTTCAACCATCTGGCTAATGGCTGGTCACGTATTCTTAATTTTTTCTGTATAATCATCATCTTAATTACAGGTTTTCATTATATTACATTCAGGGAATTCTCTTCCAGACACCCGCTTTGGATGGATTGAATCGTAGGATCAGTGAACTGAGGAAATTATACGCTCTTTATTGTATTCTGTTAGACGTTTTGGCAATAGGCAATACGCTTCCGGGCATTTGCATGTAAATTCCCATAGAGAAAATCCCTTTGTTTAGCCGTTTTCAGTTTTGTTTTGCCGTACACGCTTTGTTTTTCAAAGATCATGGACCATTTTCCGTGTCTTCTGAAATACGTATGAGATTCCCACCAAGCATATTTGCCAATTATTTCCGGGAACATTACCTAATTTAAATGAACGTAACACGCAATGCCACTTTCCTGAACGATATATATTTAAACATAGTGTATATCGAGGACAAGGCCGTGTTCACACAAAACAGATAATCCGGAGCAAAGCCATGCGTTAGTATTGCGTTATTCCCGATTTACACGCTAGTGTGAACACGGCCTTTGCCTACCACTTGTATTGCCATAATTCACCTTTCCATAGTATCCATCATCATTTGACGTCATATCCTGTTGAATATTTTGACACTAATTTGGCTGAGCGCTGTTGCTGCCAGAGGCAGCAACAACACATAGTCAAATTAGTTTTAAAAATATTCAACAGATTACCTGTATAGTTTTCTGGAAATAGATAGTCAGTGAGTTCAGCGATCGATCGATCCCAACACGAGCGAGGGGTGGGTGGAGCTTAGCTAGAGATGGGCAGGACATTTCTCCTTTTGGCCACGTGAATAGTTCACAAGTTGTCACATATTCGGTTTGTTTATGCTTTTGCGATCGGAGATTAAGAAAGCGTAATCTATAACCATAAAGAGGAACATGAACATAAAGGAGCCCTGGATGTTTATGTACCGGTACAGTATGTGCAGTAAACGTGTCTTGGGTGATCACCTTATTGGGCCAAATCTATTAGTCATATTAGCCATACCTTCATTTACAACAGAAACAGATACATAATGACGTGACATGTTGACTTTTCTTAGGAGACCCCTCCTGGCGCTAAACTCTTGCTATTCGAAATGAGATTCAAGGGAAACAATTACTATATCAGTTCACTACAATCTGCAATCGGTGACCAACTTCATGGCACTCAACCATTTGAACACTGAACCCTAAAATGCCAATGGCAAGGTAATATGTTACATATTTTGAGAATTATTCTACACGAATTTGTTGTTGCCAGAGGCAGGAACTGCTCCCCGCCAAATTAGTTTCAAAGCAATCAAACTATTTTATTTTTTCGGATTCAGCATGTCGTGTTCGAAGGGTTAAAAAGCAGTATGTGTTGCTCCAATATGCAGATAGACTCTCGAGTTGGTGTTTTGCAAGTCTCCCAATATTTGGAGTTATGTGTCTCAATATTTGGAGTAGAACACATATACTCTAAACAATCCAACTAGCATCCAAAAAAGGAAATGATTTAACACGTGAAATAAAAAATACAATACAAATTATACGGGACCTATGGTAGAAAAAGGGTCAAAGACACACGGCATCCTCAATCCATCCATAGCTTCTCTTATCAACACGTTGAGATTAGACTAGAACCGTGGATTCCTGAATAGACGAGGTTTTCAAGCCATCGGCATTGCGAAGTCAAGTGCCGGTAGTGGTTCAAAGTCTACCTTGGCCATTAGTTCCATACGAAAGTGTTGTAGTAAAGCTGAGTAGCTGGAAAGGAGTTGATTACGAATTTTAGACCACGTGGAATGAAATTAGTTATAATAATGTCAGCGGTGGATGAACATATCTGAATCGCTGCAAGAGATACATTCTGTATTATATACACCTGTGCAAAAGTTAAGCACCAGGAAAAACAATAGAACGTAGAAACATGATGGTACAACTAGGCTGCCATACTTTTTGTCCCCGCGTTAGCTGACATAATTCCAAGTACGAAATGCACATGCATGCATGACTTCACGCCGCTTGATGTCCGTGCGTGGCGGGAAACAGCACACGTGTTCAGTTATGTAAAGGTCCAGTTTGAGGTGTAGAACATTACATACAGATTTAGGCGACAAGATCAGGAATTTTGTGTTCATGACCGTGGTTTATTTGTACAGAGAGAATTAGCTCTTGATTGTGAACCGCTATGGCAAGACGAAGGTTAAGTGATCGTGTGAAATGGCAAATCATAGGCATGCATACCACTGGTATGTCATGCAGAGAGATTGGCAGACAGCTGAACATTAACCATACTGTAATCAGTCGTTTGATTGCAAAACATGGGCAAACTAACGAGGTGAAGGACAGGCCTAGATCTGGAAGACCGAAGAAGACTACTGCCCGTGATGATCGAGCCCTAGTACGCCTTGTTAGGAGATCCCCATTCACCAACAGCAGAGTGCTCAGCCAGCAATGGGAAACGCGCAATAGAGTGTCAATGTCTACCGTCAAAAGGAGACTGTATGCTGCTGCATGAAAGCTAGGAGACCTGTCAGACGTCCTCTCCTCACTGCACACCACAAAGAGGAGCGTCTGAGGTGGTGCAACGAAAGAAGACACTGGAACATGAGATCCTGGAGACGGGTACACTGGTCCGATGAAAGTCGGTTCCTGCTTCATGCCACAGATGGTCGAACTCGTGTATGGAGGTCCAGACGCACGGCGTACGACCAACGTAACATCATGGAAGAAGTTCCATTTGGTGGAGGTTCCGTTATGATATGGGGGTGCATCTCATTTGATTGTAAGCTGGATCTGTTGACTGTACCTGGAACACTAAATGGACAAAGATATCAAGATTCCATACTGGATAGAGTTGTGGTCCCTCATTTGGTAAATCATGCTCCTGGAACCCACCCTATATTCATGGATGACAACGCCCGACCACATCGTGCTAGAGCTGTGCATGAATACCTCCGCCAGAATGCCATCGAAACCCTACCATGGCCAGCAAGGAGCCCTGACATGAACCCTATTGAGCATATCTAGGACATTCTGGGAAACATGGTGAGAAGGAGGGATCCTCCTGTGCAGAACCTACAAGAATTAACAGACGCACTCCATCTTGAATGGCAACGAATACCACAATGGCGTATCAGTCGGTTGATGACCAGCATGAGACGTCGTGTCCAGGCCGTCATCCAGGCGCAAGGTGGATATACCCGGTATTAATAATGACAGTCTCAAACTCGTGCACAGATGTTAAACTTAGTTTTCAGACACCATTAATGACAATCTGGCCACGTGTGTCAACTGTAGGGCAATAGTTGTCAGTTGTGTCAACGTAACCATATTCAGGCCTCGTTTTCAAGTTCAAACAAAAACATACAGTGTTTCCCCACCATCATAATCAGCATTCCTCTAGTTGCATTATTACCTCTTGCACTAAGATGGATGGGTACATAAATGTTTATGCTATTGCTTTCTTCATAGCACATGAATATACCCTCGCATGTGGTGCTTAACTTTTGCACAGGTGTATATGTTGTAACCGTAGCAGGAGAAGACGTGTTTTTGTCTTCTTACAAAGGAATATTCACGATACGGATGTGTCACTTTAAAAAGCATGTTCAGCACAATAGCGCAAGTCAATAATGATAACGCAATAAGGAGGATGGCAGGAGGAGGAGGAGGAGGAGGAGGAGGAGGAGAAGGAGAAGGCGAATGAGGAGGAGGAGATGGGGAGGGGAGTAATGTACAAAGATGGTTTTCAGTTGCTCTGCACACATTTCTCAGGACCACTTCACAGACCGTGGTCGGACAGTGTTACCATTAAAGGCGTGATGACCAAGAAATGGTCATATTTTCATCTTAGTCAGTTACCATGTGCTGACCAAGAGAGGACTATTTCTGAAAGCTATACAGTGAAGTGACTAGCTCCATTAGTAAGCCAGCCATTCCAGTGGGATTATCGCAAAGAGATTCTTTGCTGAGGCTGCATTTGCGCCTTACTCAAGATCACCACATATGCCCTTTTCACCACCTTGCCCATTAAACGGCTATGATAACACACGATGTATGACCGTAAATGTGTATGTCAACATTGCACGAAACATTACATGTCTTACCAACAGAAGTATGCTTAAGGCATCTGTGGTTAGGACCAAGTGAGACTATTGGTCTGACACTACTGGATCAAGATCCTCAGCTCTGGAAGATAATAGTGATGGTTCCGTTTATTATTCATATGTTTTCTGAATATTTCCAATTATCTGGATGTTTATTTTATTTTCCGGAATATCGGAGCATAGCACCAGTTGTGGAATCACGGGTTAGGCTTTCTTGTGTTAATATTTGCAACTCGGACAAGAACTTTCCGATATTATCCATAGATCCAGAAATTTATCTGAGAAGGACGCATGTCCAGACCATGGTAAAAGACTGTAAATCTTCTTTCACAGCAAAATCTTTTGTTGTGTTAAAATTTTAGATAAATCTGGTTGCTCTCGTTTGTCTTTCTACCAGTCAGAAACACCCCCAAGCTGCCTGCCTTGGTGCAATCTATGGCCCAGTGATATGTTTCTGACAGCTTTAGTCTGGCAGTGCTGTCTAAAAGTATACATGTACTCATTTGGCCTACGTTTTGAATTTTAAGACGAATTAAGAGGGACAATTCCCTGTTAACAATTCCGGATACAGAAGACTGGGCATGAAATCATCTCGTTTTGGTGCAATAATATTGTTTGTGTTGAATATGCAGGGCCCTATTTAGATATGTGGGGGCCCTGGGGAAAAACTGAGCGGGGGTCTGGGGGACCTCCCTCCGAAAATTGTTTACATCTAGGTGCTCTGAGACGGCCAGAGAGTCTACTTTTAGGGTGAATTATGGCGCTTTCTTTCGTTGTAAAATTATTTTATTTTGCAAATTTTCGTAATTAACATTGTTGCCGAACACCAAACAAGAATTGGGGCCCCCACAAATATTAGAATAGAATTATAATGCATGATTAAGAGTTCTAAACTAATAAAGTTTGCTTTAAATGTCCTATAACTTCCAAAAAAGTGCATAATTTTTTTTTGATTTTTAAATTGTGGGCGCCCCTTGCTTGTGGGGGCCCAGGGGTTTTGGCCCGCTTGCACCCCCCCCCCCCCTAAATACAGCCCTGTGAATATGGTAGCTGTCATGTCTTTTCAAGATTCACTTCTCCTCGTTCGCCAATTCCGACAAGAATCACGTGTATTGTACCTGTTTAGCAATGACGAACAGTGGCTGATCGACAGCATGGATATGAATCTATGCCAGGTTAGATGTTATGCTGCACATTTACTCATATCAATGGACCATTCCAATTTATCAATCATATGACGTCATAATCAACTACGCGGCACGTAGGACGGCTATTCAGGATTCATTTCTATCGCACGAAATGCGTTCATGTATTTGCGGACATTGCGTAGATAAACAGATCTAATGTGCCACTGGATGGATTGGGTCATGTTTAATGTCTGTATCAAGATCGTGGCACAAGGGTTAGGATGATATCAAAAGAAACACGATTCATAGCGTTGTGTTTAGCATCCTTCTACGGTGATAGACTTGGTCCTGGCCGCTTGGTTTCCAATGTGAAGCTCGTGCAACATTCGAGTTGTTTTGATGACGTGACAAGAATCCTGGTTAGAGGCATATTATTGCCATGAACAGATGCCTCCATTTTTAGATTGTGAGTTAGAGACACCATATTTCAAATTACATATCTCAGAGGTCTAGACACCTGCCAATTCTGTGAGAATAATGCTCATGGATGTCGTTGCTGGATACCTTTCGGGTGCACGTTTTCTTTAAGAAAACAATCAGTGAGATATTGTTCATTTTATTGCAGGACTGTGTGTGCTCCGTATCACATATTCGTAGCATGTATATGGCTACCTGTCACGATAATTTCCTCGAAGGAAATGTTTCTCGGTCAAACTCCTAGAACATAGCAATTGAATTATTGATTTCCTAATCCCAGGACCGCATGAAGCGGTGTCAAGGACGTCTGGTCATAACATGTAAATACATTCAACACGCTGATTATAAATTCCTGGTAGAAGGATCTATGCGTGCAACCTTTATATAATTGCATACCCAGCGGATGTGGGCTGGCAAAGGATGACGGCTGTACACGATATGTACTAGGTTATATTGAATTTAAATCAGCCAAGGATTCATCGTGTTACAAAATGGCACTTAATTTAACCTTTATATATTGGGTTGAATCTTTGTGTGAATTATGGAGATCGTGTTGATGGTGTTTCTCAGCTAGTGTTGATGTCATGGGCGCCATTTGGTCCGGGGTCAGGCGGGACACATCTCCTCCACTTTATGGGTTGAGGAATAACATAACTGTACAATGTACTTTGTAGCAGTTAAAGATATATAGTTACCCTCAGAGCTCTATTAAATGATCCTTGAGAGCATCTAGATGTCAAAAGGTGTTCCCCTTAACCCCGCCCTTTTATGTGGGAGGTGACAGCCTCTATTTTAGCAAAGTGACGCCCTTGGTTGCAGTTGAGTTTTCCTGATTGAAATAGCATTAGAACATGCAGGGCAGTGCTTTCGTGTTCGCGCAGGCATGGTCCTATGCTCGGTTCGGAGCGATATGATGCGGTGTGGTGCGATGCGGTGTGATGCAGTGCGGTGCGATGCTGTGCGATTGTGTACGTGTGCATTTGGATCTATCAGTTCGCGTGTGTGTTCGGCATTAAATCTAATAAATCTGCTGATCCGATTTGCTTCACGTTTTAAAGGGGAACACAAGAAGGGTCGCAATCGTTTGCATAAAACACGCAGTTCCATTGTAGAGCCCACATTTAAGCTACTGTATAAAGCTTTCCCCCGACATTTGTATATAAATCCGAGTAAAATGGTGTTAAAAACGCTATATTACTATAATTTGCTGCGAGTTAATTAAACCTATGACGTCATAGGTTGAATCCCATCCGACAAGAACCATAATAACGGCACTCTGAAGACAGGAGTGCATGCATTTGGATGGTGATATCTCTATCGACATCATTTATCTATGTACAGATTGAAGAGATTAAGACGTGTATCACACTATCGCAAATTTATGGATTGTATTTGTTATTTTCACACATTAATTGCCGAACCTTAAGATGGCCATTTTCTATGAAGATACCTGCCAATTACATTAACATTACACAATCTCAGGAAGTTTTGAGGCTAGTATGAAAACATAAGTACCTAAAGATGGACTCGATGTATGTACAAACTATTTAAACTCTCATATTAATAGATGAAACGTTAATAACATTATCTGCCGTAGCCCCAGTGAGAGTGTTGATTCAATAGTGGCAATTATATTGAACTGTCTATACTATCTCGTCATTCATTTATCTCAAGATCAAAACTTCATGTCAAAATTGGCACCATCATTGAAATCAGACAAAGGACTGTTAGTATATATTCCTCAACATTTCCGCAAATATAGTTTATATATTCCTAAAACCGCTGAAGAGAATCCCCTTATACAAACGCAATTCGCAATTGTATTGCGATAGCGTTGGATGACAGCGAGAAAAACGTTCAACTTATGACGTCATACGCCTAATCCGGGAATAGAAATTTAACCCATGTACCACACATTTAAATAACGAAGATATATATTTCTAATTTGAGCACGGATCTTACAATTATATTTTTGAAAACGTTACGGTCTGTAGATTCATTTTATACACAGTAGTATAGAGGGTCTGGTGATTCCCTTTAACACAAGAAACGATCTTATCGTGAAAGACGATTTCCAAACGCTGGTTGCGATCCAGATAAGAAGAACCCAGGATCGGGATCGGGTGGAATTCTGGCTATATGGATTTATGGAAATCTACTAAACCGAGTTCACAAGAAAGGGGATGGCCATACACTAGGATTTCAGAACTTTTGTAATCAGAAAAAATGGGTTGCAATTCTGTTGGTACATTCCAGTTATCAAACATGTGTAATTACATATAACTAATTCATCCTGTTGGACTGTGCAGTGTACGGTGTGTAGGTCCTACGGTTCCCAGTGGAAACGCCGCAGTTTGATTTATTATATCTTCTTATTTACATATATCGGCTCATTAGCGAGAACTCAATTTGCTCATCAACTAAAGGACACCCAGTTTGTCAATGACAAACGCTCGGTTTGCTCCATGCGCCCCGTAGGGCCTATTTGGCGCATTTACACGAATTACAGAATCCCATTAGATATGTAAATAACATTTGTCATGTAGACAATATAGAACCATAATGGACGCCGCGATGCATGGTATTATGTGTCAGCGTTGTTGCTGATTAATATAGGCTAAATAGAGCTAAGAAATAACGCGTTCTCAAAACAAAATAAAAAGTATTGTTAACTATCGTCAATTGGATTGGAAGACATTACTGCCTAAGGCTAATAAAGTAATTCAATTTTAGCTATGATCTTCCCATCTTTGTCTAAGCTCCACTCACGCTTCGCATGAGTTCCATGGATCAATCCCTCAACTCCCAGACCATCAATCTCCAGAAAACTATATAGGTAAGCAGTTGAATATTTTGAAACTAATTTGACTGGGAGCAGTTGTTGCCTATTGCAGCAACAGCGCCCGGTCAAATTAGTTTCAAAATGTTTAACAACATGTTTATTAAATAGTTCGCACCACAACGCTTAGTCCGTCATCAATTAAGCGTTCGTGGCGAACTTAGCTACGTCATTCATGACATAGCTGATTATGACGTCATCCTACACGTCGTGTAGCTGATTATGGCGTCATATGACTGATGGATAAACTGGAAAATTTCAATATATTCACGATATTGAAGAGAACACGTCTTACTAACTAACTTGTTTCTGTTTTGCTTTCGGAGACATACTTACTGTTTTATGAGCTGTACTGTATCGTCACAGCGCAGTGTTTCTAAGAAAGACCATTTATTGATGACTATGTCAAGCTATCGGTAGCTAGCCATATACGTAACCACCTATTGAGGGATCCGATCTGTCAATCAAATATCGGACGTATTAATCACACGCGTCACTTGCTAGATTGATGTCACAATCAACATGGCGTATCTCCGTCACGTAAATCCCGTAAGTTCATCGAGAAAGTATACGAATTGCTGAATTTACAATTTAATAAAGATAATGTTGAATATTTTGAAACTAATTTGATTATGAGATGTTGCAACCGGTTCTAATTATATTAGTTTTGAAAATATTCAAGAGAATTCTTGAAGATTCGTCTTGGAATCAAGACACTGGATTTCAAGAGTTAACACTCTTGACGATTTCCCAAGTAATCGGCCAATCAATTGGTGGGTGAGCGCAGATGTCAACGCGATTATCAGGGGGATATTATTAGCTGATTCGGACCAGGCCATACATTACGCGGCTGAGCAATTTTTAATGCAAAATTAACGTTCCGGCGCTGTGCATGGGCGTTTATTCGCTTTAAATTAAAGGTACATATTCACACCAAAACGCTTGAAAATAAAATTGTTAAATTATATGCACCTAGATTATGTGCCTAGAAGCAAAAACTAAATAAATCTTAACATATGATGATTTCATTACGTATTTACTTAGTATAACTTTTAAAAATGTGAAAATGATTGGCCGGCAAGTGGACGTTTTTCAAGACCACTGCAGATGGTATTTTGACAAGCTTGGCCATTAACGGAATACGCTGACAGAAGAGTGGTTAAGATTGCATCGTCTGCTCTGTAAAGATCGATGCTCTATTGAAAACATCTTGGGAACCTGCAGTACCGTACTAGAAATGCATGTACACGACCACCTCGATCATGAGAAAGCGATTTGTAAGTAGTACTGTTTGGATGGTGTTTTAGATCATGATACTTCGTGAACAATTTGTTAATAAGTAATATCGACACACTTTTTATGGTAGTATCCAATAAGATCATATTTTCAGTATCTTCTATAGGCAGATTTAGCCCCACACAGAATACATGAACTCCCACCACCATGTCAGCCATGGTGCATCTTTACATTATGAGCCATTGCCATACATCTAACTATATTGGAGCACCATCTATCATAACATCATGGCGTATACGTTGTCAGAGAATGATTCTTCCTTGAGACAGGAATCCATCAATAATGCATAACTAGTATGTTAAACAAACTTTAAGACAAATAATGTTCAAGATTATTTAATCATAGCAATGTTATTTTCAAGGCGTTGACGAAAGCCTTATATAGACGATCAAACATGTATGAGCAAGCATTTGTAAGTCATACATGTTCATTTTACACGATCATACAGCATCGGGCACTGTTGGAGGAGGTTACCAACAAATGGTACTAACAAAATCACGTGATAGAAATTCCGGTATATGATTCGCCGTTTCATCATACACGTTTTACGCCGTTGGAGCATTGTCCGAGTTTTTTGCGTGTGTGATTCGACTTGTCGAAAGTTATGATACACGATCAAACATCATCCGACTTTGTTAACCCATACATGGCGGATCGTCTGTCATAGGCTTTAAAGTAATACATATATGATTACTGTATTCTGTGGCTGTAGTAGTAGAAACACCATACAGCTGCAATCACTCCTTCCTCGCTGTTGCCCACTGTGTCTTGTCCTCAGCCACAATCTTTAGCTTCTTCAGGTCTATTCTTGATTTGACTGTGCCGAGTCCTGCCTTCTCGGGGTCACCTCGTAGTACGCTTAACAGATTTATGCAAATGACATGCTGTCCTGGATTTGAATTTGCTGGCTCCCAGTAGGACAAATTCCAAAACTCTCTGTGGTGTAGTGCCTCTGGGCACCCTTAGCACATGGCCAAACACGGACAATCTTTGCTGGGCGAGTTTTATTTGCAGCGGCGATGTAATACACATCTTGTATAGTGCATCATTTGGGAAGTATGCTGTCTGGCCATCAGTATCCCGTGATGGTGCATAGGTCTTTGCGGTGGCACACAATCAAGTTTGTCTAGAGCTACATTTGGAGCAGACTAGCAGTTACAGTTATACAGCATGAATGTTACGCAGGTTGCATTGCATGAACGTAGGGTTTTTTCAAGGGAATTTTTTATCTGCTAAGCCACAACTTCCAGACGGACTGTCAAGCTATGTTCACCATGCTGCAACAAGCAAGGTAACTGGTGGAAAGCACAGGGGATAGAACATCTGCGTGTGGGGAGGTGATTGAGGTGTCATACTCTGCAGACTTCACTGACTTTACTCGTACTCGCAGCTTGGTGTCTGCAAGTAGTAGTCTCACTAGTCGTAGCTCATCTGCATAGCAACTGCCCAGGCGTAGTACATTTTAGGATCTTTGAGTGTTTAATTGTCTCGAAGGCTCGTAACTTGTCAATGCCCGTGTTGTGAAAATCAGTGTTTGGACATGACTACTGACATAACCATGCGCTGAGCCCATACAATGGCTGCGTAGCTGCGTCCACCTTTGAAGCCACTTTGACATACTCCGACGAAGCCATCGATGTTGTGTTGGATACGGCATAGAGTAACATTGAATAGGATTTTCAGTGTGCTGCTGAGGAGCGCAATGGGCTGCAGATTTGCTGGGGCCAGGTGGTTTCTTGGGCTTGGGTAGTGCGATAAGCGTGCCTTGGCCTACAGCAGCAATTGTGAGGCGGCGGTTCAGAAAAGCTGAATTGATTATGTGCGTGATCGCTTTTGAGATGTCACATGCATATTTGAATAGTTCATTGCTCATGTCATCGGTTCCGGATGCATGTCCATTTTCCATAGCTTTGAGTGACTAGTAAACTTCTAGTATTTTAATTGGTGTTTTAATGGCTTGTTGTTTCCTGAGAATGGGTATACGGGCTCATCATCGTGGCCAGTGAACTGCTCCTTGAATCATTCTCGAATTGCCTCGGCTTTGCCCTGGTCACTCCCGATAATGTGTCCTTCAGAGACGTGTACAGTGCGTGGCGGTGTGTAGTGATTAATTCACAGGGCCCAGGCTACCCGATACATTTTGTAGCAGTAATCCCTGGCACTGATCTCTTGTTGAATAGCAATCTTTTAAGCGTCCACTGATATGTCGCAGAATGTTATTGCATTCCATGTGTAGTTTCGTGTAGTCTTTACTTTGGCTACTTTGACAGATGTGAATCCGTGATGCTGTCTGCTCTGGTGATAGTTTTACTACAAACACGGTCATCAGTATACCGAAGTTGCTTGTTTTTTAGAACTCTTACGGTGCTGGTACCTGATGATTCCAAACATTTCAGTATTTTCGTTAGGCCTTGGTTTCGATCGAAGTTGGCATCGATGTTAGCTATCTGCTACTCGATAGCCTTTTTGTGTGACATTCGATTGTCAGTGTCGTTGATGAGCTTGGGTGGTTTGTATGAGGCTCTACCCTCTTGCCTGGCATTTTGTTTCTACATTAGGTAAAGATGGTTCATCTGAAGGTGCGTAATAGCTGGCTTATGGTCAGCATTGAGGTCTGCACATCCTAGGAACGAGATTCTCGAGGTATGTGTTTTGTTTCTGTTTTGCATAGTATGAAGTCTATTTGGGTGAAGAATGGAGTTGTAGCCTTGGGGCCTTTTGGGGCTTTGCCATCAGCAGTGTCTGCTGTCCATGTTGTCCGGTGATGGCATGGGTATTTGAAAGCCGTATGTGTAGCAAATTTGCCGTTGGAACGAAGGAATGCCGCCGGTGCCTCGTCATTGCTGATGCATGTGCCATCTTCTTATTATCCCATGCATAAACCAAGTCCTGAGCTTTTGTCTGCATTGCCTAGTTTACAGACCTTGGAGTTGAAATATCCACACACGAACAGTTGCCATATGGCTGGGGTTGTAAGGACAGAGCTCAGTTCCACATATACATAATTTATTATTGCTGGATTCTATTTGGCTTTTTCGGTAGTTGGACAATATACATTGACTATGCGACACTTAGTCGTTGTGCGTTTTCGCGTTGGTATAGCCTGGTCGATGAATGCAACACGATCACTGACATATCCAAAACTAATGACATGGTCCAAGAGCCTCATATAACCTAAACCCCGGTATGTGGTCTGTTTTTGTTCCACGAGTGCGAGCTTATGGCTTGCCTCAAGTTGCTTCTCTGTGTGGATAGCTACTTTAGTCTCTTGAGTGTATGTACTATCGATGTTATAGTGTTCACAGTCTGTGCCCAATGTTGGCTGCATTGATGTTGCACTCAGGCCACGTACATTCCACGTTGTTATGGGTGGGTGGGGGTGCGTCTCTGGGGATGTCGAGCACAGGTTCTAGTTTGAAGCGGGTTAGAGACATAATCAGAGTTGCCTCTGTATGCGGATGTCAGCCCGCAATCCTTGATGACTTTGTTTCCCAACAAAGTTGGTAATTGTGGGGGAGACTGGCATGGAGGTGTAAGCATTCTCCTCCTCATTAAAGGAAATTACTTACCGCTCTGTTCATAGTTCGTTGGCGTTTGATAAATAATGTTCCTTGTATTGTATATCAATGCTGTCTTAAAATCGTTCTGTCTTGTAGTATTAATCAAATGCACTTATGTGTTGCTGTTTTAGATTTGCCAAATGATGTATATTAGCTTCTGTTGTAGAACGATACCCTTTTGAAAGTTCGATGTGTACATGCGTAAATCCAAGTTCATTTCTCTTAATCCAAGGCATGACACACATCCCGGACGAGCAAGGAAGAATGAACGCGCGAACCTTAGGCAGCACTATTTTCAGGACAAATCGGTTTCAAGATAGTCAAACTAATCTCGTTCATTTGAAAAGGTTTAACTGGTGATGATAGGTTGTAGAAATGGGAAAACATCGACTAAAATATATGAGATTTGACAAAGAATGAATAGAGTTGGATAATAAGTTAATATGACTTTGCTTTCCAAAGGTCTGGTCGGTTTCTGACTTTCCTATCCGTCGCCATCATAAAATTAAAGCATTTATACAGCATTATATAATTATGGATTTTCTTTCTCCTAAGGCGTGCAGTTATTCTCCAAAATGTATTTTGGGATTACAAGCAAATATTGATGTGACCTATCTTCAGAGTGTTGACCAGGTCATCGAACAGACAGTTCATTGTCCGATACTATGTCCGTCACGTGGGGATTCGTTTGACAAAATGAATTGGAAACGTAATGAGACGACTGAATTCTTTAGAAGGCGCTAAAAGAACAGAATGCAGACAAAGTTATGTCGTGCTTATCAATAGGTGTACTCGATCAACGTCACGCAATTTTTCACGAAAATGAAAATTCACTAAACAAATATTTTTTCATCTTAGTAGATTGCACCATGTCATAACATTTATCATTTCAGTGATTGTGTTGCTGACGGAGGTGACATGGCAAGAATGGCGTTGGAAAAATGAGGTAAAATATTGGCGTATTTGATCATCCACGAATATAATTTCGTAATAACTTGGAATTTAGCTCTATTTGTCATGCAAATATGATCGTCATAATTGTAAGATTTCTATAGTCTGTCATAAAAGTTCGACTTATACTCTAGTCTCTTTTTGCTAACCTCCAAGCTTTACTCATGTACGCTGACACTGTACCTCCAAACACCTTATTGGTGTACTGAATTCTTTTCCATAAGTTACTTATTCAAGAATATATCTTCAAATAAACTACTATTACAGATTTAGATATATTCTTCCGAGTATTTTTGAAATTATAGTCACTGGAATCCTTTGGAGCCTATCGGGTAGGATAATTCAGGTAGCCATGTCTATCTAGAACCAGATCATTTCTAGCTAAGTTCCACCACGGTTTACACGTACTGGAATCAATTTGAAATTTTGAAATCTGAATTTCCGGAATTAAAATTCCAAGCTATCTATACATGTAAGCTGTTGCATATTTTGAGGCTAATATGGTACTGGGTGAGTAGGACGGGTGGTCCCATTGGTGGATCCTAGATGGGGATTAGATCGCCACCGTCGCAACCCGCGTACCGAACCGGATCTTATTTCTAGCAGAGATGGATAGAATTGATGACACAATACTGGATTCTATTGATTACTGATTTACTGAACTTTCTTAATCTATAGTTTACAGACAAAATTTCAAATTCTAGTTATATGTCTCTTATATATCCTAAACGTATTCTGCTTAACTACAATCGATTCCTAAGAGAGAAGTATTCTAATAAATCATAACAAAGTTAAACTTAAGCACTTCTCTGTAACCGGCCAGCCAGCTAACTACATAGCTGACAATCTCACTACTCACTAGCTGTCTGTGGTCACATTCCGCTGGAAAAGTCGGTCCCATTCCGTACATGTGACCCCCTAACTGTCTGTCATCAGCATTCATCCATTTATGATTCTGTCGTTATGTCACCAGGCGTGCGTGCGTGCGTGCGTGCGTGCGTGCGTGCGTGCGTGCGTGCGTGCGTGCGTGCGTGCGTGCGTGCGTGCGTGCGTGCGTGCGTGCGTGCGTGCGTGCGTGCGTGCGTGCGTGCGTGCGTGCGTGCGTGCGTGCGTGCGTGCGTGCGTGCGTGCGTGCGTGCGTGCGTGCGTGCGTGCGTGCGTGCGTGCGTGCGTGCGTGCGTGCGTGCGTGCGTGCGTGCGTGCGTGCGTGCGTGCGTGCGTGCGTGCGTGCGTGCGTGCGTGCGTGCGTGCGTGCGTGATATGAGCGTGAATGTGGCTTAGGAGTATAATTAACTAATTTAACTAATAATAAGTAACGTATATAATACAACCATATAACAGCATATTATAACATGGGCACAATGAATTACAGGAATTATACTCTGCAATTTATCTAGTCCGACTAATAACTGATTGTTCTATTGAGGGCGTGCCGATTAATAGGCTATGCATATACTTGTCCATTTATTTCAGTAAGGTGCATGCCCTGTCCCATCTAGTCTGTCACGTGTCACGGGGCGTGCCGATCATCCAACCCATAGTTGTGTAGTCGCGTGTGTGTGTCTGAGCGTCGCTATTGCCAAGCGTAAGCACGCATTCGTGTGCGTTCTTGATGTAGATGTGTACGTGTATGCGTGTGTCTGTATGCCCATCCATTCGCGTTGACGTGTCTATCCATCCGCCCATGTGGCTATTTCCCTGTTCCATACTAAGCTGACGGGTCGAGGTGCTGAATATGGAACATATAAAGATATACAGTTTTCGTCTATAGTCCGGGAGCCAATTTTCAAAAGGGGTCTAGAAGAATGGTTTCGTAGCACACCCAGTATTCAGAAGGTTTGTCTCTATATTATGCTAGACCGATGTCTTGGGTATATTCTGAGCCGTGTTGTACAAGAAAATTGTGGTATCACTAACCCGTGAGAAGCCCATTTACAACAGGTGTTGAATGTAGCTCTCAAACAATTTTCACAATGGTAAATTTTTCACAAACTTAAGCGCATGTTATATCAATACCATCTTAACCAAAATGGAAAGGAGTGATCGTATATCGCAGATTTATACATAATCAACCTCGTTTAAGACACCCGTATGTTGCTTTGTACATATTGGGGCACTTAGGTCTTCTTGTGACTAGCAATACCTTAGCTACAACAATGCCCATGTTTTCTACATTTTTCATAATTAAACTTTTAACTGACATGCAGTGCATGTCTACACAAGCTGGCAGGACATATTTATCACGTGAGCAAATGAGAGAATGTTACTCATCCGTGTCAGAGTCATCTTCGACAATTGTATGCTGAACATTGTCACACATTTCACCTCCCACACAAAGGCATGCTTCAGTGCAGAGTAGATTGTTAGCCTTGCATTGACAGAGATCTGTTCTTTTGCAGGCAGACTTTTGACATCTACATGATGTGAGTTCAATTAATCCAAATGGAGCAGGATCCTTTGACATTAGAACAGGCTTGAGTAGACCATCCACTATACTCCAGCCATGTCCATTTGGAGATGGAAGATTCTGAACAGCTTGCAATGAACGTCTCCAAACAAGAGCTTGAAAATTGGCCCTTTCGGTGTGATGCTTTAGACTATTCGATGTAGGTGGAAGATTTTCATTTCTTTGTCTCTTTTGACAAAAGAGCCAATAACGGGTTTCATCAGCTGTCTTTCCCACATCCCTGGTGGTATACAACTCACAGACAAATTTCTCACATAGAATTGCAGTATTCGGTGATAAGTCAACATGTTCGCCGAGTTGGGCTAAGCTGAGCTGATGACATTCAGATGACTTTAAAAGATTGAATGCTTTTCTCTTAGCGACTCCAAATAATGCGCTAGTGCTATCACAACCTGTAAGAGAATGAAACCCAGGAAAAGACAGACAGATAGCTGGGCCCAGTACTTGAGCAACTGTATGTATTGGTATGTATCGCAATTTGTCCTTTGTGCCCGTACGGAACCATAGTTCAGAACAGTGAAGCGAACGATACGTATATATACTAAGTACTGCCACGTCTGTATCAGGAGACTGTATAACAACACGCATGTGGTCTTTTGAAGCGTGTAGCGCGTGCAACATCATACGCGTATCTGCTTCCTCGTGATCTGATCGAAGTTCTTCCAAATACGACGAATTGTTCGCTGAAATGACAACAACATCCATTCCATCGTTAAAGCCACCAGCAAGAATGACGCAATTGTCGGCAGATAGCATATTTGGACCAGTATCACGCCACCGCTTGCTGAGAAATGCAACCAGGTTACTTTTGTTGCTTGGATTGCTGATGTACTTGGCCCATTGCTTTGGAACGGGAGTATTTTCTCCAGCAATCTTTACTTCCAATGCTGTTGATGACCCACGTTTTAGCCGCTCTTCCGCTTTGAGAGATTCCAGTCTATCATATCTGTCAAAAACTATATCTACTCTGTTGCAGTCTTCTTGATTCAGTGGAACTGTAAAGATGTACCAGTATTTATCAGCCAATTCTCCAAATGTAGACGTACCTCCAGTTTTAACCATTTGCACAATTGCCATGCCATCTACTACATAAGCTGTTGCGCCTGTCTTGTCAACAGGTGGAAGCCGTCCATCAACATTTACCTCCTTTTCTAGTTCACTTAACAAAACACTTTTCACATTCTTTCTTAGAGTCCCATCCGTATGTGACAATGATAGTGGAACAGCAGACAGTTCATACGTCATCACTAGTTTTAAATCAACATCTCTGGACCTTGCGGCAATAATTAATCGACCAAATAGTTCGCGGTCAGATCTCACATTGTGAATTTTTTCATCATTTGTTTTGAGTTTTATCTTCTGTGCTAGGCTGGCAAATGTTTTAAGTTTTAAGTGTGGCAACGTGTCCCAAAAGCTTCTCGTGTTAGTGTCCAGCCGCTCCTGAACAAAATTTTCCATAATCTCCTTACCAATGTCACAGGCGGAAACAAGTCTCTTGGCGATTTCACTAGGCAATACCACGCCAGTTGCAATGTTTACAAGCGGAAGACACTCGCTGTCGTCGTTTTCCGCAATATTAAAGGGATTGGTCATTATATCTGATGAGAACATCGAAAGTATCTTCTGCACATCGGTTTCATCCCTGTTCATTCGATTAGTCCCCATTTCCTTATGTACTCCAAACATGTGACTATCTTGTAACCCACACATTTGCTTTGTGACCGTTGTTATGGCCGCCCTCTCGTGGCTAGTTAAAAACCACCTCTCCAGAGCTCCTGCCTTTTGTGTTATTCCAATAATACCACCTCGCTTTTTGGAATCCAAATTAATCGATTGCTCTAAGGCCATATCTGTCCACACTTGATTGAATGGATGGTCTGAGCGACTTACGGAATGGTTTCCATTCAAGAATTGTTCATGTACATGGGGATGTGTACTTGGAAGCATCTTCATGTCCGCAAGATATATTGGCAGCCATCTTGCATAATTGGTTCTGTCCATGCTGTAGAAATATGGCGCCATAGCAGCAGTAGCAGATAGGTGTGCCTGCCAATCTCCAGTTCTCTCAGCTCTTATGAATCCAAGCAGCAGCTCTACCATATGAATATATGAGTTCCAAAATGCGAACAGGTGTGATTTCGAGCTTGACTCAACTTTAAAGGATTTGAACAGCTGTTGCAATTTATTCACGTACATACACACCTCTTTGAAATTTTCTTGCAGTGCGTCTAAGTCGCCAATGCTGCTTCGGCGCATCTTAATTTTCTCATCCAGACTCTCCAATTCTGTTGGAGTAATGTGGTCTTCATGGTGTCCATTTTGTTGATCCCATTTGGAAAAAAACTGCCATTGTAATCGCAGCAGCGCTTCCATAACCAATTTGTGAGCCCTCACTCCTCGATTACATGGGTGCTTTGTCAACAGTGGTACAGCTGGATATACAGATTCTATGATGGAGTTAGTATACATACATAAAATATAACCTTCACATTTCACCCTCGCCTTTGGTATATGCATGCAAAATGTATGTTGGATATATGTTAGGTCGATATCCGTCTAAATATCATATATGGTGAATCTAATACGATATTACTTTGAGTTATGACACGATCATGCTTATATCGTTGTGCACTGTGGATACAGCCAAACCCTAGACCCCCTATGCAAAGAAATCAGGATAACTAATTAGTGCTACCACAATTTGTTTGTACACCAGGGCTTAAAATGTGTGGGACATGTCCCCCAAGCCACAGCAAGTGTCAGACCTTCCGAATACTGGGTGTGCTACGTCACGATTCTGACCTAGCCTTAGCTCCTGGACTACTAAGTTTGTTAATGGAATTTTCGAATTGTAATCAATATTATGTTGAATGTTTAAAGGTAATTCGAATGGGAAATGTTGCTGCCATGTGCGGAAGCAGCAGCAGCACATAGTGTCATTAGTTTCAAAATAATTAACACAGTTACTTTGAAGGCTAGATTCTGAGAATTCAGGTTTCAAAATTTCAACTCGATCCAAACACATGTAAAAAGTGGACGGGGCATGGCTAGAAATGAGCATGGCAAAGCTTGAATTGGGTGCGTCTATTAAGTGTGGGATCCAGTTTCTCACTCATTCATATGACGGCCTAATCAACTACGTCACATGTAGGGTGACGTCATAATAAATTATGTCAAGGATGGCCCGATTTAATTCATCTTAAGCGGTTATTATCCCGGCAGGCTTTACCAATTGTAATTTTTACTATTTAGTAAACATGCTGTTGAATATTTTGAAACTAATCTGGCTGGGTGCTGTTGCTGTGATAGGCAGGGATCGATCCCAACACGGGCAAAGTGTGCGTGGAGCTTAGGTAAAGATAGGCGAGGCATAGCTAAAACTGGATTATTCAATTTGGAGGTACCTCGTATGGTATTACAAACAACATGTTTTGAACAAGGAAAATACTAGTGTGATGGGCGATATCAATTAGTTTTCTTGACATCCGATCACATATCATCTTAAATAACAGCGATGTGCACGACAGTTCAATCAGCATAAATTACCAAATTCACTTCAATACCTATAATTTACCTGCATACATGGTATTCTGTTGCCAATACTATATATAAGCAAACCACAATACGTATTTCACCTTACCTGTCAGGTACAGCTGCAACATGTATGATCAAAATGAAAGGTGTGGACATGTAGTAATTTCTAAACATGCATCGGGGGGTTGCATGTCAAGGAAACGGCCGGATGGTTCCTTGAAACGAATGCCTGTAGAAGGCCACCAGCCGCCTCAATACGGCTGACACATATACATGGTCTTCAACATGTATACAAGGCAAATAATTGCGCTCAAACGAAACATTACTTTTAATATATTTAATTATTTCAAAATTAAGAAAAATAACAACAAGAAATAAAGTGTCTATTTACTGCACAACGACTGGGAAATATATATTTAAACAATTGAACAAGTTGAAAACTATGTAGGTAAGCTGTTGAATATTTTGAAAACCATTTGACAGGGAAATGTTTCTGCCAAACCGGCCTCTGTAGTTGTGGATATGCCAATTTACATGCTAGTAGAAAACTATGTTTGAAAATTTACCACTGAAATGACTGGCTCGGTAACTGAGGCAGTCAATCAAGCGGTAAATTATTATAGTCGTCTCTTTACCTGCAAATGCACATTCAATAAGCATATATTTTGATTTTCTGGACCAAATGTTGACGCTAAAGAGTTCTAGTTCTTCGGGTTAATTGATTCACAAAGATCTTTTTTATTTTTTCCCACTGGAATGACTGGCTTGGTAAGCTAGCCACTCATTAAAATGGTAGATTTTCAAAATACTATTTTCTTGACCTGCAAATAGATTTTTAATTGACAAAGTCTTCAAATTTTCTTGCCTTTTAATTCTCAAGCCGGCCATAACAGCCTCTAGAGTGGTCCTGAAGAATGACAACACAAATCTAGTGCTATAAATTCCAGTGGTAAATTGGCAAAAGATAGTTGTCTCTTGGTCTGATAATGGACAATCACTGACCAAACATTTAAACTGATTCCTTTAATGAATCTTGACCATTAAAGGCTTAATTAATATATGGAGCACGTGAACGCCTTAAGGCGCTGTTAACACACGAGGGGTTAATTCTAGAATTACGTACGTGTTGATGCTTCTTCTTCAACAACTGTCTTGAGAGCACGCAATATCAATCAGTTTACATTTGCGATGGATATAGAGCGGTAATTATTTCATAACGAAGCCTTTCAAAACTTAGCTCTACGGTGATCTTGGAGAATGTCCATTGGCAGCCCAAATGAATAATGTTTTGAAGATTTACCACTGGAATGACTGGCTCGATAACAGAGCCAGTCATTCCAGTGGGAAATTCTCAAAAACAGTCTTCTCTTGGCCTACAAATGGAATTCAGTAAGCAAATACAAATAAAGAGCTTGACAAAATTTATCTATCAACCAGTTAAATCCGCCATTCGAATAACCAGTCTTATTTCCGAAGACAATGTTGATAATCTTGGCAAAATAAATTACGTCAAAGCATAACACGAGATTGATACGAATATAGATGGTTATACACGTATAATTTACATTTCGAATTACGTGTAATTCAGTGCAGTTGTGATAAATCATTCGCAGACCAATCCTTAATAAATCAAGACTCGCGTGTCTACGACGAATTTTGGATGGAGAATAGAAAATGGCCAACATATTTGAAGATATATTGGGTACTATTTTTCAGGAAACGGGACAGCACTGACAAGATTAGTAGCCGTGCCGAGAAAATGTCTTAGCAACACAGCACCCGGTTCTTGGCTGGCTAACACAGGGCGTTCGTGCATTTAGTCACCGTTACGTAAAGACGGTTATTAAATGTGTATCGCAATGGGTTCCATGAAATACTGGGTGTATTGCTGTCCAAATGTCATACAAATTAATTGTGCCTTTACACAGTAGAGGTTCCTTAAGACAGGTTCTAAATGGACCACAAACGCAGATGGATATTAGGATCCACTGATCACCTAATCGGGGAAATAGAGATACGTGTGATTTACACAATTCTCCAAAAGAAATATGTATCACGCTATTCGGTCTCCGTCTGCAAAGCCTAGAAAGAGAAAAAGAAATACTTACCAATTTATATTAGGCAAGCCAAGAATTACCGAGGTGACGCGGACGTATTAGGAATTTCACTTAATACATATGATGGAGTACTGCTCTTCGATATTTCTAGCCCTGATACGCGCGCTACGTGTCCGGCAATGAACCGTGGAATTCGCCATACTGGGAGTCAGCAAATATAAATTCAGGAGAGGACGTCTTTGCATAAATCGTCATTGCAAAAATCTGTTAATCGTACCACGAGGTGACCTCAAGAAAGCAGGACTCTGTACACTCGGATAAAAAATTGGTTAAAAACGAAGAAGCGTTGATTGCAACTGTAGGATGTGTCTACTACTACATCTGCAAGGTGTGCGTCCAAAAAATAGTCCCATATGAATTAGCCTGTGTATCGGTATATCCGGCATGTGAAAGCTGGTCCGCTAAATCAGGATCTTCGTCCTGGCGCGGTAGTCCAGCAGAAAGATGCCTGGATTACTGATGCTATGCAGAATTGCAGGATAGCTGTTCAATCTCCGGAGAAATGTTGATAAAAAAAAGTAAACTAACGAGTGCATTCCGTGGGCACGGAAATTGAAGCCATCACCTTGCCATTGACCTAAAAAATTAATTAAAACTACTACTACTACTACTACTACTACTACTACTACTACTACTACTACTACTACTACTACTACTACTACTATTACTACTACTACTACTACTACTACTACTACTACTACTACTACTGCTGCTGCTGCTGCTGCTGCTGCTGCTGACCTGCTGCTGCTGCTGCTGACCTGCTGCTGCTGACCTGCTGCTGCTGCTGCTACTACTACTACTACTACTACTACTGCTGCTGCTGCTGCTGCTGCTGCTGCTGCTTCTTCTGCTGCTGCTGCTGCTGCTGCTGCTACTACTACTACTACTACTACTACTACTACTGCTGCTGCTGTTGCTGCTGCTGCTGCTGCTGCTGCTGCTACTACTACTACTACTACTACTACTGCTGCTGCTTCTGCTGCTGCTGCTGCTGCTGCTACTACTACTACTACTACTACTACTACTACTACTACTGCTGCTGCTACTACTGCTGCTGCTGCTGCTACTACTACTACTACTACTACTACTGCTGCTGCTGCTGCTGCTGCTGTTGCTGCTGCTGCTGCTGCTGCTGCTGCTACTACTACTACTACTACTACTACTACTACTGCTGCTGCTACTACTACTACTACTACTACTACTACTGCTGCTGCTGCTGCTGCTACTACTACTACTACTACTACTACTACTACTGCTGCTGCTGCTGCTGCTGCTACTACTACTACTACTACTGCTGCTGCTGCTGCTACTACTACTACTACTACTACTACTACTGCTGCTGCTGCTGCTACTACTACTACTACTACTGCTGCTGCTGCTGCTGCTGCTGCTGCTACTACTACTACTACTACTACTACTACTACTACTACTACTACTACTACTACTACTACTACTGCTGCTACTACTACTACTACTACTACTACTACTACTACTACTACTGCTGCTGCTACTACTACTACTACTACTACTACTACTGCTGCTGCTGTTGCTGCTGCTGCTGCTGCTGCTGCTGCTACTACTACTACTACTACTACTACTACTGCTGCTGCTTCTGCTGCTGCTGCTGCTGCTGCTACTACTACTACTAGTACTACCAAATATAATAAATTCCCTACGTATGTGTCCAAATGTTGTTCAATAGTTTGAAACTAATTTGACTGAAAGCCGCACAAGTTTCCAGTCAAATTGGTTTCAAAAATGTCTTTGATATCAGGTCCCCTTATTTTTCGGCTCCCGTGGGAGCGGTGGGGCGGGAAGGGGGGGGGGCATCTGTTGCCCGCTTAGGTCTTGTCTTAATCGGGCTGTATAAGATGATGTGAATTGATGTGGCTGTATTACTCACGTTCAATTAGAGGTGCATTCATTAAACATAGGCGGATTATTGTGCTTGCCCTTTGACTATCTGAATAAACTTCTTGATGTCGGGAGAAAGAGGTCAACGCTTCAATGGTCAAGAGGTCACGTGTTCAGATCATCGAAAGGGCAATGAGACTGCGATGATTGTTAACTGTCTGCATGCTGAAATTTGCCTATTACATTTTCTATGGGGTTTAACTCTGGATATGCTGAGTATTTTGAAAACAATTTGACTAAAAGTTGTTGGGGCTACGCCAACAACAAATTTCAGTCAAATTGTTTCCAACAGATTCAACAAGTCAAGTTTTTGATAACTGAAATGTATTGCCTGGTGGCTTGCAGCAGCGAGACAGTTAAATATATCACTAGTACATATCATATCGCAAAACTGTGTAATTAAACTAGAATGTAAGTAGGCCTAATATTCGTGTGTCTGCCAAATCGTATATAAAACCTCAAGTAGCTAAGTAAATATATATATATATACACTATTATCAAGGAGGCGGTGTTAGAGGTGTTAGTATTGGAAACAGCTACTATATGCTTAAACGTTAAATGATCGATAGTTTATCAAACTGATAACAATTGGCGCTGAGAAAAGGGAGTACGCGTCGTAAATGTCTATATTTGTCCTTTGATCACTTGTTGCGAAACGCGCGCTTACTGTTGTGAAATGTATACCAGGCTACCGGCATATCAGCCACATCCCAGAGACTCAGTTACTGTTAAGCCACGTGGAAGACACGGTGGTCGGTAATACTACGATTAAGTTGTGCAATCGATGTACAACTTCATCCTATAAAATGATAGGGGCGGTGCGTTTTAAAGTCAACACACCGATCACTTGTGTCACTGCAGGTGGGCAAACTTACACACAAATTGTTACAGATAGCTAAACAGTGCATTATTGCCCAATCATGTTCAGCGATATGTTTACGTCGGAGAATTGTGAGTATACTATTAAATATTAGATTGAAGGATTAGGCATAAATGACGGTGTCCGATTTGTCGCGCAAATAGCTGACATCATAAATCAATTACGTCAATTGTTAGCTGACGTCACAATCAAAATGGCGTATTTGCATCACGAAAATCGAAAAATCCGTTACTAAATTGTATGACTTGGCCTATATGTATTTAAGGAATTTACAATTTAATAAACATCCCGTTGAATAGTTTGAAAGTAATTTGACTGGGAGCTGTTGCAGCCATAGGCAGCAACAGCTCCCAATCAAATTAGTTTCAGAATATCTAAGTTTTGCTTGAAATTGAGATTCTGGGATTGTAAGGTTCAAAGCGGTAAAAAATCAAATCCAATACTCGTACACCGTGGGCGGGGCGTAGCTGAAAATGGGCGTGGAATTGCTCGAAATAGATCACTCCATACCGATAATTGAACAGAAGGCCCTAAATAGAGGATTGGCAATATGATATATTGAGGATCTTACACGAGCAGGCATTTCGTATCAAATGTATCTCACGATTTTCCTAAGATCTCAATTAGAACGAAAATACTAGCTTCTGCCACCTTATGATTGCGAAGTATGGATATCTCAGAGTCTACGCCTACTGGACGGCCTGGTTAGATTTGGATCGAATTTACAAGCAAGGGATGTTGCGACAATGTCTTAAGATTCTATAACTGTGGTCAATTCCAGACGGGTGTTATACATCATTCTGTTACGAAAATATCAACGAGTTTGAGATTCTAGTTATAGCATAACTGATGTCATATATAGCGACTATGTATTTGAGTCACCCAGTATTAAGTAGCAAACACGAATCACCCTGTATGCCTAGTATCATATTATACATTCCTGATGCTGATGCGTATAGCCTGATGTACATGTAGCTAGTATAGAGCAGTTCCCGTCTAGCCATTGAATAGTCCAGATAAATCCGTGTACAAATAACAAGTATATAACAACTGACATAAACTATTATTTATAACAATCACTGACTTGGTACGTTAGATTGTATTTTTATAATTACTGTAGCGGATATGTACATTTTGAAAACAATGTTACTGAAAATATCGTCTGTCCAAGCTTATTTAATTTTTCTTTCCAAAATGAACGCGAGTTAGCATATGAAAGGAAAAGTAATTTAGGAATCTGAGAATTCAATTGGTTACCGTAGCGATTTAAAGCGTCATCTAATTATAGAATTACAACAGGAATTCAAGATAATCACGGCTTGCTCAAGCGAATACATCAGCTGTTAATATGTTTAACACGTTCAACAATGAATTACTCATATCTAATTTTCATGGTAACTATAAAGGAACACTTTTAAATATGTTGAAATTAATGTGACTGGAAGCCGTTGCTGCCTAAGTAGTTGCTTCCGGTCAAATTAATTTCAAAATGTTCAATAGAATAAGTTTTATATCGTAAGGAATTTACATGTTCAGGAATTTGCCGGTGAAAAGGTTAATCGAGCGTTTGCTTGTACTAATATTTTGCCAAATAAGCATCTGCGTATTTCGCGCTATAATAATGACACTGCCGGGGTAGATTGCGCCATTCTTAACCTCAAGGAGGACCAGCGTGTTGCGTTCGGTCTGGGCGTTCGTACGTGTATACGTCGTACACAACTTGTCAATAATACGAGGGAGGGTGCTGAATTCGGTCTGCGTGTTCGCGCGTATGTGCTTGCGCGCTCATGCACGCACGTACGCATCCAGGCAAGATCTCGAAGCTCTATATATTGAGATTTGTGTAGTACATCTGCCATATTATTTGATTAGGTTATACCATCTACGCTTAACTCATCAAGCATACTGCCTATTGATCAGAGGAAGTCATTAAGTAGGATGTTTGTTGTGTATAATCTAACCGAGTTATCGTTCTTTTGCGTTTACATCGAGAAAAACGTTATCAAGCTCGCGTCCAAGTTCATGAAATATTAATACATGTAATTCGTTCAAAGTTCAAAGTGTACAAATATAGTTTCTCGTGCGTTATTCACTACGCCCGTGCACGTATCACGTAGATTGCAATGTGTTATGAAACATTAAAAGTGCTTTTCTATCAATAACAATAATCTATCTTCTCGTGTGAACAGTCTCAAGCCACCCCAGCGTAAATCTCTGTTGTTTATCCATGTTGCTATTGCCACATCCTTGTGATGACAGTCCACCATATCCGACAAATCATTCTAGTATATTAGACACGGAGTGATCCATTTCTAGTTATTCCCGGAAATGTGTATCTAAACTCTGCCCACTTCACCGCGTGATGGAATAAATTCATGTACTTTGAAACCTGACTTCGCAGAAGTCTAATTTGTAGCTAATGGAGGAATCCAGTTTTAGCCATGCCCCACCCATCTCTAGCTAAGCTCCACCCACACTCCGCCTGTGTTGTGATCGATCGATCCCTGGCCTCGATGAATATCAATTTCCAGAACACTATACAGGTAACCCGTTGAATATTTTGAAAGTAATTTGACTGGGTGCTGTTGCTGCCATATTATGTCGAATTAGTTTCAAAATATTCGACAAAATGTTTATTAAAGAGTAAAGACATACACTTCGTACAACAACGCTCCCTCCGCCATCAATTAAGCGTTCGTGACGAACTTATCTACGTCATGCATGACGTAATTGATTATGACATCACCATGTGCATCGCGTAGTTGATCATGACGCCATCTGATTGATAGATAAACTGGAAAATTACATATTATATGTACAGGGAAGAAATTTAATATTTGCAAACTAATTTGACCCGGGGCTGCTGCTGCCTATGGCAGTAACAAATCCCAATCAAATTCGTTTCAAAATAGGCCACAAAATGTTTATTAAATTGTAAATTCGTCAAAGACATACAATTCATACGCGTCGTGACAAAGTTTGGGGGAATTTTTTAGCTACGCAGTTATAGGTTATTATGATTATGAAATCAGCGAACTAGTGACATATTTGATTATGACGGTAGATTATTGAGTGACAGAATGGATCCCTCTATTCTGAAACTATTCTCAATGAAATTACAAATAATAATCATACTAGCTATTTTAATATATGTTCATGAAATTAATTCTACTTCCCCATCTTCTTATATCCTCAGATCTGTCTTCCCAAAACAAAGAGGAGCTCCTGAAAAACGGCTACACCGTGGTTCCTGGTATCATAGATGGTGAAATGTGTGACAAATATATCGAACAATACAAAATATGGATTTCTAAATTTACAGCGAATGGTACCTGGCCTAGAACTTTCAATTCCTTGATTCCTCATTACGGCATTGCCCATTACGAACCGTCGTGGAATGTGCGCATGAAGTTGCGGCCAGTTTTTGCTGAAATATGGGGAACAGATAAGCTGCTGACCAGCCTTGATTCAGTGGCCATTGGGCGTCCGCCAGAAGGTGGACAGGAAGACTTCGCTGCTAACGACGATTCAACGCATTGGTTGCATACTGACCAGGAATCCCCGCGCCGCAGCTTACATGCCTTTCAGGGTTCTCTGTATCTTGAAGATGCGGATGAAGATGATTGGACCTTTGAAGTGATGGCAAATTCACACAAGTTACACGCAAAGTTCTTCATCGAGCATCCTCACGCTCATGCAGAAAGCATGAACCATGGCTACTATCGCCTTAAAGGTGACCAGCTGGATTGGTTTCAGAATCAGGACTGCCCGCGTAGAAGAGTCCCTGTGCCCAAGGGCGGATTGTTGCTATGGGACGCCAGATTAATCCATGCTAATGCACGGCCCAAGAAACGACGCCATAATCCAGGACGCTTTCGGTATGCTGTATTCGTGACAATGACGCCCTCTATATGGGCAGCCGATTCAGATATAAATGTGGTCAGAACTGCCTATAATGAGCTACGAATGACGCGGCATTGGTCGAGTCAGGGAGTGTCATTTCTTAAGAAACAGCTCCCATGTGACTATGGTCTACAGAGCGCAACACGGGTATTACCGGAGATAGCTAGGACCGAAGAGGCAAGACTTTTGTGCGGGATTTTACCATATGACTACTCTGATGGACAACCAAATGGTCCTACATGGCAGCCTAAATGGGTATGACAAAGAACCGATGAATAATTCGCTCTATCCTGTCAGAGCTGATCTAATGAATCATATAACTATTATGGGCTATGTTTTCTATGTAGATGAATCATTATTTTTAATCAACTACCAATGTGCACTCTATTTTCCAGCGTTATCATTTATTTAGTAAATAACTTTTATTTTCTTGAAATCACTACATGTTTGTCCAAGCGTCATAAAATGCGGCTGGGTCACGAGTTGGGGTGAGCGTAGCGATTATCATGCCTGGCGACCTGCATGCCCGCCTATCTTTTTGTCATCATGTTTATCAACACAACACCTCATATGGTTTAGTTCCGATTTTTGTGAATGTTGGACAGTGTTATGTAGTTCGTCCGCAGGCCTGTGGTCGTCATGGTTAGCGGTTTGTCTTTGGCGTGAGGGTGGTCGCTACAGCTCGTCGGTGGGGTTGGGGTAGTTGGGGGTGGTGTAGGGAAGAGGATGAGCGATTATATTTTGCCAGCCTTCGTATCAGTAGTAAAAGAGAAATCTGTATTTTTCTTTTTCAAATTTAGCCCTTGTACCTTGAGGTACAAGCCAGTACCGGAAATGTCCAGTGAACATTTATGTAACCTGTTGATAATTTTGAAGGTAATTTGACTGGGAGTTGTTGCTGCCCTTTCAAAAGATTGTCCAGCAGATTTCTCGCGCATCGCTGTATCTACACTGTCTGAGTTAATCTGCAAAAATATCAACTACTCGGTAAACTTCTTTGAGCAACATCTTGTGTCAAAATCAGAGCGACGTGCACCACTCCCTCAAATCCGTGTCTGCGTCACTCTATGTTGTGTACGCGACTACTGATAACGGTGTACAGCATAGCATGAGCTCACGACAAAGCAGTACATATAGGGAACTACATACACGCAAGGAAATAGAAAGTGAAAGAATAGTACCGTGTACTACTACTACTACTACTACTACTACTACTACTACTACTACTACTACTACTACTACTACTACTAGCAGTAGCAGCAGTTGTATTATTATTAGTAGTAGTAGTAGTAGTAGTAGTAGTAGTAGTAGTATTAGTAGTAGTAGTAGTAGTAGTAGTAGTAGTAGTAGTAGTAGTAGTAGTAGTAGTAGTAGTAGTAGCAGTAGCAGTAGCAGCAGCAGCAGTAGTAGATGGCGTAAAACACAACCCAAAATATTCCTGGAATTATGCAACGATTGAGCTGGCTGGTAAAAGACAACACCACAGCACCATGAGCAAGACCTCAACATGTTAGGATT
Source organism: Chaetoderma sp. LZ-2023a (assembly GCA_034401795.1). Classification (NCBI taxonomy): domain Eukaryota; kingdom Metazoa; phylum Mollusca; class Caudofoveata; order Chaetodermatida; family Chaetodermatidae; genus Chaetoderma; species Chaetoderma sp. LZ-2023a. The sequence continues at coordinate 129,169,090 of CM067372.1, forward strand.
ATCACCAAGATAATAATGACATCAGGGCCCCAATTGATTACATGAACAGGAAAGTAGAGTGAAATACTGAGTTTGGTAAGATACACACGCACTACGACGATACCGCGCGATACTGGGCCGGTACGTAGTCAGTACAGGACCGTATGGGGACGGCGTGGCTAGTATTGGCCCAGTAACATGTGTTATTAGTTTACTAAACCAAAACAGCTCGACAAGCCGTAATGCGCATTTACGTGATTAACCCTTTAACATCCATATCAGCCAAAAACTGGTTCTCGAGCGATCTTGGGGAATGTCCATTTGCAGACCTAGAGAAGACTATTTTTGACAATATACTACTTGAATGGCAGGCTCGGTAACCGACCCAGTCATTGCACTGGTAAATTTTCAAATATGGTCTTCTGTCTGCAAATGGACTTGAGAAAACTGTTATTTTCTTGAACAAATTCAACTGTTAAACGGTTAAGGTTATCCAAAGAATCAAGTATGATCAGAATCCAGGATTCTGTTTGCCAGTTTAATCGCTAGGAGACATTAAACGTGTCAGACCATGGATGTTCCTCTGCGCGAATCGATCGCTACCCAATGCTTGCTGGAATTATGTGAAACAGAATCCAGGACACAGGTGTGAGAGAAAGTGGTGTGGGTGAAATAAATGACAATTTCTAAAATATATGGAACAGCAGCACAATTTTAATAGAGAGAATATAGACAACTTGAAGAGTTTCCTTTTCCCGATAGAGCTTTCCACTTTATCAACCCATCCTATGACATCATAATCAACTACGGGACGTGTAGAATTGCATCATAATGACTGACGTCATGAATGGCGTCGATAAGTACCTCACAAACGCATATTTGAAGACGAAATATGCGTTGTTGTACGAATTGTATGTCTACTATTTAATAAATATGTTGAATATTTTGAAACTAATTTGACTGGCCGCTGTTGCGGCAACGTGTGGGTGGAACTTAGATTGGGATGCGGGGGTGGGGGTGGAGAGGGTGGGGTGGGTGGTTGGGTGGGTTGGGGGTGCATAGGTAAAACTGGAAAGGCCCATTGATGTGGCTTACGAGTGATGGCTGCTTTGTATTTCAGGGTCTTAGACACCATCTTCAGACCCAAATCAACGCTTAATGTCTGTATGGCATAATGCATGTATCCATCCTATAACTTCAAACTCTTCTATGCCTTTTAAGACATGTATTCCAGAAAATTATAATTCGCATCCACCAAACATTTTGAGCGGGATTAGGCTTTGGTGTATTGTCCCAAATAGGGTAGCCCATTTCTAGCTATGGCCACCGATTTCTAACTATGCTCGACCCACTTTTATATGTGTTGGAAGCGATTTGAAAGACTGAAATCTGACTTACCAGAATCTAAATTTCAAGGTAACCATGCTGGTAAGGAGTCTTGGATATATTGAAACTAATTTGAGTATCGTGATAAATGTATCAAAGACATACATTTCGTGTGCCTTAGTGATGAAGGATTTTCGTGACGGAGAAACGTGAGTTTGATTGTGACTTCAAATAACATGTGACATATTTGATTCTGGCGTGAGATACTCAGATACTTGAGTAATAGAACGAAACTCATCAAATAAGGAGGCCTCTTTTGAATGTTAGAGGAAATCGCTCCGTATCTTATACTAACCATTCATGTGATGGAATTTGCCACCTATAATCCATCCCTGGCATTTTAGCTTTTGATCATGTCGATACCGAAAGATATCACGGTTTAGTAGCTAAATGTTGATACTTTTCTACAGTCTATGATGGAAGTCATGATTTACTATTCAACCAATCAGAAAAAACCTAGTGTTTCTGCCTGGGTATATACGCTCAGTTATAGAGGTGGCAGCTTTAGTTTGGCAATGCCGTATACAGGCAATCATACCGGTTGACTATTAGTTTCAAGTTATTCAACGTGAGGAGTATTACATAATAAAGAATATAATGCATTGCCACGTACATGACATCACGCACCACCGCTTGAGGAGACAAAACAGTGTCGATCACTGTTCAACATTTACGTGATATTGAAAAAGCGGATAATTGTGATACAGATAAGGGAATGTGCCAGCATCTGAATGACATGGACTATATAAACCATAACCTACCGGTGCAATACAACATTTGAGGTGAGAGTAGCATCTCTTTAAGGGCGATCTCGCAACCGAGTTTGATTAAAATCCTTCCAGTTGAATCCTACAACATTTGCTCGATCAGTTTTAACATATAATCCTTGTCATTTGAATGTTTAATCCCACAATCGTTCATCTCCCTGGTACAGAGACTGGTCAGTATCACTTTAGTCTAGCTGCAGTTATCACTGCACGCACGCACGCACGCACGCACGCACACAGGCACACACACACACACGAGAACTTACACACGCATATACGCAGATTTCAAATAAATCAATCGAAATCTTTGTAAAACTGTTTTTCATGGATACCGGAGAAGCAAGATGAATTCCTGGAGCAATCACAAAACCGTTTCTTTTAGATTTTATAGTAATCAGTAATTTAGATAGAGTATGAAATTTGTTATAAATGTGTCTTTAGAAGTCATATACGATATGCGACCGTTCATATTGCGCAGGTCAGCCGCAGTAGTTCCATAAATCCACGAAGATCATTAATGGATCTTTCCGGTTTTAGCCTTGCCCCGCCAATCTTTAGCTAAGCTCCACCACACTTCGCCTGTGTTTGGATCGATTGATTCCTGAACTCCCTGACTATCAACTTCGAGAAAACTATGCAGGTCAGCTGTTGAATATTTTGAAACTAAATTGAGTGTGTCTTATTGCTGCCTATCACAGCAACAGTGTAGCCTCTGGGGTGTGTGCGCTGGTCAGCTGGATACTCTCGCAACACGGCACCTCATGTGCACCATGCATTGGGACGAGGCAGCTGGTTAGCTGCAGATCTCGGGGTTGCGGATGTAGTGTTGCGTGTCTCCGGATTATACAAAGCTCGACTTCGTGAGCCTGTGGAATGTTCACATTCCTGTGGGGCCCTGTTACCATCGTCGTGGACGTTGAACCACACTGTCTCATCCCGGCTGTTTGTGTCACCAGTGTGGTTGTCCATTTACTCAATTTAGAGTTTAGACAGTACAATAGACATACTTAGTTAGTGTTATACAGCCAAACAATGGTACTTGTTTGCTGCTATGAGACATAAATTAAGTGCATAGGCCTGAGTTGGTGATTCGCGTAACATGGTCCTCGTCAGAGGTACGTCACTGATCGCTAATCTGTATAATCATTGAGTTATCCCCGCAAGGGAGGTCCTAACGTGGCTACCTAGCATGTTGAATATAAACTAAATTAACCCCTACCACAAATATGTTTTGTTGCGAGAGGAAATTGTCATGTGGGGGCGTCCATTACAACCCTGAAGTGGAAGAGAGATGGTAAAAACGGCCGTTATGTAAAATGAGTCAACCTAGTGAAATTAAAAGTTATAGTGATGTACGCTGCATTACGTGAAGATGAGGTGGATGATTTCCACAGAATGCAACACCGTGACCTTATGTAAGTTCAAAGATACTGAATTTATAGTTGCCGCTTTATTTATGCAGTCCTTCTGCTAGATCCTATCCTATCTTTTATTTTTAGGTCCAAATCAAATTTAAGGCGTATCAGTCGGTTGGTGACCAGCATGAGACGTCGTGTCCAGGCCGTCATCCAGGCACAAGGTGGATATACCCGGTATTAATAATGACAGTCTCAAACTCGTGCACAGATGTTAAACTTCGTTTTCAGACACCATTAATGACAATCTAGCCACGTGTGTCAACTGTAGGGCAATAGTTGTCAGTTGTGTCAACGTAACCATATTCAGGCCTCGTTTTCAAGTTCAAACAAAAACATACAGTGTTTCCCCACCATCATAATCAGCATTCCTCTAGTTGCATTATTACCTCTTGCACTAAGATGGATGGGTACATAAATGTTTATGCTATTGCTTTCTTCATAGCACATGAATATACCCTCGCATGTGCGTAAAAATAGGGTGGTGCTTAACTTTTGCACAGGTGTATATATTGTAAGCCATCTTGAACAAAATGCCCTAATTGTACCAAGTCAACACATAGTTATTAAAGGGCGTTCCTGTGTCACACAGCTAACTGAAGTCTTAGATATATGGTCAAATGCAATCGATCACAACAGCTCTATCGATGCTCTATATCTAGACTCTGCTAAGGTATTTGACTCTGTACCACACAAACGACTTCTTCTTAGACTAGAAAAATATGTATCCATGGTAACCTACCAAAATGGATTGAGGATATTCTTACTAACAGAGCCCAACGAGTTGTCGTGAATGGATGCAAATCAATTCAAACTCCTGCCATTAGCTGTGTGCCCCAAGGTAGTGTACTAGGGCCACTCCTTTTCATTTGTTACATACACGACTATCCTGATGTAATTAAGTGCTCTACAATTAACATGTTTGCTGACGATACAAAAATCTACAAAGAAATTAAATCATCAAATGATGCAATAGAACTACAAGATGACTTAAATAGTGTAACGAAATGGTCTTCTATCTGGCAAATCAAATTCAATGCTGACAAATGCTGTGCTATGCATCTAGGTACAGCTAATATTAAACATTCATACTTCAAGAACTCTCTTGATACAAATATTAAGCTGATAGAAACAACTGTCGTACAGGACTTAGGTCTGAATGTCACTCTTCAATTCTAGTAAAGCTATACACTTCGCTAGTTAGACCTATACTTGAATACGGGAATGATCCATGGACTCCCATGTTAAAAAAAGACAGTCTAACACCAGAAAATGTGCAGCGAAGAGCAACTAAAATAAAGGCATACACGCAACTCATGACAAAAATATAGGCGGAAAATTACATAAAAGGAATATTTCTTGCAAAAAGATGTGTGAAGTATTACGTATGGGCTTTGAAAAGCAGCTTATATTTTGCATCAGTTTGCATCATTCTTCCATTCATCTTTTTCTCAAGACCAAACACGTTACCGTTAAAATTTAAGAGTGGTCAGGTATGAGAGAAATGCACTACTTCCCCAACAGGGATTATCAGATCAAATCTTGGTCATTCGGCATCAACGAGTTGCAACAATAAAGAAATCAGCAAAAACAGCATCCTATGCAGTAGAAAATCGGTGCAAGAAACAGATCTTGAAACCCATTCAAGCATATTCAATAATACTGTAAAGAATATTTTAAGCCAAAAATGTATGTGCATAAATCTTGGTACCTTTTTAAATACGCGTGAAGAGCCTCAAAGATACATCTACAGATGCCATTGGTATCACTGAGCTAAAACTGTAGAAAGCTTCGATCAAACTGTAGACAGTAGAACTAAATGTTAGTGGCTATCATTCTTGTTACAGCGTTGATACCGCGGGTTGTAGTGCGTGCAAGTATTTGCACCAAAGGCCCATACTGACTGCATGCATTACAATATGTTGGATCATGTACGCGCTTGGACTGAATGCTATTTTGGCAGGTTGCATACATCTGGATGCAGGTGCCACACGCATGTGGCCTGAATGGGCGTTTATGCGTCATTAAAAGCATCCAGAGTGTCATTTTCTATATGAGTAACGCCAATCTTCATAGAGCACCTAGGGAGGTCCCAAATGTAAAATGATTCACATATAAAATGCTATTGGGTGATTTTAATTACCCGGAAATAATCTCGTCAAATATCCACTGCAATGCCAGTTAAATCCACAATCCAAGTATATTTCTTGATGCAATACAGGACAACTATCTGTGCCAACAAATAACCTTCCAAACACACTTTAGGGGCCATGCTAGACCAAATACCTACGTGGACCTAGTTCTTTCAAACGAAACGGATAGTGTATAAAATATTGCGAATGAAGACCCAGTGAGAAAATGCCATGACATCGTGATCTGTGTTAGATATCCATCGTATATATGTCACTTATGGGCTTGTTAAGTATAATGTCACGCTCACACGACTTACCACTTCCGGGGTTTTGTCGCTAAATTAAGCAATATTGTGTATATCGGCATACGCATTCCTTGCGACTCTATGGATGATTTAAATAAGTATCCAGCCTCTAATGCGCCCGATATGCGATCTGTATTCTTAACAGGTTCGCGTGACACAATTAAAAACATAAACAGATCCCTATTATTCTTATGAGCGACGGCCAAACGTAAAAGTCACGAAACCCGGTAACGGAGAGTAACTGTTGGTTCGTGAAGCCGCTTCTTGGAAAACTGAGATTTCTTTGACCGTAATAATTAAATGTATAGTTCCTAAATAAAAATACACAAGTTTTATGATAATTGCATGTAAAATATAGCAAACATTCTCAACTAAATATAACCCGAAAAGCGCACTGATGCCTTCTTAAGCGACCCATTTGCGAGCACAACAATGTGGCATTTAAAAGCCAGCAAATATTCGATACACGTCGATGATCCTATTTTTTCTTAGAACGTATAACGTTGTATTCATTCTATGAGCTGTAATGGTAATTCCATCTCATGTTTAACGAATACGCCAGTTTTTGGCTTCAAAAAGCAGGTGTCCGTTCAAGTAGTTTTAAATGTATTTTCTAGACGTCAATCTGTTGCGGGATATAATTCATTAATTGACCTCAACCGCTCTTTCAACCAAAACCCTATCGAGAGATTTCTATTTGATATATGCGCGTATAACAGATTTAAATTACAATATATGTGATGAGCTAAAAATTGATTGCTGCCTTAGGGGAAACAAGTCCTCATAGGGAAATAAATTAAGTCACATATTTTACTATGCAGAATTGTCTCTCCTAACATGGCATTTAATCTTTTGCTTATCCAATTTATTGTAACTTTATTAACATTTTGAGGAATATATATTAAAATGTGTTGCTTATATTTTAGCTAATTCTTTCATTACCCTAACAGTGCCATCAGGCTTTTAATGACATGATGGCAGCTAAGTTCATTGAGCTTAATAATTATTCATGAGCTCAGTGAGCGTGCGTGTGCGCGTGCGTGCGTGTGTGTGTGTGCGTGCGTGCGTGCGTGCGTGCGTGCGTGCGTGTGTGAGGGAGGGGGGGGGAACTTGATCAATGAAGGAAAGGTCATGGAAAAGGCAAATGCTTTATGCTGTCAGAAATATTCTGGTTAATATTTTGAAAATTAGTATGACTGTAAGCTGTGTTAGGGGAGACAAGTCAAATTGGTTTCAAAATATTCAACATCCATTATGTCTGAGACCAGTCCCACCATCTTGATTTTCAAATGAAGTCTTACCTATCAGCAAAGTACACTGAAATTTGTTTACCAGATCGCAAATGCTTTATTCACTGTTGATTGGCTCAAGTATTCATATGGCAGGGTATCAAATGTACAACATGCACATTTGCAGAATGAAGTCTACACCTTTTCAGACCTAGTTCATCATCTTCCATGCCCATTTTATGATATCTTCAACCACTGTCCATTTCAAATCAAACAAATTTGACAGATAACTGTCAGAATTAGTAGTCAATATATTGAATATTATCTACAAGATGCATGCATCTGGAGAATGATATTCCATACATTTTCCATACCTAATTTCTCAATTTCAAGTTCAATTTTATAAAGTCCCCATTCAGTTTCCATTTCACAAACTGACAACTTTTGCAGAAAACTGTCCGTATTTGCACTAGTCCATTGTGTCAATATTCTGAATATTATCTATACTATTTTGAAAATTAGAATCACACCTGATATTTCCATTTTTCATACTTATAACATAATAGATTACAAGATAGAATGGACAAATAATTTTTCATGACCTATGAGAAAATATGTCGATTCTCCATGTTTTCCAAGCTGCCTTGATACAAAATTCTCAGCTTACAGGATTTGAAAATTTCATGACCAGGACAAATCCTGTGGAGACCCCCCCCCCCCCCCTGCATTGCTAAATCATTTATTGTGTTAAAACGGGAAACAAATCTTTTGAAAACATGTATTGTGTAAAAATGTGAGAAATCTTTTGAAAATGTGTTTTGCTAAAACGTGAACCAAATCTTTTGAAACATTTTTTGTGTTAAATTGTGGAACAAATCCTTTGAATCAGTAGTTTTCAAGATAATGTTCCTGATTTTACCGAATGAGGGGACTTCTTGAGGCATGGCAAAGTAAACCCAGGTGTGGGCTATATAAATCATTTAACCCTTTCATGGACAAAACCGGCCTCTGCAGTGGTCTTGAGTATTGCCGATTCACAGGCCAAGAGGAGACTTATTGAAAATGTATCACTGGAATGACTGGCCTGATTGCCAGTCCAATAGTAAATTTTTCACATAGTTTTATCTTGGCCTGCAAATGGACATTTAGTAAGAAAATATTTAATTTTCTTGACGTAATATAGCAACCAGTGTTAAATAAATGATAATCAGCAGTTTCTTTAAATGACTAAAACTGAAATTTGACCATTTTGAAGTTTTTATTCTTAGATTAGACAATAAAAGACAATTTTACTAAATATGTTTTTATTGCTACATTCTGATAATATTCCTAAACTATACCGGTATATAAGATTGTTCAGCGTTAGGTATAAACAATAGCTTCTAAAGAAATGTCTATGCACAGTGTGTCCAGGACTGTAGTTGACATCATCTCAACTGATTACAATAGTCTATGCTGGTGAACACACAATGACTTTCACTTCACATTCATGGGTATTCTGTTTAGCGCCCCCCCCCCACCATCTTGCATCTCATGCTCACACTGATGGGACTTTTCTACAGTAGGCATTGGTACACAATGATCACAAACCTGCAAACAAACGATTTAAATAGTTATGATCCGATAATAAGCATATTGTCAAGCTTGATAACCCTTTAATGGTTAAGAAAGTAAAAATATTTGCTTATTGAATGACCATTTGCAGGTCTAGAAAATACTATTTTTGAAAGTTTACCACAAGAATGACTGGCTCAGTTATCCAGCCAGTCATTCGACTGGTAAATTTTCACTGGAATTCCTGTTTCAATAAGGAAACCAGTTATTATAGTGACACATTTTCACAAATGGCTGCTTACATGCCTACAAATGGACATTCACTGAGCATTAATTTAAATTTTTATAAATCAATGTCAGCTTGCAGGCCACTACATGTATTTTTAAAGTCACCATCAGTATAGCTGAATCGATAACATAGCCAGTCATTCCACTGATAAATGTTTTATAAAATATACGGCTTTGCTTGGAAATAGACATTCTCTAAGAAAGGATGCTCTTGAACTTTCTGATAGTTTTCAAGAAATGAATTATTCTTGATTATAACAGAATTGTGCTGATGGAACTAACGGTTATAGTTTTGATTTTGAGGTCAGTGCTCATCTTTGATTTTCCACCATATCCAGTCAAATTGATATTGAGATACTATTTCTAATTGACCAGCCAATTGGGCATGTAGCAAACCTTTAACCCTTTAACACTCATATTAGCCAAAAATGGCTTATGCAGTGGTCTTGAGAAATGTGTATTTGGAGACAAAGAGAAGACTATTTTTGAAAATTTACCACTGGAATGACTGGATCGATAAACGAGCCAGTCATTCCAGTGGTGAAATCTAAAAAATAATCTTCTCTTGGTTTGCAAATGGGCATTCTCTATGAGAAGATTGAAATTTCCTTAAACAAATTCAAGTGTTAAAGAGTTAAATGGCCTCTATTGCGGTCTTGAGAAATTATGTCCAAGACTATTTTTGAAATTTTTTCACTGGAATTACGCATTTGGACTTGCTTGATAATCTCCAGTCATACATCTTCAACAGCAGCCTTCTCTGACATGTCTGGGTCCGCATTCTGCAAGGGGACATTTAAAAAAAGGAAATTGCAATTTTCTTGAGCAGATCTGATCATCAATCAAATGGTTAATTTTTTATCAGTTTTCATACATAATGGAAATTATATCACCTAATGACACAAGACCAACATTCTGTACATGGTACACGTACAATGGCTAAAACTAACCTTTTAGTTGGGTCATTTCATGAAATCAGGGGTCTCAGTGGATTTATTTACATTTCCATGACAGAATTAAATTTTATAGCGACTGGCCATCATCATGCCCAACTTTGGTAACCTCTTTTCATGAATTGACACAAAAGTGACACTTCAAGTAATCTGACTGACAATTACTACTATTTAGTCAATTATTTGCCTATTGTATACTGAATGAGCCATATGATGCTCTGGGATGGGGGGGGGGGGCGGAGGAGGACTGCGGTTATTTTGCAATGCAGATTGCTATCTTTAGTGGATTATTTTCTTCTTACATACCATGTAGAGGGTATTTAATATAAATATGATCTCTTTATGTCTCATTTAATGCGTTTGCTTTCAAATTGTGTGTTGTTATTCACCTGGGTAAAAGTCAATACTGATACATTCTGTGCAATATTATCAGGGCTTTAGACTTACCTCATTTGGGAACGCCGCTTATTTGGTCCGGCATCAACCAATGCTCCTAGAAATTAGAGAATTTTGAAATCTGAGAGATTAATTGTGAGCCATTTTAGTATTAATAGCGCTATAAGACTTCTGAATGGCCATAGAAATGCCACAACATTCTTCCCAGAGTATTTAATTGACTAAATCAATTAATTAGTGTTCATCGGAGCCAGTAGGATTTTAATTTAGTCTCACTAATACGAGCGGATTAAATTTGGGCATGACTTGCACTCGATATGTAAATATATTAATTATATTTATTGCCTTAGTGGTACATGTTGCTAAGATTGTCAACATGGTTTATTTATTTATTGCTGTCCGGTAATCTACTTTAATTATTTTTGTATTATGTGGAGGTGGTTAAGAACCTGCAGGTTATGTGCTAAAACACCCATTCATAAATGTGCATCAATGGCAACAGATCCCAATTTATTTTTAACTGTTAACTAAATTCGCCACCAGTACTGCCATCTCTAGTATACTGATGAGATACCAACCATCACAGGTACCATGCACACTCCATTTTTCACTTACATGTACATACCATATTAAATATATAACAACACTATTAATACACTACAATGTTGGTGTTTTATATATATATTTGTGAAAATAAAGATTTTGCTTTAGTAAATGTCTAGAAAATTGTCAGGTTAGGTAAGACTATTTTTGAAAATTTTTGACTGGAATGACTAGCTTGATTAGCTAGCCAATAATTCTCAGTTATAACCATTCATAAAGTGTCATTAATTGGCCTGCAAATCGATATTTTCTCAAGCATATTGTAGAATCCAGTTTTGCCCAGTTAAATGCTTTATTTACTAAATATGATGTTCTTTATTTTGAGCTAGTCATGTATTAATCGAAGAATTATATGCTGTATCACATAAAAACATTATATTCTAAGTTTAAATATGTCAAAAACGTTACACAAATGCCCATCAAAGTATCAGGCTATTACATTATTTATATTTGCGAAAACTGGTAACGCTTACTAGATCCTCGCCGTATCAGTTCTAGACACTCTTTAAGCGCATTTTAATCCACTGGGAATCTAGAAAATGAAACTCCCGAACACATTTCAGACAGTTTTGTACATTGTGGCACACAACCAAATCGAATTTTAAAGAGAAATCTGCTCAAGCGAATACACAAAACACACATGTTATTTATCGTAAACAATCGCCCTAGGGATCATAAGTGGAAGGTCACGCTCTGAGTGACGTCATCACGTAACAAGCCCATACACATAAGCTGTAGAATATTTTGAAACTAATTTTACTGGGTGCTTTTGCTGCAAAGAGTTGCAACAGCAGCAAGTCAAATTAGTTCCAACTATTCAACATGATGTTGATTAATTATTAAAGACATACAATTCGTACATTTGACGGACTATTCAATCTTCATGAAGGAGCTAGATACATCATTTTTTGCGCATTTTGATTGTAAGTGACGTCAGCCTACATATTACGCAATTGATTATGACGTCATATGCGTGAACATCAAATCAGATCCATCCATTATCATAGAAAATGTTGTATGCCTATTTCCATATGAAGAGGCGATTTAAATAAATTACTACTGGTTATCAAGCCCATAATTATAGCGGTAAATTTTCAAAAAATGCTTCCTGTTATATGCAAATGGAAACGCCTCAAGATCACTGCCTGCAGAAGACATTTTGGCCAGTGTGATCGTGTGTTAATGTGGAAATGTGGTTAGTTGCCATGAGTTGCTCGAATTGATTCATAACAATTTCAATAGAGTGATCCATTTCTCCATATGCCACGCCCATTTACAAACTGTTGATTAAATACTTAAGACATACAATTCGTACAGCGCCCAGTCAAATTAGTTTCAAAATATTAAACAGAATGTTGATTAAATAATAAAAACATGCAATTTGTACACTTGCCGGGCTGTTCAATATTCCTTACGGAGCTCGATACGTCATTCATTACACATTTTGATTGTAACATCAGCCTACATATGACGTAAATGATTATGAAGTCATATACTTGAGTGACAGATCTGATTCATCCACTATCATAGAAAATGCCCTATGCCTATTCGGCGTCCAAGTGAGTCAGACGAGTGTTGGGTTTTTTTTAATTTACCGCTGGAATTATAGGCTCGTTGGTTATCCAGCCAGTCATTTCAGTGGCAGCAACAGTGCCCTATCAACTTAGGTTCAAAATATTCAACAGACTGTTGATGAAATACTTAAGCCATACAATTCGTACAGCGTCCAGTCAAATTAGTTTCAAAATATTCAACAGAATGTTAATTAAATAGTAAAGACATGCAATTTGTACACTGGATGGGCTATTCAATATTCTTGACGGAGCTAGATACGTCATTCATTTCGCAATTTGAATGTGACGTCAGCATACATATGACGTAAATGAGTATGATGTCATATACTTGAGTGACAGATCTGATTCATCCATTATCATAGAAAATGCCCTATGCCTATTCGGCGTCCAAGTGAGTCAGACGAGTGTTGGTTTTTTTTTAATTTACCGCTGGAATTATAGGCTCGTTGGTTATCCAGCCAGTCATTTCAGTGGTAGATTAAAAAAACCGTGGTCCTGTGAGCAACTACTGCAAATGGACATTTCTCAAAATCACTGCAGAATCCATTTGTTGTCAGATTGATAGAGCTGAAATAGAAGAGACACTACATGCGAGCATGTATTTGAGTACTTCCATCTGCAGAAGGAAGGATGAACATATTTTGACGTGTTGTATACGTACTCCTCCAGCAAAAGAAGCGTAGTTATTTTGAATTCCGTTGGCTGTTCATTAATTAAGCGGTTTACACCACGCAAACTCTATTTCAGTCGAAACAGAGCAGCTAAGAGAACTCACCATGAATCACACACATGGACATAAGCAAACCTAACCCAGCAATCTAAAAATAGAGCCATGTCTTCATGCCGTTTCTCGAATAACGGTATGTTAATGCAGCACTTCAAAACACATCTGCACGCTTTGCATTCACCGAAAACACGCTACAGTATGTAGCTGAACATAGCACTGTGGTGATCTCTCCATAACACATGATAAAATGCAGGCTGAAGCACGCAGTACTTTCAACAAGCGCCAATGGTATTATGATCTTTACCAAATAATGACTGGTGAGTGTGCAAAGCATTATTGATGGAGTAATGGTTCAAAGATTAGCGCATTCGTGTGCATTTCTGCATTTCAGACAGTCATGTCTCGTACACACGAACATGTGTCATTCCGTCATATCATGGCATCGTGCTTCTGATAGGGTCGTCACCAATATATATATATATATATATATATATATATATATATAAAATATATATATATATATATATATATATATATATATATAATATATATGTGTGTGTGTGTGCGCGTGCGTGCGTGCGTGCGTGCGTGCGTGCGTGTGTGTGTGTATGCTATGCTATGCCAGTTGAATGATTATGTATGTGAGTGAGTGTGATGGCGTCATTGCGTGACTGTAACACGACGGTAAGTCACCCCTTTATCATGATTGTCTGTGGTCCGATGCAGTGTGGTAAAACTGAAATGATAAACGCATTAATAAGAGATCCAACGGCAATTACTCCCCCTCCGCAGAGGATCGTGTACTGCTACAGCGTGTAGCAAGATGGATATAATGATTTGGCACAAGACGTAGAATTTAAGGAGAGGCTAAATGTTGAATTAGACAGAAGTTGCCGGACATTGGTGATACTGGACGATTTGATGAATAAATGCGATGGAAATGTGTCTGACTTATTTACAAATTGTTCTCATCATGATAACTGTAGCGTTATCTTTGTATCACAAAATCTTTTTCACAAGTCGCGTAACCAGCGCGAGACTTAACAGTTAACTATCACTACATGGTATTGTTTAAGAATCCACGTGATGCATAGTCTATGCGCTCTTATCCAATCAACACAATACAACATATTTGATAGAAGCACATAAGGATGCCACACGCACACCTCACTCATATCTACTTTTGGATTTGAAGTAGTCAACACCAGACAATATTAGACTCTGTTCAACTGTTCATCCAAATGACGTTGTTACGTGTACGTGCCAAAGAAGTGAAAAAATGGCACCACATAATGTAGTACAGCATTTACCTATGCTACAATATAAGTAAAACCAAAGATCAGAAATGATGTACTCAACCAATGTTCAAATGAATTGATAGATGTACTATGCGAGTCATGCGTTAATGTATTACGCAGAAATGTCTTGCTTACTAAATCACGATACAAGCAACTGAGTAAATATAAATGCCATATGCGTGCGCTGACCAGTCGTGGAGTACCATACGCACATAAAAGACGTCTGTTACAGACAGGTGGATTTTTGGGAGCTATATTACCCGCAGTGATTGGCACACTAGTGCCATTAATTGGTAAACCGTACATGTACGTAAGATGGCTTTGGTACCACACGAATTGATAGGTAATTTAAATGAACATATTAAAATATATCTGCTACAGACAGACCCAGTGATACGTAAAGCTATTAGTCAAGACAACGAGATATCCAATATATTAGCGCGACACGATATGCCTGAGCATGAAAAGTCGACATTATATTCGCAAGTATTGGATAAATATAAGTGCTACTATCAGCAATCAATAGGGCAGCAATATCACGTGCCACCTCTTCAACCCATACCTACGTCAGATACACTGCCTACACAAATACTTGACCATACAATGATGGGAATACCAAAGACATATAAGACAAAAGCCAGTGGAATAATTGATATTTAGTGCTCAGTTCCTGAACGTTTTAATGTTAATGATCTAGGTGAAGTAACGATAGATGGTATGTTTTGCCCGAAAAGTAATGTACTCGATCTGCTTACAAACGTTGTTGCTCATGAACATAAACCTCGACAGAGTGGTATGCTCAATGTCGCAGAGGGAAAGTTTCTTAAGCTGCTACATGACTTAAACATACCACGCAAATTTAACGGGCAAGAGAAAACATTGCAGCAGATATATAATGTCAATGATAACGATGATAGCGTCAGTGAGTACACACCGTCTGCTGCGAGTAAAAGGATGTGTAGAAAAAGTACAAGTACACCGTCTGTTAGTGTGTACACGCCTTCTCTAGCGGGTAACAGGAAGAAAGAGCAAAGCAAAGAGATATATTAAACCGTTGTGGGTGAATTTAATGAAGTAATGAATTATGCTAAATTGGCGAAAGCATATTATGATCCGAAGCATTCTGCCTCCTTTGGTGGAAAGGAAAAGCTATACAACGCATTTAAAGGTAACATATATAAATGTTTACATCTATATTGAAGAATGGTTAAAACGTCAGGATGTATCCACCCTTCATAGACCATGGAGAACAAAGTTTACCAGACGTAAGATAATAGTAACGCCTGTCGACGAGTTATGGCATGCAGATCTGTGCTCGATGGGTATGCCATGTTATACCCACTCTGCATTGTTGATGCGCTCTCACAGTATGCTTTGTTGGAAAATCGATATAGCAAAACGTTCGCATCAGTCAAGAAAGGATTAGAAGAATGAGCTGCACGCTGCTATGGTGGAATGTTTTCAGCAGAGCTTAAAGGGCCGAATATATAGATACATGACTCATATGAATACGAGAATTTAAATTGATGTATTACCTAGTTTAGTTGCATTGTATAATAAGACTGTACACACCAGCACATGTATGCCACCAATACATGTTGATCGTAGTACTGAGCTGATCGCATGGAGAAATATATATATTCAGGGAAGAACAAGAAGAAGAACCCAAAACAAAAGAAATATACACCGAAATCTGGTGATCATGTTTGAATCTCACATGCAAGAATGCCATTTGAGAAGGCGTATCGCGGGCAGTGGAGCCGTGAATTGTTTAAGGTGAATGATGTTCTTTCTGACAAATATCCGAACTTATATAAATTGGAAGCTTATTCAGGTGATCCAATTATTGGAACTTTTTTATCATGATGAGATTCAGAATATTGGTGGCGTGAAAGAGAATATGCAGTGGAACAGATAATTAAGAGTAGGAGGGGAGCTAAGGGAGTACATGAATCTTACGTCAAGTGACGTGGCTACCCCTCCAAGTTTACCTCGTGGGTTACTCAGCTCAACACCATACAGCATTAATAATGGACGAGTATATAGAGAGACATCCAGATCAGAGAATGTGGTGCGTAATGGGTTCGCATGTATCAAAGGAGGAGATAGTATACCCAGCTCAAGTCATAATCATTTGTATCATGATCATTATGTGTATCGTGAATCTGAGTATACAGAATGGTCAGCCAGGTATCTGGATATCACTTCTGTGTGGTTGCTTAGGGTATATATTACCCAGTCCACGCATTAAGATGCTAAAGATACTGCAACCGTCTTTGGAAAATGAACAAGGACCAGATTTACATGACTCTTCCGAGCAGTAGTAGTACACAGTACTATTCTAACAATAAGATATCCGAGCTTAGAATGCAGCTAGAGGCGCCATTGTCATTAGATGGCGAGTGGGAAGTAGGAATCGCAAGCATACCATATCCCAGGAGCTGGCTTACTATTACTAGAGAAAGTTACGTACAGATATATGTGTGGAGTAAGGCAAAGAAGAAGAAGCATGAGGATAATGCCAAATCTGGTATTGTAGTGGATGTTGGTAAACCAACACCTGTTGATCTGGTCAAACTCAAAAGAGGGCCGCAGAATGATCAACCTAGCACTCAGGGAAAAATGCGTATTCATCGTAGTTTTCTCGAACTTAGCGAATCACATATTATAAAAGTATCAAAGGGATACTATGCGGTGAAGAATATGGTAGACTATATAAATGGACAGATAGAAAATCATCAGAAATTTAAGAATAAAAAAATCTTTCTCAATTTTTATTTACATCTCGCGAATCTTGTATCTCTTACGATTAGACAGAATTATGGTACTAAGTTTGGGCCAGAAGTATCTAATTTAATTGGCTACGATGAAAAAATCCATACAGGACCAGTATAAGTATTAAAGTCATTTTGAAAGAGTCGGCAGGGCGGACCAATGACAGCATATATATATATAATGTGACATTGTCTCTCACAGCGTAGTAGGTGACACATCAGCACCACTGCTCAGAGTGATTCCCCTGTCTAGTACTGATGGTGGGAAAGATATATGCCAGTCGACGTTTCCCGATATTCAGTATCGCCCCATGTCAAATATCTACATCGATACAATAGAAATATTTATAACTAATAGGTCAGGCTCGAATATACCATTCGAGGACACAGCAGCACTGAGTGTACTCAGTCTACATTTCAGATGATGACAATGAGAAGAATGAGTATCGCTAGTGTCTTGGGGCGATATTATGCAGTCAGGCAGGATATGGATGTATTTCAGTATTTGTAGGTGCATGATACCATGCGGGCCATGGGTTAGGTAATATCCTAGGCGGACTACTATGCTCGTCAATACCTTTCATGAAAACTGTTGCCAAGGCAGTAGGTAAAAAAGCTCTTAGCGTGGGAGTTGGGCTAGCAGAGGATGGAATGGCAGGAAAGAATGTTAAATCCTCATTGAAATCAGGAGCGCATGGTGTAGCCATGATCCGATACCAGAGGCTGTAACAGGAGTATGTGGAAGATTAACCAAACCTAAACCAAAACATAAAAAGATGTGTAATGTACATAATGCTCAGTCAGCGTGTACAACACTGATGAGAAAGGGACACAATAAATGGCAGAGAAAACATGCAGATATCATATGGAAGACGCCCTTCGGACAGAAGAATGATATCAAATGGTGACAAGGGTCATCATGAGCATATTTATTCCTATAACACTGAACGTGTTCAACCGGCACTGAAAACAACATGCTGATATTAGTGTGTATATTTCTTATAGTATCATTCGAGAGGTTTAGACATGAAGCATATACTATGGACACTAAGAAAACATCACAGAAACGATGCGAAAGTGAAACGTTTACCTCTAAGAATGAGAGAAAGATGCGAAAAATAACAATGGATAATTAATAATAATAATTATTGTTTTTTCAAGTATTTATAGAATAATTGATGTCATTAAATGTTGTCTCTAATTTAGTTTATTATTGTATTTTCTTATTTTGCTTCAATGTGTCAATAAAATAAAATAAAATAAAATAAGAAAGTGTATTATTTGATCACTTGCCCTTATACTGTTGTCCCAATATCGCATTGCAATATGCACACATACTAATGGAATGATATCATGTTTATACACATAGGGGCATGCACACATGCGCACAAAGGCGTATACAGGGGCATGCACATGTGCATGGGGGCACATGCACACATGCACACACACGCACGCACGCATGCACGCACGCGCACACGCAAGCACGCACGCACGCACATACACACACAGGGGCACAACATATAACTAGCAGTATCGCATATTAGCACATGTGCATACAACCTTTATTAAACCATCATCGACATACCCTCTCCAACCTATATGCAATTCTTCACACACCAAGCTCTCACTTTAAAGACCATTCCTTAAATATATATAGATACATAATTATTATCTATATAATATTATACATACAACATCACTTGGTTTACCTATATATTACCCATGTAACGATGTACTTCGCTCTGATTCTTTTTAAAATTAAATGACTGGGGCAGTTTCAAAATCTCTTTTTAATCACTGTGGGTTGTGGGGTGGGGTGGGTGGTGGTGGGGTGGGCGCACGCCGTCCACCTAATTAGTACGTTAAACACGATCAGCAAGAAGATGATCAACGCACGCATATCAGTACCCATTTAAAAACACCTTAATCTATGTATTAACACGTCATTTAAACAATAGCATCTAGCCGGACATTTAGAACAATATGGCACGGCGGACACCTGCATGAACAATAGACCACAGCCGCTCATTTAGAATAATAGCGTTCACCCGCTCATTTAGAACAATGGCGTCCACCAACTCATTCAAACCAACCAATCAGAACGCAGTATTTAAATAGGTCAAGAGCCCATTTGCATGACAATAGCTCCCAGCGTCCCCATGTACTACTCACGTGGCGTATGTAATTATGACGGTATATACTTTAGCGACAATCCGATCCCTCCAGTAATCTGCGTGTCTGAAATAACGGCGAATACTCTTAGATGCATATATCAATATTAAAGGAACAGAAAAGAGAGCTATCACTTGACGTCGATTGTTAACGTGACTAGTATCATGAATTAAATCAGAACATTATTTTAATATAGGCCGGAGCTAGTTTTACGAAACGGTTATAAAGCGTGTTCGAATGGAAAGGTGCTAAAGTGTTGCTAGTATACACGAATAAAGTTAATACTTGGGTGGTAGTTAACATTCTGGAGTGGGCATAAGCTATGTGGCGCCACTATTTCGCACCACTCGATAACGGCTGATGATGCAAATAGTTAACATCCATGATCTACACTTTTGTGCGTATAACTCCTAAAACACGCAATTTATTTTTGTGTGTGCGCATAATAAGCCGATACTTTGCAGATATCGCAAGCTCTGTATGGCTAAATAATTCATTAAAATAGTGGTTCCTTGGAAATTGTTACCTCAAATGATAGGTTATTTGGTTGGCTATTTTGCATTGTATGTTTTGTTGTTCAGAATACACGTCCGACGCTCTAAATAATAGCAGAATAACTAATCAACCCATATCATACTGATTTATGCCGATTACAACTCACCAGGGATACTCGGATCTGCGAATCCATAAGCAGCGTGTGTTTGAAATTGAGCATATAAAGGAAAGTCCATGACTAAACATGTACTATTTTCGCGATTTCAACAGTTTTAATCCAAATATCGATAAATCTGGAGCTTAAGTTTAGAAATTATATATCTCACTGAGGCGCAATTCAATGTTCTTCAAATGTCCATTTTAATGAGACGTTGTGCTTACGTCTGTCACTTACAAGGCCTCGCACAGTGAATGGCGTACCCAGTTTCCGTATATAAATTCACATGATGATATAGGTTTAGTTCATTGTTGAATACCTAAAGACTATTATTTACTGAACAGTTATTAGAGAAAAGTTTGTATTTTCCAAGATCACATAGGCTGTTAATATTAACATAGTGGCCGTTATTTGCAAAAAATATATGGATATTGCATAGCCATTCGACTATATTCACATATACAATTTTGGTTACGTTAATTTGAAGATTTAAATGAAATGGTTTCTTTGTCATTGCTCTGTCTCTGTCAAAGTTATTATTCTACGTGTACACACTATTATCACTTCCTATAATTCAGTAACGTAGCCAGACTCTCGGATCTGAGGGCGCAACCCTGGAAGTTAACTCATTATGGTAACTGGATTCTCTCGGAGGGAGTAAGACAGACATCTGGGATGGGACTCGTGCACACCTATAAACTGATATATTGCAGTTCTGGAGGAATGATGTGTTATCCCACTTATAAACGAAAACATTGTGATCATCATCATGCACATATACCCTTCGAAGTTATATTAACCCGATCGTTATCATGTGCATGGATACTCCTGCTAAAACCTGTGATGAGTAAATGGAGATGGATTTGTTACTTCTTATTTTTGTTCTAGTGACGATGCTTCAAACTGGGCCTTTTATCTTGAAGCAGGTATTGATGTCCTTTGTCGAATGTCTGGAATGCCTAGCATACAAACTTCGACAAAGGACATAAGTGCATCAAGAATTAACAAGGTTGAATGCGATATCCAGAACATGATGGTAACAGTCAAAGAAAAAAATGGTAGATCCATGGGAAACATTTGAATACGATGGGTGAGCACGCCCCATTGTGGCCAGGCGGCCGCCGATCGTCGCCTGTCTCCTATGCTCATGTGGCTGGCGGCCTGGTATCCGGACGTCATGATAGCTCGTGTATCCCTCGAGTTCCTCATCAGCTAGTCAATGAGTGGGCGTGGCCAGTGAGCCTGTCAGAGGCTCTACATGGCTAGTTCCTGGAGGTTCACGGTCGTTTTCTGGGCAGGAGGAGGCGCGGGTGCTCGATGAGGGCGCCAACACTACTGAAGGGGTGAACTGGTTATTGTCACTGGCAGCTCAAGGTAATCCTCCCTGGTCAGCAGGTCCTTTCTGCTAGAAAACGTTTGGGATATACGTGGGGAAGGGAAGGTCTTTACGGGTGAAGTGTTGCGATATATGAGGCGCCTATCAAGGGCCGAAAATGTGCAACATGTGATTTTTTTATCTTTCCTACCTGTGTCGAGGTTATGCGATTCTCTCCCTGGGTGCTAATGTGCTAGAGGAAACGCAACAGTGAAGAGAGCGAGAGAAGTTGCTAGGTGGGTGGGGGTGAGGTACCGATCTAGTTTGAGGAGCCGTGTGCTTATTATTTTCAGTTGGCCGAAAGATTGCGAGCGAAGCAGCGAGAGAAGCAATTCACGTCCTCCTCATCAGGTACAACGTCACTCTAAATTTGATCATCGCTCGAGAGGCAGGAAAGGCATGTTCGAGAGTTATGTAGCTGTCTCGCTGGCGCTAAGCTAACGGGGTAGGAAAGAGAGAGGAAAAAATTACTAATTGCTGGGGAGAGACCGTGGAGATTCTCCTGATGGTTGGTTCGTCGCTAGCGGTTGCTATTGTCATCTGTGTCTATAAGCTGTTAAACGGTAGTGGCAGTTTTTAGTATTGGTTTCCTAAGTCAGTTACGCCCCGTTTAAAGCAGAAACGGGTCTTATGCTTCTACTTTAGTGTGCAATCGAAGTGTATTTTGCCTGGATGTTTAGTGGTCGCCACCCAATTAATATGATGTTTTCTGGAGTCGTCCTGAGGCGGGCCTTCTTTGTGTGCCTAAGTTAATATTGGGGATCCCGCATAAGGCAGTAGTTTAGAGCGAAATGTTTTGAGGTTAGGGCCTCTAATGGTCGTAGTAGGGTGCACATTTTTAGATTATACGAGACCCTCTACCCTCGCCAAATTGGGCGAGTCTTCCCATCGGAGCTGAAGACCACAATAAGTGGCATCCAGAAAGATTTGGGTGAGCCCAAGCGGAGCTTACCAAGGTTTAACCGTGGCTTCCAACTCGTACAATTAAGAGGAGAGAGATTGAAGAATCGCTTTCGAGCATAGGCGCTGCAGCGGTCTAATACAACAGCCATCTGAGAATTATGCGGACGACTAAAACTCGAGCAGGGTGACCCAATGGTTATCCACTTTAGTCGTTTAATCAAGAATGACAACACCAGAGTCACATAACTAATGGTTTAGCCAAACGGCGAACCAAGTGGTCAAAACGAAAAAGGAGTCGCTAGTTGATGGAGAAGATCAGGCTGTGGTGAAGTTTCTTCTAGGGTGCACCTAATGCATGCTAGTGGCTGTTGTAATATTTTAAGCGGTAACGTCTTTACTAAGACAAAGGGAAAGGGGTTATTGGACTCACAAAAAGCTAAGTGTGGGAAAAAGGGCAGTGCCTGAAGAGAATACGTCTCTGTTAATTGGTCTCGGTGGTGTAAATGAGTCACTGTGTTACGATCGTTCACTTGGAAGCGGCACTCAAGAAAGAGCAGAAAAAGATAACCTGAGGAATGCGGAGAACTGGAAGCTCAGCTTTCCTTAACCGTTAATGGTTTGCTACTCAAGGAGGCGCTAGCCTTGCTAGAACAGACTCGGAGTGTGGTGTCTGTGAAGGAGAGCTAAGAAGTGTGCCGATGACTTTCATTTTAGGGAAAGTTCCAAATGTGGTGCGGTGGGCCTAACTTTAAGAGAACGCAGTTTGGTGGAAATATGCATCTTCGATCGCAGCGCTCTTATATTTCTTCATGCTGTGTGAAGTGCTGAGGATGCCACCCACAAATTTCGCGGCCGAGGCTGGCATCGTAATAGATATCAAAGCAACAACACGTGTGACGCTAATATGTGTCTTCATGTCGAGCGGAGCGCGAGATCATCATACGAATTTGGTAGCAGACACAGGTTATCTCTTCAAATAATTTCGAGCAAGAATAAGTTGTGGTAAAAGGAAATCGAGACTTCACTCGATGTAAATCATAGGGCTGAAATAAAAATAGCAATCAAATCTGCAAAGAATGGCAATTGCGGATGTTAGTGCATTTAAGATTTAACACAATTCACAACAAAAAAATGTTTGTCACAGTATCTGGCGAACACTGGGTCTAGCTTTTGCTATTGCAGACGCTGCTGGCTTTGAAACAACCTTAGTAGGTTTCTTCCAAATGTGCAACATGACGTGGTGACTTAGTTCCCAGAGGTCAGAGATCACTATGCCGTGAAAATGGCTATGGAATTCCTAGTTGAATACCTCATATAGTTCCGTGGAACAGGAGTAGATGAATCGTTCATGGACGCAATGTCCACAGCATTTCAGGAGCAGGCGACAGCGTTGAACATGTGTCGAATGCAGTCGTGTAACTATTCTAGTTCGAGCGGCAAAGGTTTTCCATCCACTGTTCTTCAGACGGACGCTCGAGGCAAATACAAATATAGCTGGAGGCGGAACATGGTTGGAGACGTGTACCAAACTTTAAGTTTGTTTCTTTCCTTTTCTTCCTCAGGAGATAATTGGTACAAGAGGTCTAGAAGTAGTCACACGTTTTTGCGGCAGGCGGATGTATGCAAGTTCGTCCGTGAAGACCACACAGTTTCTGTTTTTCCTGCATCGAGCGGAAATGCGACGTTCCGTGCACAGGTGTTAAAGCGGCCCAAAGAGAAGCTGGGATATCGGAACAACATGGGATGATAATCTGGCTGCTTTCAATAGCAGCCATGCAAAAAGTGAAGAGGATCGACCGGCTGACAGCTGTGTAGATGTTGAACTCAGCAAGCAGTTGGTGGAAAGGTATATCGTGCGGTCTCACTGGCAGTACCAAGACCGTCAGTGGGAGTCATTGGTGAACTGTTAGTGCAAATCTCCGGCGGGACAGTATTCGTCTCATTTCAGGCAGATTCGGCTCCTTTTATACTGACCAGTTCTGCATCTCATTACCTTTAGACGAATGGTCAGATTCTTGGAAGCGCCCTCAGCCAATCAAGAGTCAGCGGCGTGAGAGTGTGTGCTCCAACAGCATCTAAGTGAGAGAGGCTAGCTCAGCAATAGCGTGGTCAATTTCGTTCTTTCGAGAAACAAAGCTTGCGCTCAATTTTAAATCTCTTGGTTATCCTTGCTAAAGCTTCCTTACAAACATGATTTTCAAAACGTGGTCATCTTCGGCTTTCTATCGATACCAAATACTCTTAGCGGCATTGTGATCATAGGCCGCTACACGAGGAAGAAGTCATGCAAAAATAGGTTATACAGCCTAAAAAGGTCCATCCAGTCAATGCCATTACGTGAACGTAACCATGTCCGGTCTTAAGAGCCCTCCTATCTACTACGAGGGTACTCCCAGTTTAACTTTCTCCCGATTGCGCATTCGTATTGTCATCCATCGGGGTAACAATAGCACAACTCGGAAGGCGGTATTCACTGGCTACAGGTTGGCTAGACCTTCCACACACCTTGACGAACAGTGTCACTGGAACTGTTTCAGATGATAGACTCCCAGCATGAATTCCAATTGCGAAAGAACGTGGTGAATCGAAGAACACATTTCTCAACAGCATATTGGTGAGCAAACAAACGCAAAACAAAACAATTTCTGGGATTCAGTTACAAAACTTAAGCGCTAGCACGTTCTCAGATTTGAACAATCCATTGAAGGCTTCCGCTGGACAATAAGACATTACCTTATATCCAACATTAATGGACGCATATTCAGCAGTCTGTTTGATGTGGCAAAAGAACGACACGTTGAGTTGCATCGAATAATGGCATATGAATTATCTCCAGTGCCACTAGCACTTTCTTACTTTGATGGGACACTGCGAAAAAGTACAGAAAAGCGAGCTTCTCAAAGAACTAGATGTTGACTCTATTTTGCCAGATGTCTCGTTTAAGACAAGTCAAGCAATCCATGCATGCATGATATATCTGCTTGTAGGCATACAGATGTTGGCCAAAAGCAATAAGACACCATTCGATTGACTGATTGCTGAAGTCATCCGCTCGAAATTCAAGATCACGTGTTGAAAGATCATGGAGAAGTGCCTGAAAGAACGTGCTGGAGATAGAAATCAGTAGTCGGTGGATTACCAATGAACCGTCGGAACTATCTGTCACTTGTTATAAACAAAACAAATCTCCTCAACTTTCTTACATCAGACCGGTGTATGCAACTGCCAAAACGTCTCTCTAATGGCGACATTGTCTAGGTTGGCTCACTCAGTTGCTCTGTTGAATGTAACACTGTGAATGGTTCGGCTCTTACTTCAGATCATGGAGAAGTCAAGGAGGTATGGTTTCACACATAAACTGGAAAAAATCGCTGGTATTTGTCAATTCATGCAATGGTCTGGAAATTGGGTCCAGATGCTTACAATGATCTTGCAGTTTTGCATGCCATCGCATGTTGTGACTCAACAAGTAGATTGTCTGGAACTAGCAAGAAGATTATGAGAATAGCTCCTAAAGCAGTGCCTTACGCTATGTAGGTGTCGCAAAATGTAATAATGACGGGAAAGTGTTTCATTGCTTTGCTGTATGGAGGAGAGACATCTGATCTAGACAATCTGCACAATGATCTATTCACAAAGTAACACCTTGACAGCAGCCAACTACCTCCAACGTAATGATGCTACATTACAACATCGAAAGCGTGTTAATAAGCAGTGCTGCGTGTGGAAAGTGGCATGATGTCGGTACTACAGAGAGCTTTCCCTGAAGGTAGTGGATGGTATTGTTTAAAACGCACTTGTCTCCCACTACCTGAGCAAACCGCCAGCCCCTCTGTTGTGGAACTTGAGAGCTGCAAGTACATAGAAGGGCGTACTGGAAGGTAATCCTGTAAGAGGGCTGAGATTGTATGCACATTTGCATGCGCATGTGAACGCACATGCCAGAACACTATACTATCGACAATGACTCTCAGGATAATGTAGATGATGAGTGACATTAAAATGTGTTCAGGAAATGATTTCATAGTACAATGTGTAATTAGTACTGTTTAAATAACAAAACTAAAAAAGCGCATCTAAATCAACTATAAACGCGTGTATAGCGGCTTATCAATGTGGTGCCAGATGTAACCAATAGTTATGCGGATAAATTCAGATGGTGGCTGATCTTAAAGACGTTTGGTAAGTGATCTTCTGTGCCACGTGCACAAACCTGTCTACAACGGAGAATGTCTGACCCGCCAAATTGTGGTCACTAAAGACACTTGGTATGTAAAACTAAGTAGTTTATGAGTTTGTAGACATTTAGTGGCCACAAGGTGGCAGGTTGTAAGGAGGACGGCCCGTCGTTAAGCACTCATCTTGTGGCCCCAGAGGCAGGTGCCCATTATAGACATGTTTTACTGTATATGAATCATGGAAAAAGGTTTTGTGATCGATAATAAACTTTTGAAAAATATAAATATTGGTTTTAACAGTATAGTAACATGCCAAACTGATGCTTTGTGCCGGAGCTGTAATTCTGCTGGGCTGATAATTCAGTTTATGAATGGTGATAAATGTGATTGGTGTGTTTAGCTTTCTGCCTCCTAGCAGGTTATGGCATAAATCATGGTATTATTTATAAAAGTCCACCTCTATTTGGATATTAGCCTTGAATTGTTTAAACATTGATTGATGATAATTGGCACTATTTTGCGTGGGGTGGTGCGGAAGAGTGGTGCATCCTAGCTTAGAGTCACATAAAAAGGTAACTACCTCCATGGCAGTAATCTCAAAGCTCTATACTACAGTATTACACCATCAAACCTTTGACACCTTGTCAGTCGAACGAACTCAATCTTTCACGTACTAATACTTATCTAAACCTGCTTCATATAAATGACTATAATGTGCTGCAGCTATTTTGCTTGAACTGGAAGCAGATTTTGACGGCATATAAGCCTTTGAGATGCAGATATACAAATACTATTATTTATATACCGAATGTATAATCGCGGTAATTAGTGGCTTGTGGTTTAATACTATATTTTGTACGCATTATATTTAATATGCTGCTTACCATGCCATCGTCAACGCATTTCAGTCAAATTGTGAGTTGACTGAAACTCGTTGACGATGGCAGGAAATACATTCCAAACACCCAGTAGGTATCATGTTGCGAACCTGAAACCAAGCCACGAAGTAAAAAAACCCATGTTTACTGAAATTCGTTACTGCTGTCGGCAACAATGGCGTTCAATCGTTATGTTTTCAAAATAATCCAGTAATTTACCAGGAGCCAACTAACCACCACATATCGACGTCCATTGGGGATATTATCGGTTCTAGGCAGTGAATTAAGTTCAGTGATCCCTCTACATATATCAGAGCACAAAGGCCCGGCTGACGTTACTAACATGTTCGAACTCAAACACAATTCACCTTTCCAGAGTATCCATTGATGATTTGACGTCCTATGACGTCATAATCAGCCAAGCGGTGTGTAGGATGGCACCATAATCATTACGTTAAAATGCTTCTATTAGGCTCGTTTTTAACTCTTAATAGTCCGAGACGTTGCACAAATTGTATGCCTCTACTTGTTAATAAACATGATATTGCATATTTTGAAACTAATTTGACTGGTCGCCGCTGCTCCCATAGGCACCAACCGCACCCAGTCAAATTAGTTTCAAATTATTCAACAGCTTACCTGTATAGTTTTCTGGAAAGTGATAGTCATGGAGTTCAGAAATCGTTCTATCCCAACACGAGCGATACAGTTTTACACACATGATTCCAGACATGCGGGAATGGTCGCATGCAGGTAGTACTCAGTCAATGAACAATAGTACCATTTGCTCAACAATGACCACTACAACATATCAAAGTTGCATGAAGTAATGCGTCTTAGACAATTGACATCCTGACGGCCCGCGAGCGCACCGATGAGTGATGTGTCATCTGGCCTTTGGCATCAGACAGTCAATTTAACATGATCATATCGAATTAAGTTTTTGAATTAATGTGACAACTGTATTTACGACCCAATATCCGGTAACCTCTCACGATGCCAAGATATGTCAATCATGTTCCTCTCTTGGGCATATCTAGCTTTACATTCTAAGATTATATGCTAAGCATGTTATATTCTTCAGATATACATCATTCGATGAAGTGTTTGCATAGGAAAACAGTATTGGTGAAAGCCGTTGCTGCCTTCAACGTGTCTTTCACTATGACCCCCTGGCGGTTAACATATGTAATAGAATAAAGGCCTAATGTGGCAATGTTTGCTTGAACACACCGTGTGATGCAGTAGCCCATGTTCAGCATGCTGATAACAATGAATCTTCTCTGGCACTCAAGTAGCTGCTGTCATAATTAACTATGTCATTAGTTAGATAGATAGATATGTATTTGCCACAATAGGCCATAGGCCCATGAGCGTAACAATAATTAATACAGAATTTAGTAGTAATTTATGATTTAAAGTACATAATTTACCGTTAACAAGCCACTAGCCCACATATGAATAGTAATCGACACTAATACTCCCAACACCTCCCCTGATCAACCGGCGACAATGCTCAATTCAATGTTGAATATTTTGAAACTCAGATAACCTCACAATCAATATGGCGAAACTAAAGAGTACGAATGATATTTGTTTGATGAATCTTCAATTTAATATATATTGTGTTGAGTATTATGAACCCGATTTGACTGGAAGCTATTTTTGCCATAGGCGCATAGGCCGCAATTGTCACAGCAAAATTAGTTGCGAAATAGTCTACAGCTTAATTGCTTAGATACCTGCGTGCGTGCGTGCGTGCGTGCGTGCGTGCGTGCGTGCGTGCGTGCGTGCGTGCGTACGTACGTACGTACGTACGTACGTGCGTGCGTGCGTCTGGATTGGTAGCGATACAGACGTCCCTATCCGCCTGAGCAGGGAAAACGAAATTATCTACGAATGTGAAGCTGAATAAATAATATCGATGAGATACGATCATTTATTTTCCAGATTGAGTTGGTTTTTGTCATGCAATAAAATGTACCCAGGCGACTTCTTTCAGGAAATCGAGTAGGAAATAATCCTGGTTGTCTGTAGTCATAAAAAGAAAACCCGCTATGGTTTATCTCGAATTCACCTTTCCAGAGTATCCACCTATCATCTGACGTCACATGACGTCATAATCGGCTAAGCTTGTGTAGGATGACGTCATAATCATTACGCCATAAATGATTATATTTACCCCGTCCTTAATAGATAGACGCGTGGTACGAATTGTATATCTCTGCTATTTAATATCATGTTGTAGCCATAGGCAGCAAGTTCCCCCAGTCAAATTAGTTCCAAAATATTCAGTAGTTTACCTGTTTAGTTTTCTGGAAATTTCTAGTCACGGAGTTCCGAGATCGATCGATTCCAACACCAGTGAGGTGTTGGTGGAGCTTAGCTAGAGATGGGCGGGCATGACTAAAAATAGAAAATCTATTGTTCATTTCTTAACCACGTGAATCCGAGACACTGAATTCAATAAACTCATTTACAATTTAATAGATATTATGCGCAACATGTTTAATTTGTTCGATGTGTGGGCTGCTGCTGTCTAACAGATCGCATTCAGGTACTCAATCGCAACTGTTGCTACCATTGGTCCAACCATGAAAACACCATCTTATCAAAAGTGCATGATATAATGCTTCTTAGACAATGGGCATCCGACAGCATGACTGTTCGCAAACACGGGGACTATTAACCTTTTCGTGCCGAAACCGGCAAAACCAGGCCTCTGTAATGGTCTTGCGTTATGTTCATTTGCAAGCCAAAAGAAGACCATTTTGGAAATTTTACGACTGTAATGACTGGCTCTGTAACCAACCCAGTCATTTCAGTTGTAAATTCTCAAGAAATCGACATTAAATTAGCAAATATTTAGATTTGCTTGATCAAATTTATCCACTAAAGGGTGAACGTGTCATATGGACTTCATCATCAGACAATCTATTCAACGTGATCATATAGAATTCACATTTTGAATTAAAGAGACTTTATTTACAACACTATATCCGGTAACCTTCCACAACGCCAAGACGCATCAATCATGTTACATTTCGAGGGCGGGGTGTACATCTAGCTATACAAATTGTATGCTACGGTACAAGTCATAAGTTAGGTGATTCTAAAACAAAAGCGGACACATGTTAGTTAGGAAGAATTGTTCTGTTGAATATTTTTAGTATAATTGGATTGGAAGGCATTGCTACCTTAGGCGGCAATGTTTTTCAATCCAATTATGTTCAAAACACTCATAGGTACACTGTCCTTTGCTTTGCTATCATGGTAAGTTGTTTCTTAGCTGTAAGCATGTTATGTGTCTCAGACATTCATCAGCATATATTTAATATTGCATGAAGATGTGGATCCATGGAATAAACAGGATTAGTTAAAGCAGCTGCTGTCTTCACCATGTTTTTCATTATGACCACTTCGCGGTGAACACATAATAGAATAAAGGCCTAAGGTGGCAAGCTCTACCTGAACAAAACGCGTGATGCAGTAGCCCATGTTCAGCATTCTGATACTAATTGTGGGTTATGGTTTGGCACTAGCGTATCTGATGACACAATCAATCGGGGGTGGGGGTGGGGGGGGTGATTCCTGTATATCCATAAATCATATGACGTCGCAGTCAACTGCGTCACGTGTAGGCTAAGATCATAATAAATTACGCCATGGCGTAGGCCTAGATAAGTTCGTCTCCAACGCTTAGTTGATGACGGACTAAGTCGTGAATCACAAGTCTTCAACTTTTTAATAAACATTCTGATGGCTATTTTGTAACTAATTTAACTTGGCGCTTTTGCCACCCAGTCAAATTAGTTTCAAAATATTCAACAGCTTACCTGTATTCTTTTCTAGAAATTGATAGTCATGGAGTTCAGCGACCGATCGATTCAAACACAGGCGAGGTGTGGGTGGACCTTAGCTAAAATGAGTAGGGGATAGCTAACACCGCACTCTTCCATTGCGTCACTAATTATATGACCTCACATTCAAAATGCCAAAGCTAAGGTGTACGAATTGTATGACTTTGATGAATCTACAATGTAATATATATATTTGTTGAATAGTTAATAAGTAATTTAACTGGGAGCTATATCTGCTTCCATCATAGGCCGCAACTGCCACAGTTAAATTAGCTTCAACAGATTTTACAGCGCACTTGCATAGGTACAATGGAATTGAGACTCTGGGAATCCATGTTTCACACATTCAAATCGACTCTAATGTTTGCAGCAAAGGACGCATCCAGTTTCTCAGTCACTCTTACGACGTCATACTCAACTACGTCCTAAGTCGGCTGACGTCATAATCAATTACGCAATGAATGACACGATATAGGCTGTCACAAACTCTCAACAGTCCGTCAAGTTGTACGAATTGCATGTCTTTGCTATTTACTAAATCGTCTGTTGAATATTTGTTTCAAAATATTCAACAGGTAACCTGTACAGTTTTCGAGAAATTGATATTTAGAGAGTCCAGGGGTCGATGGATCACAATTCTGGCAAGGCGTAGGTCGAGCTAAGCTAGATATGGGCGTTGCATAGCTAAAACTGGATTCCTCCATTGAGCATTGCATAGCACGAAATGGGCGTGCCATAACTAGAAATAGATGTGTGTATGAACTGACCAAAGTCTGCTATTGCCTGCGGTTGATGATGCACATATATCTGTTTCTGGAGTGGTAGTGGTACGACGCGATCCATCTAGGCACAGAGAGACGCCATTAGAGACAACTGGTCTATGAATGTGATTAGGTTGAAGCTGAATATAAAATCTATACGAGACAAGATCATTTATTTTCCTGATTGAGATGGTTTATGTCATGAAATAAAATGGCCCCACGTGACGTGTTAGAGGAGATAGGTTAGGAAATAATCCTGGTCGTCTGCATCCATAAAAAGAAATCCCACTATGGCTTATCTCGAATCGTTCGTTTCTTAACCATGTGCAACTGAGAAACCAAATTCATTTAATGACCAAATCTGGTCACTGAAATCAACGTATTTCCTTATTGAATGTCTGTTTGACTATTTTTTTTAATTTACGACTAGACTAACTGGCTCGAGCACAGAGCCAGACATGCCAGTGGTACATTTTCTTCTCTTGGCTTGCAAATAGGCATCCCTCCAGACTGTCGCAGATGCCGGTTTTTTTGGCTGGCTTCGTCATGAAAGGGTTAATAAATATTGTGCTGAATCTTTTGAACTTAACCGGCTTGTAGGTTGAGCTGCTACCTAACAAATACGCAACAACAGGTTCCTATCAAATTAGATTCAAAATGGTCTTCCTGTATAATTACCTTTCAATCTACGGTTCAAACGGTTAACGTAATTCAGTTGTGATGACGTCATGGGATTTCTTGTAAATGAAGAAATCCAGTTTTAGCTATTCCCCGCCCACCTCTAGCTAAGCTTCATCAACGCTTCACCCGTGTTGGAATCGATCGATCTGAACGTTGTTGATTATTTTTTTAATTATTTTTTTAAAACCCTATAATTGACATGAAGCCAAATTGAGGAATCCAGTATCTCAATTAATCAGAATCAACTAAGTGGCGTCATTTTTACACACTTAATAGTCCGTCAAGTTGTACGAATTGTAATGACTTTACTATTTAATAAACACACTGTTCAATATTTTGAGGCCTGAGCAGTATAAGACGTGGGCAACTGCTTACTGACTGTGGTTACCATACAACCGTAGCGGAGCCTCTCAGACTTCAGCTCTTAGTCTCCGGCACACAACCGCCGCGTCCGCATCTAAGTTTGTGTATGCTCTCAGGAGGATATCACCCGAGTGCAAATAAATTAATCTAAAAGAAGGAACCCTCACTTCGAACAACTTCAGAGGAATCTTCCTGCGGATGGGCCTTGTGGCCCCGACGTAAAGAACTCATTGTAAGTGGAACGAGTGGTGATTCTTGGTGGACAACTCGTCACATCTGCCGGGCCATGCTGAAAAGTGGTAATGAAACTCCATGTAATGTATTGTGTATAGCATTTAACTTTAAGACCACAGTCTAGTGGGACTTTGCCTACTGCGCCGCACGAGCTATACGGTGCACCAGGTGTAGTTCGGATCGACCGGTTGGGTACCGGCTGTATCAGCTACGCTGGGTATGCGCCACCCATCTAGGATTCGTTTCCTGAGCACGCCCCTTTGGGTAGAGCTATAAGTGTATATAGGCCTATGGGAGAGAGAGCGTGTAGAAAAACGACTAAGTTCGTTAAAACGCATTATGCGCATGTGCGCGTCAGGATGCTGTTTCTATGGAGCGCATGGCTGTGACCTAGATAGGATGGCGCTTATAGTGTACCGAGCTGGTACTCTGTAATTCTTATTGATTGTCTGTTCCCGTTAAACCTGGCATTAATCAAGATCAGAATTCGACGGGCTTTTTAAATCTGTAAACCATTTAAAAATCGGTTGAGAAATGGCTGAGTTATCCAGGAAAAGCTCTTCTTGATTATCTTCAAAATATTGCCCTGAAGTCATAATCACGTGGACGATAAGCTTCTAGAATGTTCTAGAACGTTCGACGACGCTATTATTAGCTGTGCGCTGATTGGCTGTTGCTCGAACGATGATTGGATGAAGCCTGCGCATGTGACGTCATGGAGAGTATAAAAGGAGAAGCGATCCAGTGATCGAGAGCATCCTTGGCCAGTGGCCGAACAGGTTGGAGCTGTACCAACTATTATCAAGCATGACACGCGTCTTTCTTCGCTCTGAGTCGGGTTTTTATCCCGTAGCATGCAGTTTCCAACCCACCGCGCTAACACAATTTTGTAACTCCCCTTCTGAGGGAGTAATTTTGAACTTTCGATAACTGTTCACGAATACTACATCTACATTCGGAACACAAACTTGCGGCAAGGCCTGATAATGCGAATCTACAGATGTAGAGGCAGGATGATCTTTGGTGGATGACTCGCCGGATCTGTCGGCCACGCCTAAAAGTGGTATTTCAAACGCCACCGCACTAATCGTGTGGGTTCTTTCGACTTTCGACCGTAGCAAGTGAACTCTGCCTGGTGATGCTTTGTTTTATATCTTCATCCGCATCTGACAACCCCCGCTAGTGATCGGGTTGTTTACACTTTCCATCCGTACCATCGGTGTATGAGAACATTCTTCACCACGTAGTACTCTCATATCTTTTGCTAACTGCTCGTTAGACATTCTGAATCGGCCTACAGTGCTGTGCGATGACACCCCCCCCCCACCGCCATAAGTGTTCTTGCAAAACTCTTGTTTGCGGAAAACAGCTTGCAGGAACCACCCTGCGGGAACTTTCCAGCTTCTGGAGAGCGCATCATATCACGTCGACTGCAGATCTACGTGTCAATTTCAGTGGCACGGTAGCCTAACTTGGGAATGACTGCCAAGTATTCAAGTAACTATACTTCACTGTTTAATTATTTCTCTATATAGGTTTTGTTAATTATCTCGTATCCGTACTAACGGTTCCGATGACTAAAAGGAACCATAACGGTCTTAGGACCAAGAGTTATAATTTCTGTATTTGTTAAATAGTTATTTTCATTTTCCTCAATGTGTTGTTAACTGCACTATAGTAGGTTCGTCAACCTGTATTACTATATATCTTAATCATTGCCACCGTATTGTTTGTTCTGGTTAGATTACGTTTGTATATGGCCAGTGGCCATCCGTTAACTTGTTTGCTTAAGTATAGAAAATATAGGAATGCAGTGCACGTTGGAAACACTATACAGCAATATTTATATATGCAACATTTTCTCCCACCACCAACAATTTTTCACTGAGGTCGCTGTCCATGCTATGACTTTGTTTAGCCTGGCATGCTACCGGCTAAACCTTTTAGTGCGATAATCTAGCCCCGCACTCCGGTAAGACTCATAACCCCAAGATTTTGTCTCTCTTCACATTCCTCTTAGCCTTGTGGCTTCTTAATTGTTTGGACGTCCCTGTCTGCACCATGGGCTGATCTGACTCTAGGAAACAATTGGCGTTTCCGAGCGGTGATGACTACGGTACGGTATCCCATACACATTCCCGTGTATCTTCGGATACTTAGTAGATAGTACTTTAAGCCAATGTAGGAAAGCACTGCGAAAACACATGTATTAATTATTATCATATTTACTGACAATCCTCCCACGCCGCAGTGCAAAACTGGCAACTTGTGTATAAACCTAACGTCAGGTTAAACGGTTAGTTCCATAGGACCCGGTGACGGGCGAGAAACGTATGCTCACCGAATTCTGTTTAAATGTCTGGGCATGATATTTAGATCTGCCACGCCCTTACGGGAAGGACATTTACGGTGTGCATCCGTCTCTCTTACCCATCCCCCCATAACGATAGGAGATATGGTCTAACAATGCTTCCATGAAATGTAAACCATGTCCTGTAATGTTTCATGTGGTTGGAGCGCGGAATGTCCGGATCCTCACCCAGTTCGGAGATCCCACTAAGTAACATGTATGAGTGTTGTCTGCAGTATTGATGTCCTCGAGCATCTGTTCTCCATGGCAGCCGTGTCTAACAGCTAAACTAATTCTTGTTTTGAAAACAACCTAAAGTGATTAAGCAGAGCAGAAGGCCCGCAGAAATAAAGCAGCAACTACTAACTCAGCATATTAGGAATTACATAAGACAGGGTTGAAGGAATCCATCGGGAATCTTCTGTCACATCTCCACATAAAATAGTACGCACCCCTACAGTCACAATCTCACTAAGTATGGTCTATTCTTTGTACAGCATTTGTGTTTGAAATATTAGAGTGCCTACTATTCTTCTCCCGCTTTAAGCCATGGGACACCTTCCTGAGACGGAGGCCTGCGCGAGGCACTTGCCTCTCGCAAGGATTCAGCAACGACAGTCCATGCCAGGATAATACTCCTCACCCAAACTTGCACTAGGAGTAGTGCCCGCGTGAGGCACATCACTTTTCGTCCGAGATAATCTTCTTCCTTTCAGCTTAGAGTTATAATAGCTTATATTAAGTTAAATAGCTATGTCTCATGTACGGGAGCCTCCCTTGCGAGGATACCTCTGCGGACCTACGAGTCTGTGTGGTGCCTCCGGGAGCCCCATGTTTAAAAGTTCATCCACCTGCCTTTATGTCTTGTATTTTCGTATGCTTTTATTGTAGTTTTATCTAGCATATTTTAGGTAAACACATTGTATAGACTTATATTTTTATGTCACCAAATCAAATCTTGTAAGTCCATAGATCACGAAATTGCTATGGACAAGCATACAGGTGACACAAACTCTTGGGATGAGACCGTTGTGTGTAATGTTCGCGGGAATGGTCGTATGGCCCCACCGGAACGATTGAGTTCCACTGGCCATAGGAGCCATTTTTTGTTTCCCGCAGGGCAGTCTCATTCAGGGTCCGTCACCCCGAGACCGGATGCTAACCAGCGTCGTCACTCGTCGTGCACTTATGGCGCGCCGAGTCGATATGAGACATCGGAATGGCCCGACACCACCCGGCGAGCTACACAAGTACTGTATACAGGGAAGATGCACATGCATCATTATTTAACTTTCAACTCTAGCCCTTCATTACTACCGGGCAGCTTCCAACTTCCACTACAGTATGGAACCCTTTGTCACATTGTTTAAATTAATATGACTGTCTAGTGGACATCTGCCAACGCAATCGTTCTTCTTCGCCGTCTTTGAGACTGAGCTGCATCAACAGTTTGCCTTCGGATATCTGCCCAGTAGCTTCAGAATCGAACCATCTCGCTTTCCTCATCTGGGACGTATCATCTACTGTGATCTACGAACTTTTTCCGTACCGATGATTAATAAGTACTCATCTAACTGTATTTTCGTATTACTGTATTTTTGCATTTATAGGTACTGATGACTAATAAGTACCGACCGTTCGTCTGAGACCGCATTTTATAGCTTATGCTTTACCGTATATATTATCCTTGTTTTGTGCTGATGCCTAACAAGCACCGCAAGGTCGTGTGATCTTAATTATTGTCAATAATGTGATAGTTAGCTATGTATATGGCAGCAGCCATCCTAGTTACTTGTTTTGTTTATTTTATATAAAATACTAGGACCGCAGTGCGCTAGGCTACACTATACAGCAAAAATAAAACCGCATCACCTTTTTCCCCCAGCATTGCTTTTTCACTGAGGTCACTATTCAGGTTCTCATTAATCGACTAAACCCGGCTATTCTAGCTCGATAGCATAAGTTTAGAACTAGTTAGGAATGGTTGCTCGTTAGGAGTCATTTGTGTACGCTTCTTTTCCGGATGTAGCAGAAATGTAACACCGTACACGGGCTAGGTGGTATAAATTGGCCATATACCATAGGGCCTCCTTAGTAATATATGAGCGATTGTTTCTTCCTATGTTCCTCCAGCTGAGAGGCTTATAATCGTCTGGATCTCCCTTCGACGCATTGGTGCGATCCGTCTCCCGAAACTATTGGGGTTTCCGAGCTGTGGAGACTAAAGTGTCCATTCCGCACACACTCCCCCCTGTATCTTCGGATACCAGCTAGCATAAATATCCATGCCAAAGTAGGAAGCACTGCGAAAACATTATATTATTTTAACCGGCCAGCCGTACATCTCTGGACATTCTTAACATAACCCTAAAGACAGGTCAAATGTTAGTCCCTGGGAGCAGATCATACATGATCTCTCCTCAACACACCAGGTGACGTACGGGACACGGATCTCCCTTTAACTCTTCACAGTGACTGGGTGCGGTCTTCGAACACACCACGCCCTCACGGGAAGGTCACTATAGTTGAATATCTGTCTCCTTATCCCCACCGTAAAAGTATATGCTTTTGTAAATATATCTTATCCTAGTGATGTTGTATGTGGTTGCAGTGCGATAAGTAACGGGATCGTTCTATGATTCAGGAGATGCCGCACTGTGACATGTCTGCTCGATGCCTTTCTGAGGCGGATGCTCCATAAGGTGACCTTATGGAAACCGAACATTTCCGCCAGGCAGGCATGTATTTACAAGATAGGTAGACCTACTTGCCACTTGCGCCCAAAGCATGGAACATGGAGCTAACAACTAAAGGTTAGTCTAGGGTGTAGCAGAAGGACCACATAAATAATGCGGCAACTACCAATGCAGCATCTGTAATCTACATAAGATGACGGTTTTGAATTCTCCCGAAATAATTCACCCCATCTTCACGTAATTCAGCGTGCATCACAATAGCATACAATTTCACTAGGTTAACCCACACTACGCACTTAGCATATGTTTGAACAAGAGAGTGGCCTTTTTGCCAACTCTCTTCCTCCGCTTCGGCGTTGAAGGCATTTTCCTGTGACGGAGGCCCGCGCGAGGCACTTTCCTCTCGCAACAATAATATTTTGTTAGGGGTATAAAGGTTTATGTTAAACCGCATAAGTAGCCACGCTAAGACTCTAGGAGAGTTACCTTGCGGATTTAAAGATCAGCGAGGTACCTCTGACGAGCCCACATTAAACAAGACACCAACTTAGTCCTATGTACTATACTTTCGCTCTCATACTAGCAAACGAGTAGCATTGTTTGTTTTAGTTACATTAATTTATTAATTATGTCTAACTCCTAAATTGAGTAATGGGCTGTCATACCGGTGGCACGAACAGCCAGGACGAGACGATGTGGTTCCATCTTGGCGGCATTGGTGGCACGGCCCGAGTGGAACGTTATCATTCCACCGGCTCTAGAAGTCGGTCTTTGAACATTCCGGAGTGTCGCGAAACACGATCCGTAACCCCGATAACCGACGCTAACCAGCTAGTACGCGCATCATGTACATGCTGTGCAGCGGAACAGAATATTCGGACGGACTACCGCGTACCCACCCCCGGAGGCTACAGTCACATATTTGCATGAGAAGTCCAATATAGAAACTGATATAGACTACTGGGGCAAATACCAATGCAAACATGTGACTAAGCATGTCATAAAATATGTATTCCATACGTTACATTTTTAAAGTTTATGCTAACAGTAATCAAGTTACTGTATCTTTATCTAGACCTAATAGCAATTCTGACAGCATCGTGCCACAATGACCTGAGTAGATTAACGCTGATTGCAATACCTTCATTCGCGAGTCATCTCTCTAGTACGCAAAATGCCACTTACTGATCAATTTCATGTTCTATATTGTCGTCTGCTAACATGTGTTCAGAAACCCATCACGTATACGTATTTCACGGTCTTCTAATACTGAGAATAGTAATAATATTTTATATTTCGTTAAATGTTGTACTAACCACAACAAATTTTCGGAAAATCACAGGAATTTTAACGCATATTTCTTTATTTCACAGAATAGATTTTTGAAACGGCCAATAGCGGCCATTTAAAATTACTCCATTAATATTTTCGCGGACGCCACAGCAACATGGCTCTGTTTGTGCCCTGACATCTGGCCCTAAAATGTCCGTGTTATGGCAAATACGTCGATAGTATGAAATAACTCGGCTATTCATCAGGGCATACATTTATTTCATAGGATGCAACACCGCCGTCGTCGGTCCTTGCCTCTCTGTTTATAACCTTCATCTTCATCTACTAATATACTAGCTACAGTATGTATTACTTTATTGACCATTTAATTAACTAGACCTGTAGAGGTCATTTTAGATAGATATGTATGGTGTCATTATTTCAAACTCTATCGCCTTCGCCGGCGAGAAATTGCTGGCATAAACCCAGTATCATAATCCTAACGCTAGCCATTCCTATGCGGACCTCCAATGTGAGCGCATACCCAGTGTCCAGTATAGTTTATTATCAGGCGTATGTTTGCTATGGTGCAAGTGACAACAAATATATTTATAACGAGTTTACTGAAAACTGCTGCTAAGTATAGCAGTAACAGCTTTCCAACAAACTGTTGTCAAACTAATCAGATAATAATACAATTGTCAGTTTATCACTAGGTAATGCTTTGACAATAATTTCGATGAACATCGCTGAATTGTTATCAAAATAATCAGCTGGTCAGTCAATGTTGCAAGATATTTCGAGCAACTGTATTGACAATCATTTCTGACCAAGGCAGCAACAGAGTTGTCAAATTTTTCGTAGAATAATCAGCGGGTTTTCTGTTTTGTTAGCTAACATATGCATACACAATGGACCTTTCCGATTTTAGCTATGCCCCGCCAATCTCTAGCTAAGCTCCACCCATACCTCGCTCGTGTTGGGATCGATCGATCTCTGAACACCCTGCCTATCAATTTCCAAATAACCACAGAGGTAAGCTGTTGAATATTTTGAAACTAATTTGACTGTGTGCTGTTGCTGCCTAAGGCATGTTTATTAAATAGCAAGAATTACAAAGACATACAATTCATACACCGTGTCGGACCAGTTGAGATTTGATGACGGTCTATATGGAACCCTTTGCGACGTAATGAGTGTGACGCCATCGTGCACGCGCTGAGCTGATTATGACGTCATACCAGGTCAGATGATGAATGGATACCCTGGAAAGGTGGATTAGTTAGCAAGGTAATGTTAAAATATTGTAACTCGATTGCCAATTTCCATATAAAACGGAAGATGTACTCAATCAGTAAAATAGTCCTCAACTCCCGGTATTCATCAGGGCATACATTTTTTGACAGAATGAAGCATCCCCCGTTCGTCGCCCGTCTTTGAATCGGTGTCCATAGTCTTCCTCTTCAAATCCATCGTTGTATGCTACTCATCACCAGTATGTATTGCCCAATGCATTACGCGATTGCGTAAAACAGGATTATGGACTGTTGCCTCCTGTGTTAGTTACATGAGATCTTTGTCAAGTCCTTAATAAAATATAACAGCTCATTGCTCATTATTGAACAAATAGCTTCTTCTATCCGGCGTGACGGGACAGATATGGATATGATGAAGTTTTATGCAATGCAATATTTGTAATATTATACATGCTACTGGGTTTTTTACTGTTTATTTTTTATCATTCATACAGTGGCATATGCGATAGGTATATTTACAACATAAATGATAATGACTATATTGCATCATCATATATACATAATCATTTGCAATATAGAGTTATTGACCATTTAACGTTGGATCATGATTCTTTCATTGTCATTAAAGTTGCATAATATCGTTTATATCATTTTGTCATCATCGTAATACCATTATCATATTCTCATCACGAACATCATCACATCATTAAATTGTTTCATTTTACATCGGTAGGTTAGTTGTATCATATCCTTATGTTGTCATCATCAATTTACAACATTACCTCCGTCCTGATACCATGCTATTTGATCAGCTTCAGTCGCGTCAGCGTTGTATTTGTATACCATTTAGGGCCTACTTATAATAATGGTGTCATCATAAGAGCACATCATCAAGTCATTTCATTTTCACATAATTTTGTTATTTGTATATTGACGTTTTATAACTATGTCATCAACATTAATCATCATAAATGCCATCGTTGCTGTCTTACCACCCCAACCACCCTCCGCCCACCAACACACACCCCGCTATCCCATCTACCAGGACCCATACTTGCTTCGCAGTGTCCTTTCAATTCTGCCTCCCAGGCCCTAACTATTTCTAGTCACGTTTTTAGTCGACATGTTATCTTAAAGCATAGTACTTTAACAGAAATATATA
The DNA here is from genome assembly GCA_034401795.1 of Chaetoderma sp. LZ-2023a. Taxonomy (NCBI): domain Eukaryota; kingdom Metazoa; phylum Mollusca; class Caudofoveata; order Chaetodermatida; family Chaetodermatidae; genus Chaetoderma; species Chaetoderma sp. LZ-2023a. The sequence continues at coordinate 129,211,263 of CM067372.1, forward strand.
GCGTTTTTACTTCTACTAAATTGTATCAATATATTCTTGACGAGACGTCATAGTCTTTTTAATCACGACAGTTTTGTTGAGGAGAGTAATTAAGGGAATTTAAAATAAGTTGGTATATTATAACATTATTTCGGTTGGGATTCTTTTCGGGCAATCATCGAAGTAATCCAATATCGTCCCGCGTGCATAATGGGCATTTTCTCTCAGTCCTTGGGGTATTCTCCCAGCACCATGTTTCGATAGGCAACCTATGATTAGACGTTCGTAGTTTAGTCAACGCTACTCTACTGTTAGTATTAAGTGTGCGTATATACGGTTCTACGCAGAATTCCGGCTTGAACACCCGGTATAATCTACTGTTGTGTGAGTTGTCGAGCAGCCATATCCGTTTTTGTATAAACTGGCATATTATTCGCTTTTTAATGGTATGAACTATTGTCTGTTTATCACTCCCCCCACATTGAGTTTCCCAGATATATCCATATCATGTTTTGTTTCTATACTTTTAATCCATGTATACCCTACACCTTCAGCTGAATATTTGGTGTACATATATTTATATAGTTTGTATAAAGTGTAGCGCGGATCGACCTGTCAGGTACGAACCGGCCCAGTTCATCTGGGTACTGAAGGGTCGGACGCGAGACGTTCTAAAACTTGCCCCCCCCCCCCGCCCCACCACCTGGGTAGGACGATAAACGTAATACAGCCATATAAGAGAGAATCCGTGAGATGACCCTCTGTGCATGCGCGACCATAAGAGATAGCATACGTATGCGCGTTAGCGTGTGGACAGAATGGCATCTTGTGAATATTATTATTATTATTATCATTGTTATCGATAATACTGAACACAGGCCGTACAGGCCTCTATATTCAGGTGCATGAGTGACGCTAGGTTTTGAAATGGTTACTTCATGGCGAAGGTGCCTCGAAGTTAAATTTTATTTGTGCATTGTCCCAGTATTTATCCAGTCGGTTTTTAAAGCTTTGAATGGTCGGGGCATTAACGATATGGTCAGTTAGACTATTCCTTACTTTTGCTATTCTGTAATAAAATGAAAACTTGGATATATTATATTTAGCTCGCTGGATAAATAATTTTTTCCGGATATTCTGGATCTGTGTTCGTAATTTCCTTAACGCAGGTCATCCTCGCTTTTATTGGTAAGAATCCTTACCCGAATCGAACTAGTATTCTAAAACTTTTTACAGAATTAAAATCGGTCCCGGAATGGCTGAGATATCGGCCGTGTAACATTCAATATTTTGAGCTCCCATCCAAATTAATGACGCCATATAGAATACACGTAGTAGTGTGAAGGCCAGCAGATGATGTGGTCGCATAACCGTATCGAGTTATGGCGCGTTCGCTGATTGGTTGAGACGTCCCTGTCGTGACGTCTCGCGCCTCAAATATGCGACGCTCCAATCACAGGGACACTAGGACAGTTGTGTTCCAATGACTAAGAGGTTTCTATATAATTGTATTATTTTCATTAGGTACCGATGTATGTAGGTACCGCAAGGCCGTCTGAGATCTTATTTTTATAGTTTAGATATTTTATTGTATATATTTATTTTCATTTATGTGCCGATGACTAATAGGCACCGCAAGGCACTGTGGCCGTATATTTTGACTGTACTCTATTAGTTAGTAATATGGCGGTAGCCATCCAAGTTTGCTATCTTTTTGCTTAGTTATTATTATTACATAAAAATACTTGGACCGGACTTAGCTTTGGTTACACTCTACAGCACCAACAAACACACCATTGTGTCCCCCCTACAGCATCAATTTTTCACTAAGGTCGCTGTTCCTGTTCTCACTGAGAGTAGCTAGGGGCGATTACTCTTTAGGAGACATTTGTGTAAAGCCTCTTTTCCGGGAGCTGCTGATAAGTTTTACACCGCGCACAGGCAAGTTTGTATAAATTGACCACCTAACATAGGGCTTCCTAAATATATAGTATAATGAGTAGTTGTCTCTTCCTACGCGCCTCCGGCCTAAGGGCCTATTGATTGTCTGGATTCCCATCGCCACATTGGCTAGAACTGACTTTAGAAACTATTGGGGCTTCTGAGCGGTTAGAATCAGTGTCGATGACCGCACACACACCCCTCTGTATCTTCGGATATCTGTTAGATTAGTCTCCATGCCAAAGATGGGATCATTGAGAAAATATAATTATGTTAGCCTGACCCAGCAGTGCATCTTTGGGCAATTTTCCTTAATCCTAAAGCAGATAAACGTTAGGTCCAGGAACCTGATCTCACATAATCCGCACTCGACTCGACACTCTAGGTGTCGGATAAAGACACAGATCACCATCTAACTCTGCGGTGACTGGGTGCGGCCTTAGAGCCCGCCATGCCTCACAGGAAGGTCACCATAGTTGGATATCTGTTTGTTTCCCCCAACCGTAAATAGATATGTGCTTTCTAAAAATGCTTATGTAATGTGACTTGTCCCCGTGTTGTTATTTGTGGTCATGATGCGGTATGTGATAGGATTATGTGATAGGATCGTTATTTGATTCTGAAACTGCCACTAGGTGACATGTTTGGACGCTGTCGGTCAGAGGGGGATGCTCCGTGGTGGTGGCCATAGCGGACGCTGAGCATTCTCGTCATGTTAAAGATAGGACAAACATATGGCCACTTGCAGCCTAAATTTGATATTTGTAGACCTAAAGACTAACTCTTTAGGTAGGTTCTAGCAAGAAGGATAAATAAAACGGCATCTACTAATATACTATCGTTAACCCACATACAAGCTTACAGCCATTGGTGATAATAACTATGTACATTTGTACAATAACTCGTATGTATAATGCCAATCATTATCACATTGTATTAGTAGACAATGTGAATTTACGCATTTATGCCATATTTATAGCTATAACTTTACCTAGTGTAGTCCCCTTAGTGCGTAGGTTCATGGGGTGGGGTAAGGGGCAATGGCCGAGGCACTCATTAATACAGCCAACTCATATTTAAATATTTGTCACAACTGAATGTGTGCATGGCATGCCGATTCAAAGTTTCAAAACTGAGTAACTGTAACTTTCCAAGTGAATATAATGTAGGTAAATATTTCTTCATACTTTTCTGATATTACGGGGTAGGGATAGCATAATTGCAATATAGCATATAAAATAAAAATAAATGTGTTAACTTTCAGAATATAGTACTTGAAAATAGTTTTCTTAAATTGCTGGCATGGAAAATATATCATGTGCATAGAAATCTAAACAAAAATTTACTTTTCTAGGAAATTCTGTTGGAAACTAAAGAATTTAGTTACAGGTTTTATGGAAAATGTCTCTTTTACGGAATGCATCTGAGTCTATATATCATAACTATATATGTATGTGTTGGACTCCCCATTGCCTTTAAGTTAATACCCTACTGGTTTGGGTAAACACGTGTTCAATGAATGTGTGAGATGAAAACCAACTTTTGCAGTTTTTCTCAAAACTTTATGAAAACAAGCAAAAAACTGCGTTTTCACCGAAAATGCAGGGGCTGTGGCAATTAAGAAATGGATTTTCAGAATCAGCATAAAATTCTGGTTTAGAAACACCCTTCATAACTTTTGGCCTCAGACATGTCATTAAAAGTCCCGTAGCTCTTGGACTGGTGTGTGTGCTATAATACTGGGCGCTCTCGCCGGTTGTGGGTTCGATTCCCAGGCAACGCTAATACTTAGCCTCGCAGAGTCACTCGCATATGCACAACCACGGATACGACATTGAATAATTAACGCAGGGACTGACCACTCGGTTGGATGATACAAGGGTAAGAGAGCTACGGTGGTAACTCACTATTTTTGCTTCCCTCCATTGCCTGACCTCTGCGGTCTCTTGGTGAAGAAACCATTTCTCAATCTCCAAAGTGTAGGACTTTTGCATGTGAATCTACAACACAACACACACCCCTGATCGAATGGTTTAGTTGGCGTATAATGATGGCCCCATTCACGCCACGTCCTTTCCGTCCTGAGAGAAGCATTTTGCAATATGTATATGTGCCTCTCAGAATGTCTAGAACTGTTTTCATAAGAGACTACAAGTTAGCGCATCTTACTTCACCTGGACTTCAAGTCACGTTGTTGTCTCACCACCATAGTAGATACTGATGTTATTGAGCTCTAGTCCAGGCGCATTGCGACTTGACACCCAGTCTTCGATCCGAGAAGACAGCCACCTGCAGAACACCGCTCACCGCTTGAGGACCAGACTGGGCATCTGCTGTGCTACAAGTAGAACTATGTAAGGGGTATCTCTCCAGAGAGACAACGGGGTAGCGCGTACGACGTCAACCGGATTCAATGCACGAAGCTGTTAGCTCGTCTGAACACCACGCTAATTTGTGCTCATACATGACCAGAACACGGTCACGATGGCTCTCCGATCGTGTACTACGACAAGGTAGCGTGTCTGACTTTGCCTGATACCCTCTGGCCACAAAAAGAAGTTATTGACTTGGAGGGCGTGTTATCTGTCTCTGTTAACAGGTTCCATTCACGCCATATCAAAACTGGTTTTGTCTCAGCCTATAAGTGACAACGTTCGCAGTTACTACACCAGCACACATTTATACTCCTGGGCGGAGAGAGGCAGCAAGGGGGAGGGGATGGCAGGAGACTCTCTCTCTCTCTCTCTCTCTCTCTCTCTCTCTCTCTCTCTCTCTCTCTCTCTCTCTCTCTCTCTCTGTCTCTCTGATACAGGTCCTATTCACACTCTCTGACCACCCAAAACTTCCTCCATTTAATACCCCATGACGGGGAGAGTAAGCCATTTAAGCCAATTAAGGAGGTGGCCGTTTTTTTGGCCACTACGTAGCGCAGATCTGCTTAATTTTCAAAATTCCATCGGATACCGCTTCCTGCTACTTCAGGCTCCACTAAGCTAATGGGTGGGCGGGTTCAGTAGTTACATATACCACCATTCATACACGTTTTAGGAGAAAGAAACTTGAGACACATGCGTGTGACACCTAGGTGATGCCGATGTAAAATACAATGTGTAGAATCTTTCAATCAACAGCTGTATTTATGCAAAGCGACATTTTTCATAATGGATGCGTTTAGCAATTTTCATTTGCTAGAGAGCAATTCTAATGTATGCTATCATACGAAGACCAAAGCTATTCTTGTGTCACATAGTCCCCCCTATCCATCCATCAGAGGTGATTTCAATAGGTGCAAAATATAGGTCCATCAATGGCTCGCCAAATAATGCATGATGGGCCACATTTATTTATTTACTTTTATTTTTGAAAATCAGAGGTACATTATGAATCTAGTGTAAAAGCACTCGAAAACAAAACCCGCAGCCATATAGGTGGTGCCTGGAAAAGCCACAGTCTAAGTACCAAAAGAGTGTTCAAAAGTTACACACCTGATGGCTGTATATAAAACTGTTCTCCTATTGCATAAGATACCCAGGCATACCCTAAGACCAGAGAAAGCCAGGTCTAACAACCATCTGCGTATGCAACAAGATAACTTATTTGCAAAGTTATCCATATGTAATTTCGGATTTCTTTTGATAATAATTATATGGTGACTATTACCGCACAAAACACGCTACAGTTACATGGAAGAGGCCCGAGGCTACGGTCATCCAGGTTGTTTATTTTGCTGCCCGAATATGCAGTTTAGTATATCGTTAATGCGAAGCAGGTGAAATGTAATAATAACTACCAGTGGTTGTTGATTTAGCACATGGGCCAACTTGAATCCCATTGCATAACATTCATTAACCCTCTCCTGTGTCAAATTGTGATCTATAATGGTAAAACCGGACAATACTTCCTCTGCAGTTGTCTTGAGTATTGTCTATTCGCAAGCTAAAAGAAGACTATTTTTTTTAAATTGACCAAAGTTACCGAACCAGCCATTCCAGTGATACATTTTCAAAAACAGTCTTCTCTTGGCCAGCAAATGGTCATTGACTGAGCAAAAATTGTAATTTGCTTGAAAACTCTTGACAAATTAAACGCTTACTTGATAAAGTCCGCTTTCGAGCACTTTGAGGCGCGGTTGACAAGCAAGGGGCCAAACCATTGCGTAAAATTATATATCACACGTGTGCAATAAAGTAGCTAGCTCTAACGTACTTAACGAGAAATATATGATTACGCAGTTGTCGTCTGGCAGCGATGGCATAATAATACCGCGTGCGACGTTATATTTTATTACTGTTAAAATGCTGTAGAATGAAATATTTTGATTAATTTTAACAGAAGTCGTGGCAATTTAAAAAAAGCTCAATTAAAGCTAATTTTAGACCTGAGAAAATAGGATTTTGCGTTTGTAACTCTAATTTGTTGCGTATTTGTCAGATCTCGCAGTAGTGAAATACCACAGCGGTAGCAAACGATATTGTACCATGGCAGGAAAATATCCAAAAGTGTCTTGAAGATTCGAAGTAATATCTTATGCGAGAAATAGAATTTCATACTCGCTGACATTTCGTATTAAATGTATCACACTCGTATAGTAATATCTTATTTAGAACTCTCTCGAGTTCTTACTAAACTCGTGTGATTAATTTGATACGAAATATCAACTTGTATCTGATAAGGAAAAGTCTGATCCGATACATCTGGCCACATATATTCACCCAGATGAATTGGATCAGACATTTCCTTATTTGATAAAAACCAATGTTCTGAAATTCTAGCACCCCTTTTGGTAATCTGGTATCGAATCTGCCAAGTGAACTAATTGTTGTCATATACTTTAGTACATAGTTTCTCCAGCCATGCATAACATAATGCATGTTTCACAGTTTCTAATCGATTCCAACACGGGTACAAATGGGAGGTCACATGGTGCTTAAAGAAAAATGGGCAGGTGTAGCTAATATTCATCCATCAATGGATGCAATTATACTATATATTAATATCAAACCATAAACTCACGTCATCTTGAGCTATCCATTCAGATACAATGTGCCAAATATACACTAGGCTTGCCATCATTCATGCGTTTGCCAAGTTTTGATACATGTTCCAGTCAATGAAAGTTGTAATTTTTCATTTTGCAACACATCAGAAATAGTTGGGGGCCGTCATCTGCATATATTCCCAAACATATCATATGTGCGATATGCCAGGGGTAAAAGCAACCACGCATGTAAGCTGTCGACTGTTTTGAGCAGTCAAATCAGTTTCAAAATATTCACCATGATGATTATTACATCGAAAAGAAGGCTTTTACATGACATCACGTACTAGCGTTTCAAAAGATAAAATGGCGGCGACACAGTTCCATAATAACACACTGTTACGAAGCAAACCATTGCGATACAGCTAATGGAATGTGCTGAAAAGCGAATGATATGCAACCTATATGATATAATCTATCAGTACAATAAACGATTTGAGATGAGATTAGCTTTCATTGGAGGATTCCAGTTTATCCATCACACGTATGACGTTATAAACAAATACGCGACGTGTATGATGACGTCATAATTAATGACATCATAAATGATGTAGATAAGTTCGTCAGGAACACGTAATTGGTGACGAACTCAGCGTTGTTGTACGAATTGTATTTACTATTTAATAAAGATGCTGTTGAATATTTTGAAACCTGTCAAATTAGTTTGGAAATATTCACCAGCTTCCCTGTATAGTTTTCAGGAAATTAATAGTAAGGGAGTTCACGGATCAAAGGATCGCAACACGGGCGAAGTGTGGGTGGAGCTTAGATCGAGATGGTTGGGGCATGACTAAAACTGGATTCCCCCATCAAGATAAGAATGGCTATAGTCGTCGCTTTACAAAATGCAGGGAAGACACCACCAATTCTGACACACGTCTTCATCTGTATTGGAGCGAGTGTCTAATACCTAATTTCAATTGCATAAATGATCTCTAAAACCTGTACCGACGTTTAATCCAATCAAATTGTATTTGATTTAGTCATGAATAAAACAAGAAACTTCTAATTTAATATGACATTATCCGCTCACATCAATATTTCATTGTTAAAATAAAGCATTCTCGTAGACGGCATTTCATTATTTCTAAATATATCCTCCTTACTAGCATAACCTTCACTGATCCTAAAGTGATGGATGTACTAGGGGAATTACCCTCCCGGGTATCATAAACGCACGGACTGTCTGGGGGATGTAATTGATGTGACGTTCCTAAAGAGGGGTGGAAGTTAATCTAATCCAACCCTGAATTCACTAAACGAGACAGACATCATACTTTAGTCTCGCAGTTCTTCTAATAATGATGTATAGACATTACAGTAAATGTATGTATTTTAAAGCAAATGTTCTATGATTAACTAAATTAGATAAATTATGGTATAAGCTATATCTGTCAGTATTTGCTGAATTCATGATGATATTTATGGAACTATTAGCATATCAAAATCCATCTGACATAGACCAATCTTGTTGCCGAAGCAACTGATACTATCGGTAAAGCTACTGCTGCTGCTACTGCTGCTGCTGTTGCTACTGTTACTGCTATTAATAGTACTATTGCTACTACTACTACTACTACTACTACTACTACTACTACTACTACTACTACTACTGCTACTGCTACTGCTGCTGCTGCTGCTGCTGCTGCTGCTGCTGCTGCTGCTACTCCTGCCACTGCTACTGGCACTGCTGCTACTCCTGCCACTGCTACTGATACTCCTGCTACTGCTACTGATACTCCTGCTACTGCTACTGATACTACTACTGCTGTACTATTGCTGCTGCTGCTGCTGCTGCTGCTGCTGCTGCTGCTGCTGCTGCTGCTGCTGCTGCTGCTGCCACTACTACTTTTCTTTGGTAGCAATATGGTAGTTAAACGATTAATCTAAAAATTTAAAACAGCTAGATTTTTCCCTTTAAAAATTCCACGCAACTAGCTCAACAACATTCCATTACAATTTTAAAAGCTCACGCGAACATAGGCTGAGAAATAAACACAGCGACCGGACGTATTTAAGACAAACAGTCAATCGGGAACAAATTAATCAATAATCAACTCCCCGCAGGATAATCTATAAGATGTAAACGCTAAGATATTACCTTCAACTTCAACTATGATGTAGTCTCCCTGGTTATCAGGGTAATGCTAAACTGGTTAGCCGCACCGACACCAAAATTAGTAGTTTTTGCTTTTGCTATGTACAGTTCCATTAGTAGACTTAGCATACGAGTTCATTTGTACTCTGCAATGACTATTTTCCTCTTTTGTGGAGGTACTTAAGTTGCGGGCTCTGTAGTGATGGGCTCTGTAACAGAGCCAGCGAGACATTGCTTCTATCGTTTCCGAAGTTGATGTACTGATGTTGTAGGTACTTCCTTCAGGGGTTGTTAGTGGATTTAGGTTCTGAGAATCGAGGGTCAGTGTTAGAAGCTGCTATTCACTAAGTGTTGATTGGAGAAGGCTTTCCATATATCTCTTATAGCAGACTGCGTTTGGGTAGACATTTTTGCACGGAAAGAGAAAGTGAGCTAAGTCCTCTGGTTCAACTTGACATATAGGACAGCTATTTGATTCACGCCCGCCAGTGAATCTGTGTCTTGTGCTCTGTAGAGTGTAGCATCCAGTGAGAATCTTTGCTTTAATCGTAGCTCTTTGTACATCTCTTACATCCGATGAATTAGTCCAAATATGGTGTGAAATACCAATCTGACACTTCGCTATACATAGGTGCTGCAGAGTGCTCTTACTACGGGCTTCGTCGCGGAGTGAATTGGTCCAGAACGAGTTGACATTACTACGAACGTTGGTACTCCATGTTAATTTCTCTACAGGATTCTCTAGAAGGCGGAGTGGGCTGCCCAAATTGTACTTCTTGAATAAGGCAGCAACCATTGAAAACCAGCTCCTTTCTTCTGGTTGAGTCATGATAAGCTGACGATATGCTAATTTTGCAATAGTAGAGTCTCGTTGACGCGCTATTGTACCAAATAGAGTTAACCGCCTAGCATCAGTTTCTGCTTCTATGGGTCTAGCTCCTAGTAGAAGATATATGGCTGCTTTCGCACATGTTTTCAGGAGATGCTGTATATATCTGAGAGTGCTCCTGTGGAATAGTTCTAGGGCATCCATCTCCTTCTGCTTTATCCATATTGATTCGAGCCCATGTATATAGCAAGGTAGGATATACGTGGTGTACAGTTTGTAGGCTACTGTTGGTGGAAGACCATTAAGTCCGTGTAAACCGATTCCCATGAGCATATATAGCGTACGTCGCCCTTTATTAATTCTATCACTGATGAATGATGACAGCTGAGATGAAAGATTGATATATCTGGTCAGACCTAAATGTGTGAACTCTTCGCAGACAGTAACTGGGTTTCCATTAAGATGCCAGTAATGACTGCTGCTCCAAGTATCTGATGGGATGCTGGTGTTGAAGACAGAAATAGTCGTTTTAGTAGGATGAAGCTTATATCTTTCGTAATTAGCATATGACTGGATGATAGACAGACTGAGTTGAAGATCACTGGTCGTGTCAGACATAAGCACCAGGTCGTCAGCACAGGCCACTCCGTCAATATATATTGTACCAATCTTTAGGCTCGAGTTTTTCTGGCCAAGATCTAATAGCAGGTCATTGATGTAGACTGTATAGTCATGGGCACTGGTCACGCCTCCCTGTCGAACGCCCTTATAGATCGCAACCGGATTACTTATAAGATCCTCATATTTAATCTTTGCAGTTAGGTTCTTGTATGATAGCATTTTCAGTTGTAGCCAATGCCCGCAAAGGCCGTAGTTATGATATTTTCTAATTAACGAGTCATGGTTTACGACATCGAATGTTTTTTGTGCATCAACACTTGCCACATAGAGCACTGAATGTCGATTCTTGGCGTGGAGGATTGCTTCGGTGATGATAACTGCTGCCATAGCTGGTGATGCATTTGCAGTGATCCCATACTGAAGATCATCTTGTACACTGTCTATAAGGCTTTTGGAATGTGTAAGCATCATGTGATCTATAATCTGTGAGATAATAGGGGAGACTGTGATTCCACGATAATTGTCCCGATATTGAGCTGGTTTGCCTTTCTTATGTATTGCTGAGAGATGACCAGATTTGAGTGACTCAGGAATGTGAGCGTGGTTCACAATTGTTGTGCAGATCTGGGATAGAAATGGTGCTACTGCATTGGCAGCATTCTTCAGATGCTCAGAAGTGATACCAAATTCATCTGCTGCTTTTCCATTCTTTAATTTTGAGATGTACTGTTTTACTTCACTAGTTGTAATTGGAATTATGGATTGCTGGTTTGATGCAGATGTCTGGATGGCTTTGACATCCTTCATAACGAGGGTGTTGTATTCTGCTTCAAAGTAGGCTTTTTGTTCAGGTTGTGCTATAGTGGAGAAATGAGCGTACATGACCCTCATGATATCCTCTTGGGTCGTGACATGCACATCGTCGATCACAAGCTCAGCAATACTGCCAACTTTTTTCTTTCGTTGAGCTGCTACTAGGCGATAGAAGAGACGAGAATATGTGGTAGATGCTGTTAATATCTGATTATATAGCTTCTCTCTGGTATTCGCTGCTGCCTTATTCTATGTGCGACGGTACATTTTTCTTGGCTTCTTTACGGGAGATACTTGTGGCATGAGAACTGCGTGGTCTGCCAGCTTTCTTCCAGAGGTAATGTGCTTTCCTAGATATCTTGATTGCTTCCACTGTATTTTTGTTCATAGTCTTCTGATTTCTAGACAGTTATGTGGTTTTTTTAGGAACATTTGATTCAGCTGCTGTTTTCATTGTATCGATAAGGTGCTGGACTGCACCCTCAATGTAATCAGTGCTATTAGGAGACCGGACATTATCCAGTTTTTCCTTTACCTTATCTGAGTATGCATTGTTGTTATCTAGCCAGCAGGTTCTGGAAATTATGGTTGGTTAAGTAGCAGTACATTGTTTGGTGATGTCTACACCTTGTACAATAGCATTGACCTCAACATGGGTAGAGCAATTAGTTGGAGAATCATCAGGATGCCCTATAGTAAGGTCTGTCAGGTAATTTGAGTCTGTTGTAAAGATGTAGTCAATTTGTGAGCTGTATCGGCCACATCCTGAGTAAAAGGTATCTTGTCCACCTGGGTCTTCACCTTGGCTAAGATTGTGTTCACTGACAAAGCTTCTGAACCTGCAACTAAAAGCATCTGTCCTATGACCGAGCAATGAGGCATTGAAATCTCCACCCAAGATGATAATATGACTGTTATGGTAGGTAGTATGTAGTTCGTGAAGCTCATCGAGGATTTCGCAGTACTCATGAACTGTATGAGAGCCTCTGCATGGGCAAAACACAGATACAACACACAGAGGAGGATTGCTGTTTACTGTAATAAGGCATACTCTGTGACTGCCCTCTTCTATGGAATCAACTAAATGGTCTAACTCTTTTTTCCAGAAATGGCTGTACCACTATGACCACGTGAGCGATATTTAGGAGGAACTGGTTCTTTTTGATCACACGACTTTGCAATGACATTGTAGTCCAGATGAATGTTTCTCAGACTATCGCTTTCAAATTGATATAGGTGGTGCTCCTGGACAAGTAATATATCTGTGCTGCTTAGGAGCTCCTCAAGGTATATCCGATTGCCCACTGCGCCTTCAATATTGATGATGGCGATTCGGATGGGTTCAGGCCTACGACTAAAAATGATGTTGGTCTTTGGGCTGGCCAGATGATGGTACTGAGTGTGACTGTTTCAGATGATGCTGTTGACTGAGGCTGATGTAGTGTCGTTAATGATCCTGATTGAGACAGGTGTGAAGGTAATGATACTGAATGCAGTGGCTGAGGATTAGGCAATGATACTAACTGAGACGACTGTGGAGCAGTGGCGGATTAAGGTTGTGCGAGGCCCTAGGCACAAGACCATGCGAGGGGTCGGGGGGCCTTCCCCCAGAAAAAATTTAAATCTAGATGCTCTGTGGTGCAATCTGACGTATATTTGGCATCTTCTTCTTCTTCTTTTCGATCGCCTGTATCACACCTGGATAGCCGTTCTCAAGATGAAATCTGTGGTTTTCTGCTGTTCTTCCACAGGCCCATACAGCTTTTCAAGAAAAGAGGTTGACAAAGCCAGATCTCTTCTCTCAGCAGCTGATACGTACTGCAACATTGAATTATGCGCTCTGTGGTCTGTTCTGCTTCTCCACAAGGACAAGCGGGCGATGTCGTAAGGTGGAACCGCCTGTACATGTGTTGGCATCATTATAGTTAATTATTATAGGCTTTATTGCAGACAAAATGCAAACTTTAACACATTGACTGCCGCGTTTTTTGCAGACAACATTTCGCATACGCCATATCTCCGACCATGTTAAATATTTTAAACACATTTTGGCTGCAAGTTGCTGGTTCCCGAGCCACCAACAGCTTTTAGTCAAATTATTTCCGAAATATTCTATAGAATATGTGATGTTTCGTACATAATACTTAATTTCGGTTTTCATAGATTATTCGGCGAAAGGGTTAAAAGTATACGTTTTACCCAAACGGACATTGTTTGAGTATATTACGGTATATATTATTGACCCGATAGATGCAGGGGTGTAATATACAATTTACAATTTGTAAAAAATATTCATATAGCCAACCGTGACAACGTAGCTTTAATTTAGTCAGTAACATTGTAGCATTGTAACAATGTTTCTTCGTACCTTGCCTTTCTTTAAATTTTACGAAAAAAACTCGGCTATCCACAGTATGACTATGAGAATCAATGAATGACTGAATGTAGGCCTACTGATTCCCGATCAAAAACCGTTTAACAGTGCTTCGGAGCGCTTCCACTGACTCACTGAGGCAACTAAAATTACTTTCCACCTGTGCCTCACGCCATCACGTGATCATCGCGTTTGTTTAGTCTACTCGGGTAACTCGGATAGGCCGCTCGAGCACTGTTACAATCGATATTTAAACAACAAAACGAGACTATAAACAGAATAACATAGGTCACTGAGATAAGGCCATGATAAGGCAATAATCTATTTTGGAGATATTGACCGAGTGTCTCTTCGTTGCGTTATGTAGCTTGCCTAAGGAAAAAGAAAACAGAAAAACATTTTTTTTTGTCCAAGTGCGAGGCCCCCTTCAAGTGCGAGGCCCTAGGCTACTGCCTCGTTAGCCTCGTGGATAGTCCGCCCCTGCTGTGGAGGTAAGAATACTGGCTGGGATAATACTGTCTGTGGCTTAGAAAATGGTACTGGCTGAGACGGCTGTGATGTAGATAATAATACTGGCTGAGATGGTTGTAGTGTAGATAATGACACTACTGGCCGAGATGGTTTAGGTGCAGATAGAGCTACTGGATGCAACGGCTGTGGCATAGATAATATTACTTGATGAGGCAGCTGATGTGTGGATAACGACACTACTGGCTGAGACAGTTGAGGTGTATATGCTATTGCAGGTTGAGACGATTGTGGTGTGGATAATGCTACTGGTTGAGCTGGTTGTGGTGTACATACTGCTGTTGGCTGAGGTGGTTGTGGCGTTGGTAGTATTACTGAATGAGACGACTGTGCAGCCGGAGCAGTTAAAACTGGTGGCTGTAACAGTTGTGGAGAGGACAGTGAAACAGGTTGTGAGGCTGACTGACATGACTGAGGAGCAGATGTTGATACTGGTGGTATGCGTGTTGGACGAGAAGATTGTTGAGGCATGGTTGATGCTGTTTCCTGCAAAGACTGATATGACTGATGTGGAACGAATACAGAGGAGGGTTGCGGGAAGTTCTGTTGGAGCGAGGCATATGAAGCTGGTGACAAATAATTACTCCTTGATGCTGCTGCCTGCTGGTATTGGTGGATATTGGCAAGTCTTCTCTGTATATATAGTGGCTGTCCTATATAGGGAAAGCCCTTATGACATTAGGCCAGGAAATGTGGAAGACTGGTATAGTGGTGCTGAAACCATATTTGCCTGTGGAGCTAATGATGGATGAATACCTGTATTATTGGAATATGTTGAAATACTGTAAGGCATGGAAGCTAATTGAGATGTACTGACTAAGGGTACTGATGGTGGTGGTATTAGTGGATTATCCCGGTACTGATGAAGCGAACTGAATCATGCTTTTGTTAGGTGCTAAGGCAGGAGTGGCCCGTTTACTATTTAGTATTAATTCGTTTTGTACTGTAAGGTTGCTCAACTTTAGTTTCATGATTTCTATGTCCATCTGTAATTGAGGATGTATCTGTGACGAAGTTGAGCTGTTTGGTTGGGCACTGCCTAGGTAGCAGGATCTGCTTGAACTGCTAGAATGGACTTCATCATTCTGGGCTGTTATTGTTGGAGATGATGAATGAGTATTATGTTGAGCAAATCTGTTGATCTGGGCTGTTTGTTGTATATGAAGTGAGTTTTTAAGAGTGTTGTTGTCTGTTTCAAGTTTTGCTGTATATAAGCGAGCTGAGGCTAGTGACTGATTTGACTCTGAAATTTCTGCTGTCTGTTTTTTCAATTCTTTTTCCTACTTTTGAAGTTTTAGCTCTTTGGCTGTTAGATCATTTCTGATTTGAGAATTGGAGGAGCTGCATGAATCGTCAGACATTCGCTGGGTAGTCTGCGAGCTTGTATCGCATGATGACGTTATTGCTTTGGACAGTCTCTGATTAACATGTATTGCAGATGTGCATAGGATGACATTCTTTAGGCTGCAGCTAGCACACACATATGGGGTGTCACTGTTATCAATATGATGCCGAAATTGAGCTTGATTAAGGTTGGTGCATTTGATGTGGAGCCAGCCAAGACATGTGGCACGTTCGATGGAGTCCTGCGCAAATGTAGCCTCTTGTTCACAGATGATACATGGAGTGACTGAAGTATTGTTTTGCCAGGCTCTAGATTACTCGCAGTAGTCATAGCTTGTATTGAATTAGTTGAATTATGCGGCTCGGATTCTGTTGTCTGAAATGTATTGTCTACTGTATCCAAAGTGGAGTCTACTGTTTGTGCTCTGATTGTAGCTGCTGACTTTACAAAATTTAAAGTTACTGGATCAGAAGGGATAATTTGCTGTATTTGTAATGTACTGGTTGTTGCTACTGCGATAGAGTGTGGCTGCTGTAGACTTGGTGCTTTACTAGTCTGTGTTTTTTCTTAATTTTGCTTTGGGCTGTCTGTGTTGTGTTTTCTTGCTGGACTACATTGATCAGAAATGTTTTTATCTTTTCATTCATGGCTTTCAGTTTTGCTGAAGGATTTCTGTCTAAATTGTCTTTCATTGTTTTTGAGATCCTAGGCATGTCGATTGACAGGAAGTGATTTTTTACTGGACCGTTTACCAGAAAACTTTGACCGGTGTGATAGAGGCTGATTGTATATAGCTTTCTTGATCCATCGAAAACTGATGTCACAGACGACACAACATTTCCTTCTTCATCTCTTTTTTGCATACTTCTTCCTATTCGTAGTTTATTGTCGTCATAGTTTTCAAGGTACAGCTCAAATGCATGTCGGAACAATAAGTAAGTTGCGGGCGTGAACTCTGCTCTGATGGCTCCACCTGTATGCCATATCGTGATATCTTCCTCACGTTCAGTCGACTTAAGCATCGTCTTAAAGGCTGTATTTTTGTTAAGCCTGTCATCTTCTTGAATTACTTCTGCAGAGGTACTGTTAGGAGAAGACCTGTCTATGGTTTGTAACATTGTGTAAGAGTTACTTATTGTTTTTTGATTAAAATTTCAGCAATATTCTCTAAAGGTTCAGTAAAATTGTTAAAAGATCATTGATATTAGTTAAATGTTCAGCAGTACTGGATAAAAGTTCAGCTGTATTGACTAAACGTTCAGCAACAATGGTTAAAAGTATGATTCTCAATTAGAAGGTTTGAGGAACATAGGTATCACAGTGTAGGCTAGACATGTATGACGATACAACAATAAAAGCGATGATGATGACACAACACGATGATGAACGAACACAATAACCACGATGGGTCAGACGACGTGAAGCGGTAACAACATGAAACACTGAAGCAATGTGGTATGAGGATGATGAGATTATAGTTCAAGTGGTTGGATGACTTATGCATATTGGCTCGAATCGTCCCGGATGAGTTAGTTGATGATCGAAAACCGGTAACTTTTGATACCTACAGTTTTTGGCGAATAGCAACGCATAAATGTTTATGACATAACAATATCCATTCCGAATGCACACAATGCGCGATAAAACAATGTTAAAAGTCTTTAAAATGTGTGCAGGAAAACTAGAAACTTGTGTAGAGAACACGATTAAAATATAATATCAAACAAAAACTTGATTTCCGTTTTACTCTATGACTCTATCTAACGAATCCTAGTGTGTGCGTGTATGTGTGTGCTCAGTTAAGCGACAATGCACCCTACATAGTTACATAGAGGTTTGAAACTTAACAAACGATTTATAACATTACAATTTACTTTGAATTACTTTTGGATTCAGATTCTAAAATTACCCCGGAACAAACAGTATTTATAAAAATGTTGGATTGTTTATTAACTTGCCAACACAAAATGGGTTACCCTGTTCAAACGACCACCTAAATTTAGGGACATGGTGTAACCCTTTCAGAGCTAACGCTCCCAATTTTCATCTCAATCTGATTAGCAGAGTTTTAGAGCGTATGTGCGTGTTGGAGCTGTTGCTGAAGTAAATGCTGCTGTTTCACATAGTAACACGCAGTGCACACGCACGCACGCACGCACGTACGCACGCACGCACGCACGCACGCACGCACGCACGCACGCACGCACGCACGCACGCACGCACAAACGCACGCACAAACGCACGCACAAACGCACGCACAAACGCACGCACACACACTCCAAAACCACCAATAATGTATGTGCATTAAAAATAATAATTACAAATATATAATTAGCTTTTAAATATAGAAAACATCAAACCAAAGTATTTTGAAACAAAATCACATCTCCAAGCGCACAAATACGTGTAAATTATTTATTAAACTATTCCAGAGGCCAATTACGGTGGATAGGAAATAATCAGATATGTCGAAACAATGGACATCAAATCACTAGAGCACCAAATAACTTCAAAAGAGTGAAGTCTATTTTTAGTTATTGCATCATGAAATTCGCATTCAAGGCAATACGAGAAAAGGCACGAAAAGCGCACTTCAATTTTTCAAAACTGCTGGAGTTAAGCCCTGTATACGATTCGCTGACTATCGTACAACGACGCTTCCAAATGGCCCAGACCGCCACACCCAAACAAAATAACAATATTTTCTGTGCATTATTAGTCAGATTATAAGCGTCTAATTCATGAAATAGAATTGCATCTTGGATTATGTTAATATCAACTGTAACAACTTTCCTAAATATCTGTTCAATGTACATCCAAATTTGGGAGACGGGCAAACACTCTGTAAACAAATGGATAATGGTTTCCCCCGTGTCTGTACAGAATAGAAAGTGGTCATTATTTGCTATGCCTACTTTCTTGAGGAGGGTTGTTCCCCATTGTTTTCTATGCAGCAATCGTCAGACAACATCCCTTGCTCGCAATAGGGGAGAATGTTCAGTCCTTTCCCATCTGGCTACAGCCTTTGGAATAGTAATATTCTGCAGCATTAAAAAGTATACCACCCGTTAGTCCTTAACGTATATGAAAAACGTCCATCAGTACTTTCCAGGATTAACTTTGAGCAAGCATCATTCACAGACCATCTAGGGAGAAGAAACCATTCCATTGGAATTGCTTCCTGTAACCGTTTTAGAAGGCGCTGCATGTCAATTGGGCGTACAGATGTTACTCGTGATATGCCATATAGTGATTTCCATTTTCGAGTTTTCAGATCTACAATGCCACACGAATTTTTAATACCATGTTTAGCAACAGAAGTGTAGTATAAAACTCTTCCTTCATATAGAATATGATCATTACCTCACAGGTACTGGCTGGAGGCATACTCCCAGCAAAGAGGTGAATCTTCTTGAGAAATAATGTTGTAACCAACTCCAAGGAGAGAAATTGGCCTACAATTCCGTATATCACTCCGGTCACCCTTTCTAAATAGCAGACGTGCATGTGCTTGAGACATTGTAAAAGGAAGTTTTCCCTGATGGAAAATTCCTTTAACAATCTCACAGAATTTCGAACCAATGAGATGCCAGAAAGTGACGTAAAACTCAACTGGCGGGCTATCTCCACCTGCCGATTTTCCATTCTCAACAGTCAACATCTCAACAGTCACCACGACCCATGTGCCATTATTATCAGCTTCCGATGAAATGATATTTAATAAAGTCAAACACCTGGGTAAAAATAAGATCGCCACTCCTGTATTTAAATCAGTGGCATTGGAATAGAATAGTTCACCCTTAGAGAGTTGTTTGAAACTTTCTAGTACTTCAACATTATGGAACTTAGTTTCCTGAAGCATGACGATATCAGCTTTTAAATCAAATTATTTCTCTAGCAACATGCGTTGTTTCAATCCATCATTCAAACCACAGCAATTAAGTGAGAAAATTTTCATTATGATTAAAAAATCTATGCATAATACCCATAATGTCTAGTTTGGTTTTGTCTTCTTACTATTTTTATCCCGTTTAGCCCATTTACCAATCTTCACAGTAAACTCTGAATTTGTAAGATCAGTAATCGTCAGATGTTGATACCGTGACACGTATGAAATGCCTACAAATGCCTGTAGCGAACGCCTAAGTGTGTGGTGTATGGAACTCAAATTTCGCCCCTCTATGAGCGATACAGTACCATTTCATCGGGCTGCTGAGATTCCTGCGTTTCGATCGAGGTGTCAGACTCTGCAATAGAGATAGAGTCGTCTATATCGTCACACACCCACCCACCCCCCCCCCCCTCCTAACAAATCAGACGCTGTTAGTGGTGACAAATCAAATGGTAGATCAACATCCGTTGAGTGAGTTTGTTTCTCCCAGTACTAAACAACAGCGTGGGGGTGGGGTGGGGGTGGGGTGGGGGTGTAGAGCTAACAAATCTTAGACACATTCCTCAAATGCACCCACCGACATTTTACTTCGGTCATCTGTATACAAATTATTTCTGCCTTTGCATCTGCTTCACACGTCAATTAAAAATTTGAGTTTGAGAGCTGCTGTTAATTCTGATTAATATCCCACATTGCTTCACCCAGCCACCCATCATTGCACAAATGTTATATTATACCGACTAAGCAAGGCATTAACGAAGCGTGGACCAGTATCATGAGTATATATCTTGCAAAGATACATGCAAAGTTTACAGATAAAAAAGGCAATATGTTACATGTGACTGCCACTACATAAATAGTTCTTGCATTGATGATTTGATTCGGCCTAGAAGGACTCCCATATTACTTTCTAGACCTATGTTTATGTCAAAACAATCGAACTAATACCGCTAGTTCTAAATTAAAGCGTACTAATTTTTCGCAAAGAAATGGGTAAAGGGCAAAGCTGCCCCTGCTTTCCCACCCCCCTGACCAAGGGGCAATGGGGGCAGCAGGCCCCGCTGCCCCCGTGCTTAAAGCGGACCTGGTTTTATTGCTGCCTGTGGTCTATCCATCAGTAACTCTGTTGGTAAAGAATTAACTCATTAATGAGTTACTTCCCTTAAACAGCAGTTTTGAACACAATTTGTCATATACATAAGTATTAAACCCCACAGGATATTGCCAATGAACCTCAGATGAGAGAACAAAATTACCCATGGATATGGCTGTTAAACCCACATTATATGGCCAGTGAACCCCGCAATAGTGAACAAAATTCCCCGTGGGCATGGCCATTCCACCACACACTTATGGCGCTTTTAGCCCTCTTATTATGTCCTGATAACCCCACACATATAGGTGGTCCTAGGGTGCTACTCATAAATGGCCTTTGTACAATGATGCACCCCACAAGTTAAAAATTGCACAAGTGTCTCTACGTTGGTACGTCCGTCTGTCCGTCCGTCTGTCAACTTTTTCCTTTAAACGACCTCTTCTCAATAACCGCTGGGCCGATTTCAATTATATTTGTCCATTGATTTATCACCATGTCAGATTTTATTGCCAAACTAGATATTAAATTCCAATTAACAGATTAACCTTTCCAATATGACATCTAAGATATGTATTATGTGCTCTGACATCTATGCTCTTAAAAATATTTGAAATGTATTTGATTGAAAGTTGTTGCTGCCTTAGGCAGCAATGAAAGTTGTTGCTGCCTAAGGCAGCAATGACTTTCAGTCAAATTATTTTCTAAATCAACTCCAGCCCACCCTACCCCTGCTGCTAACGCGGTGATTCAGCCAGATGTGCATGTGTTAAATGGAGTGTGTGGTGATGGGGAATAACCTGCTACAAAGACCACCGACCTGCCTTTAGAGAGCATTTTCTTCAAATTGTATTTAAACCTCTAGTAACCATCTGACTGAGTTTGTGCAGACGACATATTCCAAAGGTTATATCTCTGAACCTGATAAATATTTTGAAAACAATTGGACTGAAGCTTTCAGTCGAATTGTTTTCAAAATATTCAACAAGTCAAGAGCTTTTGAAAATTGAAATTATTGGCTGCACTGGCTTGCAGCAGTGAGACAGTTAAGAAACCAGCTGTTGTTAGCACTGATATCATCTATTTTCACTTAAACATTTTTAAAATCACTAATGCAAAAAAAACATTCCAGAGATTGTTGTCAATATCTCGAAAACTAAATCATTTGACTGAAAGTCATTGGAAGTGGCACTGATGGATGTAAAACTTAAGTAAGATTAGTTGAAATGCCAATGTTCCAGGTGAGCGATACAGGCCCATTGGGCCTCTTGTTACCCTCGCCCCGTAAGGGGAGGAGGGTATTGCGATCAAGTCTATGTACGACGTTCGTGAGTGAGTGCCTGTGTTCGTGCGCGTGCGTGCGTGTGCGAGTGTGCGCGCATGTGTGGGTGCGTGCTCGCGCGTACATACATGCGAGCGTACGTACGTACGTGCGTTTCCATTCGCACTGGTTTCTAAAAAACTACCGATCCGATTTCGCGCAAATTTTTACACAAGGAAAGATTTGCCTTACAAGGGGATTCCCAGCGTGTGGCTGTTATCCGGATAAAACAACCCACGTCCGCATCAGATCAAATTCTGGATATATGCATGTATCGGAAACTACTGATCCGAATTTACTCTAATTTTAACGCAAGAAAGGGTGAGAACATACACTAGGATTCCGCAACATTTGGCGTGATCTGAAGAAATCTGGGAAATCTAAAAACACTGTAAAAAATGGAGGGTGTGGTCTGCAATCCCTGATTGCTATTGCCGTTCTTTCTCCACCCCACCCCCCCCCCCCCCCCGCCACTCCCTCCATCCAACTATTCATCCATCCATCCATCAATGCAATGAGCAAATCGATCAATCAAGCAATCAAGCAATCAATCAAACAATCAACCGATCAAGCAATCAAATACTACCACTTACACACCCTGCTTTATGAGATATAGTGGCAGCATGGTCCTGGTGGCGTCAGTCCTTTAGTCAGCCAGTCAGTCACTCAACCAGCCAGCCAGCCAGTCAGCCCGGCAGTCGGTTAGTCTGTCAGCCAAACAGTGGATGGGTTAATAGATCAAATGCGATATACTATTTAGGGGGACGCCCCACTGGTCGGACAGCCCAATAGTCTGACAGCCCAATTGCCCGACGCAACAGAAGATTTACAAACCCAGTAATCCGACAACCCAGTAGTCCGACAATTTTATTAGAGAGTGCAATTGCTTCAAAACCATGCAGATGTTGAACTAGGATAACGTGGGTACGTCGTCATCACCACGCAGATGTCGAAGTGGCATAAGATGGACAAGTCCTCATGGGAAATATCTTACATTATTTTTATTATAAGCCTATATATTACTGTAGCCTATATCAAACAAAGCAGTCTTGGGCACTATGCAAAGGAGTGCCGGGCATGCAAACAACAATAACAGCAATATATCCGGCATTTCATTTTGAATCGGGATGGATGGATGGATGGATGGATGGAGGGAATGAAGTGGAGCAAGGGCGGGCTACACCTTACAACAAGAGCAATCGGATATTGCAGACCTTCGCCATCCTATTTTTGTCACATTGTAAGAAGCTTTTGAATTGTCAAGATTTCCCGGATTTTTTAAGATCACGCCTAAAGTTGTTGAATCCTAGTGTATGGTCTCACACATTGCTGCACTAAAATTTGAGCAAATTCGTATAAGTATAGTTTCCGAGACATACCATATATCCAGAATTTGATCTGATGCGGCTCCGAGTTCTTTTATTTGGGTCACGGCTAAAGTCTAGGAATCATTTTTCACGGCAAGTTCCTTCATCATGTTAAAGTTTGAGCCACATCGAATGCTGTTTGTTAGAAGGCTTTTATTACTGGCGATAATTAGAATTTTTGACAAAATATTGATTGGTCCCGTCACGCCATCACTATGTCTGCCTGCCTGCATGCCTCCCTGCCTGCATGCATGTCTGCCTGCCCGTCTATCTGTCCATCGGCGTCCAATTTATATCTCATGATCGATTCACCCGAATGGGAGCAAACGTGGAAACTTGCTTCCTTATATCAGGTGGATGGGGCACAATGATATTGAGGCCATGAGGTCAAAGTTCACGGTCACTGTGACCTTGATATAAAACTAAATTTTGTGTACAGTTTTAAATTCTTTGGGTTAGCTCAACATATTGTCTTATATCTCAGGATTTGTTCAGTATATTGGAACAAACCATGTTCCGTCATATTAAGGGGATTGCGCACAATGATATTGAGGCCATGAGGTCAAAGTTCAGGTCACTGTGACCTTGGTATAAAACTCTATATGCATGGTTAAGTGTTTGGCGTACCTCAACATAGCGTCTTATATTGCATTATGATTTCACCATATTGCGACTAAATTTGGACACGTGGTTACGTATATCAACATGATTGAGCACAATGATACAAAGGTCGAGGCAATTGTGACCTTGGTAAACAACTCTATTCTTTTAGGTTAAATTTTTGGTTTAGCTCAACATATTGTCCTATATCTCAGGATTGGTTCGCACTACATGAATTTAACCTGGCCACATGTTTACCTATGTCAAGTGGAATGATCTTGAGATCAGCGGTCAAGGACATTGTAATATTTGTATAAAATGCAGACTTGGTTCTGCTTAGCTCGGCTGGCCTTTGATTCAGAATTGACAAACAAACGTATTGGAATTAAGCATGATCATATAGCTACCTCACCCAGTAAGACCGGCACATATATTCAGATTCTTAAGGTCAATATCATTGTAAATTTGACACAAAGTTAGATATGCGTTTGGAATTGCAAAATGCCAAGATTTTCACCAAAATCCCATCAGTGTAACACTGACACTAACATTACTTTTCTTTATCAATTCGTCAATACGTTGGGCCGTCCATCTTCCATAACTTATTTTCTTCTTTGAGTATATTAACAAAATTTCATATCCATACCTGTTATTTCTTTGGTCAGTCCGCTCTTCCATTAGTATAACATAACGTAGTATAACATTATCCCTTCATCTCTCGTGTGCGCGTGCGTGAGTGTGTGCATGCGTGGGTACGTGCGTGCGCGCGCGTAAGAATGCGTGCGTGCGTGTGCGTGAACACGCACGATGTCTATGCACTGCGTGGCATACCCTGTCGCAATAATAGGTCTAGCCCGACTAAGTTGAACCACTTTGTCGACTATTACATTTCTATTGTCGGCCTATTGGGTTGTCGGACTGGGTTTTGCAAATGCGCTGCCATGTCGGACTGTTGGGATGTCGGACTACTTGGGAAAATGGCGTGACTTATCTAGATTGTCCGTGTAATAAAACTTCCAGAAGTACTAACTGTCTTGCTGCTGCAAGCCACCAGACATCAATTTCAATGAGGAAAAACTCTTGACTTGCTGGATGTTTTGAAGACAATTTGACTGAAAGTTGTTGATGGCTTAGCCACCAACAGCTTTCCGTCAGGTTGTTTTCGGGATATTTACTACTGCTACTACTACTGTTGCTGCTGCTGCTGCTGCTGCTGCTACTACTACTACTACTACTACTACTGCTACTACTACTACTACTACTACTACTACTACTACTAATACTACTACTACTACTACTACTACTACTACTACTACTACTACTACTACTACCGAATTGTCGGACTTCTATGCTGTCGGACTACTGGGTTGTTGGACTACTGGATTAAGCCCAGTAGTCCGACAACCTAGTAGTCCGACAGTTCAGTAGTCCGACAACCCAGAAGTCTGACAGGGCAACGAAATTACAAAACCTAATAGTCTGACAACCCAGTAGTCCGACAACTCAGTAGTCCGACAGCCCAGTAGTCCGCCAGGGCAACGAATTTACAAAACCCAATAGTCCGACAACCCAATAGTCCGACAATAATGTACGTAACAGTCGATAAAGTGGTTCAACTGAGCCAGACTATTACTATATAACAGTGTGTACAACGCAGCGTATGCATATGGGAATCGATGTGTGTATGTGCGCGAACATGCATGTTCATGCGCGCACACGCACACATGTATTTGTACGCACGCACGCACGCACGCACGCACGCACGCACGCACGCACGCACGCACGCACGCACGCACGCACGCACGCACGCACGCGCTCACGAACGTAGATGAAGCTGATGGCCACCAAGAAAATTTCCGTTTGATACGTTAAAGCCAACGACGGACAGACGACGGACGTAAGATGGACGGGCGGACGGTGGACGGTCTCCATGTCAGGTCAACGGAGTTAATAATATATGCTCCCAGAAATGCTTAGAACAAACACGTAGAGAAATGTTTAAATTATTCTTGCATTTCTCATAAGCTGATTAAAATCTATCCAATGAGAAAGCGCCATAGATGCCACATAGGCTGTCTTTGTGAAATATCACAAATTTGCCAGACCGATCCACTGACTGACTGACAGGCAGACAGGCAGGCAGGCAGCCAGGCCGGCGGATAGATGTATACTAGTTGCGCAGTCGTAATTAAGAACTGTCTGTAATTTTAAACTGTCTATAACTTGCGGCACTTGGGTTCACCTACCTATTCAGTAGGCGTGGTAACTAGAACTGAGAGTTTAGAGGTTGGCCACACTTTCTATCTGATTCAGAAGAACTAGTGTATCTACATAATGAGGAGTAGC
This sequence comes from Chaetoderma sp. LZ-2023a, assembly GCA_034401795.1. Lineage (NCBI taxonomy): Eukaryota > Metazoa > Mollusca > Caudofoveata > Chaetodermatida > Chaetodermatidae > Chaetoderma > Chaetoderma sp. LZ-2023a. The sequence continues at coordinate 129,237,448 of CM067372.1, forward strand.
CTTTTAAACAATTTCCTGACATTTTTCGGAAATCCAAGATGGCTACCAAAAAGGAATCGAGGAGTCAAAATTCTTTCAGCCAATTCTGAAGCGTACTAACTAGGGTCCATCCAGTTGAGTTTGGTTTAAATCGGCCAAGCGGTTAATGAGGAATAAGTAGCGTTTCAACAGATTTCCCAAAATTTTCGGAATAGCCAAGATGGCCACTGGAAAAGTTCCGTATGCAAAATTCGGTAGACATGTTCTGAAACCTATCACCCTAGTATCCATCCAGACAAGTCTGGTTAAAATTGCCTGGCAGTTAATGGGGATACTTAGCATTTTAATGGTTTTCAGCTATTTTTGCGAAAATTCAAGATGATCCCAGAAATAAATTCCGTATATAAGTTCTGAAACATACCACTCTAGGGTCCTTCCAGCCGAGTTTGCTTGAAATCGGCTAAGTGGTTAATGAAGATTAGGCCTTTAACTGATTTCCAAAAATTTTAGGGAAATCCAATATTAGGGGCAGGAGAAATTAGCCAATCACAATTTTCTTTAGGAGTGCTGAAGCCTACTAGCATAGAATTAGTCCAACCAAGTTGGTTGGAAATTGGGCCAGTTATCTTGGAGCTGTAGAGTTTTAAATGATTTCCCGAATTTTTTGAAAAATACAAGATGGCCGTCAGAAAAATTGACCAATCAAAATTCTGAATAGGATTTCTGGAGCCTACCACCATAGGATCATTCCAGCCACATTTGGTTGAAAACCAGTTCCACATCTCTGCCAAATCTTTGCCATGTAGGCATAGGCCTACAAACTACTGAAATAGTCTGGCTGATAATCAGCTCGTAAATATAGAAATATCTTGTGCTTTATATATTAAAATTTCGGATTTGGTAAGAAGTAGGCATATATAGCTGAAATTTGGCTATTCGTCGCTAGCCAGTCGGAATTTTTGAATCAAAAGGTCGGAAATTCAACAAAATAGAAAATAATAAGAAGCTAACAAATGTTTTACAAATGATCTCAAATTTCCGACTGGTTCATATAATTACTACCAGATGCAGTCGCATCCAGGCCACACCCATGCTACGCCACCGGTCGTCGTTGTCGTCGTCGTCGATGACAGCGGTGGTGGTCGTGTTGATGGCGGGGGTGATGATGACGATGATGATTGTTGGGAGGATGTAACGATAAGGGCGGAAAATTAACTGCTTTAGGATGTTGTTTCCCGTTTTCAAAATCGTAAAATTAAAGGCACATATTCACAGTAGCATGCGTGGACAAAATTGTCAAAATTGTATACTTTTAGAATCTTAAATATTCAGCCTATATGTAATGAAACGAAATAAACCATAACATATGACGATTTCAATACGTATAAATTAATATAATTTTCCAGATCGTAATTCGGATGGCATCACACATTAGAAGATAATTCAGTGTGAATAACAGTCCAGACCAGAATTCTGGTGACTTCACATGTTGTAACATAATTCAGTTTGAATCACGGGTCCAGACCGTAATTCGGAAAACATCGCATGTTAGAATTTAATTCAGTGTGAATCACGGTCCAGATCATAAATCGGACGACATCACATGCAAGAACATTATTCAAAATTGAATCACAATCCAGACCGATTCGAATGACACCACATGCAAGAACATAATTTAGTTTTGAATGACATTCGGATGACATCAATTGTTAGAACATAATTCAGTTTGAATCATGGGCCAGACCGTAATTCGGATCACATCTCATGTTAGGACATAATTCAATTTGAATCACGGTCCAGAGCGTAATTCGGATGACATCACATGTTACAACATAATTCAGTTAGAATCACGGTCCAGACAGTAATTCGGATGACATCACATGCATGAACACAATTAAGTTTTGAATCACAGTCCAGACCGTAATTCGGAGGACATCACATGCAAGAAAACATTTCAGTTTTGAAATACAGTCCAGGCCGTAATTCGAATGACATCACATTTTAGGACATAATTGAGTTCGATTCACGGTCCAGCCCGTAATTCGGATGCCATCACATGTTAGAACATAATTCAGTTTGAATCACGGCCAAGATCGTAATTCGGATGACATCACATGAAAGAACATGATTCGGTTTTGAATCCCAGTCCATATCGTAATTCGGATGACGTCACCTGCATGAACATAATTCAGTTTTGAATCACTGTCCAGATCGTAAGTCGGATGACATCACATGCAATAACATAATTCAGTTTTGAATCACAGTCCAGACCGTAATTCGGATGGCGCCACATGTTAGGACATAATTCAGTTTGAATCACGGTCCAGATCGTAATTCGGATGACATCACATGTTTGACATAATTTAAGTTGAATCATGGTCCAGACCGTAATTCGGATGACATCAATTGTTAGAACATAATTCAGTTTGAATCACGGGCCAGACCGTAATTCGGATCACATCTCATGTTAGTACATAATTCAGTTTGAATCATGGTCCTGACCGTAATTCGGATGACATCTCATGTTAGCCTATAATTCAGTTTGAATCATTGTCCAGACCGTAATTTGGATCACATCTCATGTCAGTGCATAATGCAATTTGAATCATGATCCAGGCCGTAATTCGGATGACATCATATGCCAGAATTTCATTCAGATTTGAATGACAGTCCAGACCGTAATGCGGATGACATCAATTGTTAGAACATAATTGAGTTTGAATAATGGTCCTGACCGTAATTCGGATGACATCACATCATCACATGCAAGAACATGATTCAATTTTGGCTCACCGTCCAAACCGTAATTCGGACGACATCACATGTTAGGTTATAATTCCGGTTGAATCACGGTCCAGCCCGTAATTCGGATGATATCACATGCAAGAACATAATTCTGTTTTGAATCACAGTCCAGACAGTAATTCGGATGACATCACATGTTAGAACATAATTCAGTTTGAATCACCGTCCAGACCGTAATTCGGATGGCACCACATGCTAGAATGTAATTCAGTTTGAATCACGGTCCAGACCGTAATTCGGATGACGTCACATGCTAGAACATAATTCGGTTTGAATCACAGTCCAGACCGTAATTCGGATGGCACCACATGTTAGGACATAATTCAGTTTGAATCACGGTCCAGACTGTAATTCGGATGACGTCACATGCTAGAACATAATTCGGTTTGAATCACAGTCCAGACCGTAATTCGGATGACATCACATGTTGGGACATAATTTAAGTTGAATCATGGTCCAGACCGTAATTCGGATGACATCAATTGTTAGAACATAATTCAGTTTGAATCACGGGCCAGACCGTAATTCGGAGCACATCTCATGTTAGTACATAATTCACTTTGAATCATGGTCCTGACAGTAATTCGGATGACATCTCATGTTAGCATATAATTCAGTTTGAATCATTGTCCAGACCGTAATTTGGATCACATCTCATGGTAGTACATAATTCAGTTTGAATCATGGTCCAGGCCGTAATTCGCATGACATCACATGCTAGAATGTAATACAGTTTGAATAACAGTCCAGACTGTAATTCGGATGACACCACATGCCAGAATTCCATTCAGATTTGAATGACAGTCCAGACCATAATGCGGATGACATCACATGTTAGGACATAATTCAGTTTGAATCATTGTCCCGACCATAATTCGGATGACATCACATCATCACATGCAAGAACATGATTCAATTTTGCCTAGTAGACATCCGCAACCGCACTCGTTCTTCTTCACCATCTTTGAGAGTGAGCCGCATCAACAGTTGGGCAGCAGATATTTCCCAGCAACTTCAGAATCGAGCCATCTCGTATTCCTCATCTGTGATGCATCATCTACAGTGGCCAATGAAGTTTTTTCCATACTGATGACTAATAGGTACTCATCTAACTGTATTTTCATATTAGTGTATGTTTATACTTACTTCTAGGTACCGATGACTAATAGGCACCAGCCTGCCATCTAAGACCGCATTTTATAGTTTATATTTTTACTGTATTATTCTTATTTTGTGCCTATGACTAACGAGCATCTCAAGGTCATGTGACCTTATTGTCAATGTTGTGATAGTTGGTTATATATATATATATATATATATATATATATATATATATATATATATATATATATATATATATATATATATATATATATATATATATATATATATATATATATATATATATATATATATATATATATATATATATATATATATATATATATATATATATATATATATATATATATATATATATATATATGCCAGCTGCCATACTAGTTATTTGTTTTGTTTATTTTATATAAAATACTAGGACAGCAGTACGTTAGGCTACACTATACAGCAACAATAAATCCGCATCGCCTTTTCCTCCCAGTAACACTTTTTCACTGAGGTAACTGATCAGGTTCTCACTAAGCGAACCTGACATGAGATCGACGAAACCTTGCTATTTTAACTTGATAGGATAGGTTTAAAAGTAGCTAGGGACGATCGCTCTTTAGGAGTCATTTGTGTAAGCCTCTTTTCCATACGTAACAGATATGTAACACCGCACACCGGCTTGGGGGCATAAATTGGCCATATATCTTAGGGCCTACGCTCCTCCAGCTGCAAGGCTTACAATTGTCTGGACCTCCCTTCGACACGTTGGTGCGATCCGACTCTGGAAACTATTGGGGTTTCCAAGCGTTGAAGACTGAAGTGTTGATTCTGCAAACACCCCCTTTGTACCTTCGGATATCAGTTAGCGTAAATACCCATGCCAAAATAGGAAGCACTGCGAAAACATTATATTATTTTAACAGGCCAGCAGTGCATCTCTGGACATACTTAAACATAACCCTAATGACAGGTAAGACGTTAGTCCCCGGGCTCGGATCTTATGTGATCCGTCCCAGACACACCAGGTGACGGACATGATGTGGATCTCCCTCTAACTCTTCACAGTGGCTGGGAGTGGTCTTGTAACCCACCACGCCCTCATGGGAAGGTCACTATAGTTGGATATCCGCATCCTCCTCCCCACCGTAAAAGTATGTATGTACTTGTCAATTGCTTATGTAAATGTGTCTTGTCTTAGTGATGTTGTATGTGGTTATGGTGTGGTAAGCAACGGGATCATTATATGAGTCTGGGGTTGCCGCACCGTAACATGTTCACCCGCTGTCTATCTGAGGAGGATGCTCCATAAGGTGACCTTTTGGAAGCCGAGCATGTCCGCCAGTCAAGCTCATATATTCAAAAGATAGGTAGGAATCCCTGCCACTTGCGGCCGAAGCCTGGAATATGGATCTAACAACTAAAGGTTAGTTTAGGATGTAGCAGAAGGACCACATAAATAAAGCGGCATCTACCAATGCAGTATCTTTAACCTACATAAGATGACGGTGTTGAATTCTCTGGAAATCATCCACCCCATCTTCACGTAATTCGCCGTGTATCACAATAGCATACAGTTTCACTAGGTTAACACGCACTACACCCTTAGCATATGTTTGAACAAAAGAGTGGCCCTTTTTGCCAGCTCTCTTCCTCCGCTTCAGCGTTGATGGCATTTTCCTGTGATGGAGGCCCGCGCAATGCACTTTCCTCTCACAACAATAATATTTTGTTAGGGGTATAAGCTTTATATTAAACCTCATAAGTGGCTGCGTTAGGGCTCCCCATTGCAGGGATACCTCGTGGATTTAAAGGTAGGCGATGTACCTCTGACGAGCCCACGATAAACAAGACGCCAACTTAATTCCATGTACTATATTTTCTCTCTCATACTAGCAAATGAGTAGCATTCATACAATTCATTACAATTCTTGTAATATATATATCAAGAACTACAGGGATATTGCCGATGTAGATTATATGATATCAGGACACCGATCTATGTGGCATAGGAAGGGCTTCGAATCAACGCAAATGATTTCGGATTTAATGAGGAGATAGACGGACAGGGTATGGATGTGGCTGTAACTCAAATTAGATTATTGAGATTGAATAATGGCAAACAATGGTGATGATCTTTCCAGATTAAACTTGAAGCTCACATATCTCCGCTTTTTGGTCAAACTTGATCAATAGTATCAATATACCAGTGATCAAGTTATGATCAAAATTAAGCTATGTCTGACTTGGTCAAAGTTGCGCGTTGCTCAGTCATCAATCTCGTCATCTTCACAACGCGTTCATCTTTCTGAAATGTTCAGACTTTATTAGCGATTGCTGTCTTTTCGATTCTCCGCCATCTTTCGGCCTCGATCTTCTGTATCGGTAACTAAGCCGAGTTATCATACGAATCATCTTAGTGCCTTCGAAATCATCATTTCTATTTCAGAATATAGAACTTTATAACTCATAGATAAGTCTTATACTAGTATATATATATATATATATATATATTTATATATATATATATATATATATATTTATATATATATATATATATATATATATATATATATATATATATATATATATATATATATATATATATATATATATATATATATATATATATATATATATATATATATATATATATATATATATATATATATATATATATATATATATATATATATATATATATATATATATATATATATTTCAAGACAACCATGCAGTTAGCCCATTGGCACCAGTGGCTTAAATTCATGACAGCTATGCAGAAAAGCTGTGGAATATTTTGAAACCATTTCTGCTGGATCCTGTTGCGTCTTATGGCAGTAACAGCTACCTGTCAAATCGGTTAGACAATAGTCAACAGAATATTTAGAAAATTGGAATTGATTTGTATCCAGATGCAAAGTGGGTCATGCTATGCGATGGTGCATGCCCACCCACCCAATCCCAACTCCTCTCATTGCACACACGCACGCACACACTTATGCACGCACGCACGCACGCACGCACACACGCACGCACGCACGCACGCACGCACGCACGCACGCACGCACGCACGCACACACACACACACATGTTCCTACACCTATGCAGGAGCCAGTGCCAATGATTTGTTTAGAGAAATTTGTCTACTATCCATTTATTTCCACTAAAAACCTGAAATTCATTGAAAATATGGTTTTCAGTGTATCACCAGAAAATATCTTGACACATTTAGTTCAAATTTGGTACATGGATAAACATCTTTCAAAACATCAGATGTATCAGTTCTAATCACATTTCAGCAAGATGACATTTCCAGATGTGGTTAATATTTTGAAGCTAAATGTCTCCATTCAAATTATTTTAAAATATTCAAGATAATAGTCCTTAAAGGTGCATATATTCAAACTAAAATGTCAAATTTTATACGTTTATAGGTTTAAATTGTCTGACTAGATGTAATGAAAGGAAAATAAATCTTAGCATATGATAACTTCATTCCGTTTAAATTAATATAATTTTTTAATTTGTGAAATTGAATTGGAGACACAAACCCCTAATTCAAATTCACAAATAAAAAAATTATATTAATTTATACGAAATGAAATCATCATTTGCTATGATTTATTTCGTTTCATTACAGTGAGGTGCACAATTTAGCCCTCTAAAGTTAATCAATTTTAACAATTTTATTTTCAAACATTTTGGTGTGAATATGCATCATAGCTGTGAATTATGTGTACCTGCTGTGCAAAGATAAAACAGTTAAGTGATCATTTTTGTTTTAGTCAGATATGGCTGTTATTGAAATAGACTAGAAATATATGCTTAATGGAAAAGGGTAATATATATTCTGATGCCCTATATGTCTTTTCTATATAAGATTTTCTTAGCTGAAAATGTGTTATGAAATCCATCATTGGTGTCCGATTTGTTCTCTGAATTGTTCAACACTGATGGACCTTTCTATTTTTAGCTATGCCTTGTTTATCTCTAGCTAAGCTTCACCCACACCTCTCTCATGTTGGGATCGACGGATCTCTGAACTCCCTGACTATTAATTTCCAGAAAACTATACAGGTAAGCTATTGCATATTTTGGAACTAATTTAACTGGACGCTGTTGCTGCCGATCTCACCAACAGCGTCCGATCAAATAAGTGTCAACGTATTCAACAGCATATTTATTAAAACGTACATGCATATAATTCGTACAATGTGTCGGACTATTAAGAGTTAAAGATGGGCCAAATAGAATCAATTATGATCATAATGATTATGACGTCACCCTACAATTATAATGTCATATGACATCAGATGACAGCTGGATACTCTAGAAAGTTGAAACCTGACCATGGATCAAGCATAACTTTCTGTCGTCCCGCAATTTGATACATCTTGTGACAACTCCAGATACCGTTTTCATCTAGTTTGGTCATTGACGGTGCACATTCACACCAGAATGCTTGAAATTAAAATTATGTAAATTGTATACTTTTAGAAACTTAACTTGTGTACCTCAAAATACAATGAAATTAAATAAATCCTAGCATATGATGATTTTATTAACCATAAATTAATATAATTATTTTAGTTGTGAAGTTGAATTAGGGACTTATGTGTCGAATTCAATTTCATAAGTTAAAAAATCAGATTAATTTATAGTTAATGAAATCATCATATGCTAGGATCTATTTCCTTTCATTACATCTATGCACATAATCTAGGCATCTAAAAGTATACAATTTTAACAATTTAGTTTTCTAGTAATCTGGCGAGATTGCGCACCTTTAATCCACATGTCAGTGAAATAGGCACAGAAAGATGAAGACAGTGAAAGTCTAACTAGTCTACACGACAGTAAACTCTATGTATCTATATATGTATGTATGATCAAAATTGTTGCCAAATTAGTATTATTTGCAGGTCAAGAGACAACTATTTATTGAAAATTTATCCCTGGAATGACTGGCTCGGTTATCCAGCCAGTTGTTGATGTGGTAAATCTTCTAAAATAGTATCGTCGCCTGCAATTTGACACTCCTTAAGATCACAGCATAGTCATTTTGACTGTCTTGATAATGGACCTTTCGATTTTTCGCTATGCCCCGTCCATCTCTAGCTAAGCTATACCCACACCCAGACCAAGCTCTGAACTCCCTGATTTCAATTTCCAGAAAACTATACAGATAAGCTGTTGAATATTTTGAAACTAATTTAACTGGGTGCTGTTGTATGCCTATATTCAACAGCTTATTTATTAAATAGTAGAGACATACAATTCTTACAATGTGTCGGAGTATTAAGAGTTAAGATGGGCTTACTAAAATTTATGACGTAATGATTATGACGTCATCCTACATGCCCCGCTCAGCTGATTATGACGTCACATACCATCAAATCATCAATAGATTCTCTAGAAAGGTGAATTAAAGGGTTTAGATGTGCAAACCCATCCCTATGAAACGTGTGATGCTATATTACCATTAGCTTTATTTAAACTGTATTTGAAATTTGTGTATTCTGTGTTAAAAGCAAAAGTTTGGAGAAATACATCAATTTTGACACTTAATATGCATATCTAGGCTCAAAATGGCAAATTTGTAATGGAACATTTCATCAAATATTAGCCAGTGTTTAAAATGTAATAGGAGACGAGAAAATTTAGACTTAAAATGCATGAATATGTGAAAATGTAAAATTTGGTACTGAATTTGGGATTAAAAACAAATGTTTACCCAGAAATACATACGTTTTTTACCGTTAATATGCATATCTAGGTTCAAAATGATAACAAATGTCAAAAGAATACTAATGTGAAAATTTTAGCTGGAAATATGAAGATTCTCACCAGAAACATGCAAAGCCTCTGGCAGGAAACAAGAACATTTGGACTAAAAAAGCAAACTGCTTTGTTCAGAAACCAAAAAAAATATGAGTGCAAAATGCAAAGGAATGCAAATTTAAGCTGGAAATACAAAGATTTCTGTTTGAAGAATTGATATCTACGTTCCAAATGTGAACATTTTAACAGGAAACATGAACATTTTATGTAAAGCATGAAACAATATAGTCCTAAAATTGATAAACATGGATATGAAATAATGGCCACTGACCAACTTAATGTCAAATTTCTATTCAACATGCCCAAAACCTATATTATTGCCATGTTCACTGAAAATCAATCAACTAACAGAGGCGAGTTTAACCCTTTAACCTTTAAATTGTCAAATTTTGTCAAGAAAATTTCAATATCTGTCCATTGAATGTCGATTTACAGGTCAAGAGAATTAAAATCTTTGAAAATGTACCTGTTGAATGGCTGGCTCGATACCCGAGCCACTCATTTCCGTGATAAATTTTCCAAAAATCATATATACAAGACCATAACACAGGTCGGTTTTGGCTGGCATGACCATTAAATAGTTAATGGGCAAGCCAAGAAAAACCAGCCTCTGCAGTGGTACATGAGTATATATATATATATATCGAGAATATTTTCACAAAATTACCACTGGAATGCCTGGCTTGATGACAGAGCCAGCAATTTAAGTGATATATTTTCAAAAAATATCTTTTCTTGGCATGCAAATGGGCATTCACAGCGCAAAAATTACCATTTTCTTAAACATTCTTTGTCATTAAACATGTTAAAAGGATAATCAAACAGACTCAACTGGCTAGCATCCACAATGCACACTCATAATGTCAACAGGATTGTGTTGTGGACAAAACGACAGTCAAATGAGATAATGAATATGGTAAATACAGGTATGATGTCGGTGAGGCATTTTGTATTTTCATAAAGATGGTGTATCGCCCGAAGCATAAACAGCATATTACATTTTAACTCCTAAATGATCAAGATTTTTCAAGAAAATTTAAATATTTGCTCAAGAGAACAATAATAATTTATACCAACACAATTTGCAGCATTGATGAACAGCAACAACAATCAACTAATCAAGCACCCAATAACCTCATCACTACATACAAAACTAGAATGTGCTGGAAGGACATGCAGACGCACACCTTCGTGCTTTGTCTTGGCAATCCACTTAATGACCATTGTGACCTAGATATTTGATCCGGTGACCTCAAACCCAACGCAATCTTGAAATATTGAAATATGAAATAATGTACTAAATCTGGTGCTTCGAGCTTCTTGCATTCCAGGGTTATCGCCATAAATGTGTATTTTGGTATGTACTTCCCGGCCCCGTGACCTAGATATTAGATGCTTTGTCCTGAAATGCATGGAACTCCTACTTACATATACTATCAATATGGCATATTTGCTGATAATATCTACTTGTTTTCGAATTTTTGCGAAAATGTGTATTTCAGGATGCAGATAGTGATCGTGTAACATAGATATTTTACTGTTTAACGCAAAACTCATTTTTTTGCACAATTATCTACAATTGTAATCGATATGCCAAATTTGGTGATTTTAACTTCCTGGACTCCAAAGACATCACTGGATAAGTGGATGGATGGACAGATAGACAGAAATATGGACTGCTGGAGGGATGGATTGAAGTTGTGATAAAACGCAGAACACCAACTGACATGGAAAAAAAGTGTTTCTTTATTTGTTACAATGTTCAATAGGAAATTAACAAATGTTTACAAGAAAATAAATTATTGTGTTCTATTATAATTTATTTAATATGAAATACACTGAAATGATAATGAAAACAATCATGATAACTATTCTAATAAATAAATTTAATGTGATAGTAACAATGTCAATAATAACAACATTATATGGATAAACGTTCCAGAAATCTATACAGGTAATATTTGCCAACAACAGCGTCCAGTCAAATTACTATTCAACAGAATGTTTATAAAAATAGTAAAGATATACAATTTGTACAATAGCAACCCGTCTTTTCTACGGCATTCATGAAGCCATCGATTATGGCGTCATCCTAAACGTCATGTAGTTGATTATGACGTCATATAATGGATGGATAAACTGGAAAGGTAAATTCAATGACATCTACCTTATGATATTTTTACAAATTATTTACAGATGCTTAGGTAACGAAAATGTATTTATTTGCTATTACATACAAAATGAATAAAGCATATTTTAATTTAACATATGATGAAATATTAAGTGACTGTCCTTATGAAATTTACAATTTTAGCAGTATTTATGGGAATTTGAGTACTCTATATATGGTATGTACCTTGCACATCCATTCATACCATAACAAGATCATCTAGCGGTGTATCAATGACATTTCCTAGAAAAAGAAAGTTACAACTAATAATAATAATAATAATAATAATAATAATAATAATAATAATAATAATAATAATAATAATAATAATAATAATAATAATAATAAGGGTGGCGGTGGTGGGGCTGGCGATGGGGATGATCGCAACAAAGGCGGTGAGTAGTAGTAGTAGTAGTAGTAGTAGTAGTAGTAGTAGTAGTAGTAGTAGTAGTAGTAGTAGTAGTAGTAGTAATAGTAGTAGTAGTAGTAGTAGTAGTAGTAGTAGTAGTAGTAGTAGTAGTAGTAGTAGTAGTAGTAGTAGTAGTAGTAATAGTAGTAGTAGTAGTAGTAGTAGTAGTAGTAGTAGTAGCAGCAGCAGCAGCAGCAGCAGCAGCAGCAGTAACAGCAGCAGCAGTAACAGCAGGAGCAGCAGCAGCAGCAGCAGCAGCAGCAGCAGCAGCAGCAGCAGCCGTAGCAGCAGCATCAGTAATAGTAGTAGTAGTAGTAGTAGTAGTAGTAGTAGTAGTAGTAGTAGTAGTAGTAGTAGTAGTAGTAGTAGTAGTAGTAGTAGTAGTAGTAGTAGTAGTAGTAGTAGTAGTAGTAGTCGAAGTGAACGTACGCGTTTATTTAGCTCTGCAATTGCTGTCCGAATTTGCTAGTTTCTAGCGCGATTTTGTAGATAAATTTTATACATATATTTCGTATTAGTATTTCCTTTCAAACTTTATGTTTAATTTGTAAATTTTTGTCTTGGTTGGAGCGCATTTTGTGTCTCCATTTTCTAAAGGCATTCCTCTTAGCTGGCGGTTTCCGCCATTTAATAGGGCTCCTCTTACTGTGGTCAATGCAATACATTTCTCCCCGCGCCAGTCTGCTATTTCTATAGTTCGTAGGCTAGCGCATTATATTTGGCAAGATCGCTTGAGTGAGTGGATTTCATTCCTTTGTCATTTGTAAGCGCAAGCCTAGATCTTTAACTATATAAATCCTTATAGTCAGTTGGCTGTCCCCGGTCAACTCGAACAGACTAACACATATATGACTGTACTATCTATTCATATGTTTGTTAGTACAATTTAATCGGCTAGGTGTTAGTGAACCACTTAGAAAGTGGTTCAAACTAACAAATATACGACTGTACTCTCTATTCGTATATTTGTTGGTAGACGTCAGGGTTTCAAAAGGGGACACTATTTATTTAGTGTTTAGCTTTTTCCCTGACGGTCCTGGTGTTATATAAGTATATATTTATTATATATTGTAGTAGTATGGGGTTCCTCCTTTGATAAACCACCATGGCAACCTATAAGCGTACCCTAAGCCTTAAAATAACAACTAAGGGGTGGGGTGTCACGGCTATCGACGTGTATCATAGGTTAAAAGACGTCGTTGGCGCGGGACCTGCTACTTTGCAGGGGCTTATCAATGTTACTAAAACTGTATGGAATATAACAGTGTCAAATGAGGGGGTCAAGGAAAAGCTTCTGGAAGATGTTCTTATTGTAAAAGGTGAAGTTTGTAACGTAGAGGAAATCGAGTCAGATAGGTTGCTAGTGAAGATGAAAGTTCCACTAGAAATTCCAGATGACAGAATCATGAGTGAACTCAAGAAGTATGGCAAAGTGCAAAAGATTGAACGGGAAACGTATCCCTTTGACAGAACGCTAGAAAACGGTGTAAGACGTATTTGGTTTGATAAAGTGGATAGCCCTTTACCAAGCAGATTGACGCTTGATGGTAGCTTTGCCCTGCCCTTATGGTATAGAGGGCAAATTAAAGAATGCCGGATCTGCCTAAGTACTGACCATTTGGCAACAGATTGTCCCAATCGAAATAAATGTTTGCTCTGTGGTTCAGTTGACCATTTTAAATGGCGCTGTCCAAAAAATCAAAACAAGCCCTCAGTATCAGGAGATAATCGCCCATTAAAGGATGCAACTGAGTCAAATGCTTCTGAAGCAACCGCTACGGAAGCTGTTGTTTTGGTTCATGGCACTGTAAATGACACAAACAAATCATCAAATCCTGTTAAAGTAACTACAGTTGATGAAATTCATGGATTAGAGGAGGGTATAACCTTAAGTCAAGAAAATACTCAAAATGCAGTGGAGCCAAACGTTGCTTTAAAAGACACGCAGGAAAATGATGCTCTTACAGAAGAGCCAGTTTACAATTCCTTAGAAGAGGAATTAAAATTAGGATAGGATAAGTTTCGGACTCAGAAGACAGAGAGTTCAGTCGATTTTCCGCTAAGCCCACTTGATTTAAGTCAGCTTGAAATATGGTAAATGATGTTCCTGCCAAATGTTACTTAAGTAGCAATAAGCGTCATAAAGAAGACAATAGCTCAGAATCTGAGATTGAAGTAAATGATATGGATGATGATACAATGTCAGTTGCAGAATCAGATGTGTCCATTCAAACACAGAGTTCACAGATGAAAGATGAGATGGTAATGTACCGATCAGAAGGGGGTGAAGTGTTAGTGCCATATGTAACGGCGAGAGGCGTGAAATATCGTCTACTGCGCCATGATTCTGATATTTCCAAATATGAATAGTTGTCTGTGGTAGAACTAGGAAATATTGAATTCGCAGGAAAATTAGGTAAATGGTCTAAGAAACGAGCTAAAAAACCCAAATCTAGTTAATCTAATGATGGCGGTTGTAAACATCATTAAACAAATTATGATTATCTGCACCATCAATTGCAGAGGATTAAATACCGAATTCAAGCAGCGCCACTTGCTTGAAGAATTAGCAAAGGAGAGAGTTGATATTGCTTTTCTACAAGAGACCAAAATTCAAAAAGCTGAAGTGTATGAATCTCTCAAAGATATTTCAATAGGGCAGATATTTTTTTCTTTATCACACGAAAATAGTGCGGGAGTGGCCATTCTTATCCTGCCCCGCTGTCTCAACTATGTTGACGTTATATCGTCGTCATCAGATCCAAATGGACGATGGATTTGTATATCAATTGATGTACTAAACACAAGTTTAAATTCGATGTGCCTTTATGCACCTACCTCTAATCAATTGCGCCGTGACTTCTAAATGATGTTTCCACAATAATTCAAGACAGAATGCCTGAAAACCTAATTATGGGCGGTGACTTTAATTGCATATTAGACGAGGCTAAAGAAAATAAAAGCTTGTTTGACACGTATCGGATTGAAAATCCAGAAGGCCAGGAATTTACTTGGTTTTCAACCGATGGAAGGTTAGCTTCAAGGTTAGACAGGATCTATGTAGAACGTTCATTGAAAGGTTACCTGTGGAAAAGTAACATAAAACCAGTAACTTTCTCTGATCACAATATGTTTTCCATCACATTAGACAATGCTGACTGGGTCAAACGAGGAGATGGATTTTGGAAACTTAATGTAGCATTGCTACGAGATAGTTGCTACCGCAAATGTGTGGAACGTTGTTGGAGGCATTGGGATGAAAGAAGAGGTTCGTATGAATGTATAACAGACTGGTGGGCAGATGCTAAATCAGACCTGAAATATATTTCAAGGCAGTATTCCATTAGGAAAGCACGTGAAATACGAAAGCGTAAAAAGGCACTTCAGAGGTCGTTGTGTAAAATTAATAAGAAAATTAATGATGGGGAATATAATTATTACGAACTATTAGTTAAATTAAAAGGTAGACTAAATGAAATAGAGCAATATCAGTTTGATGGCGCCAAAATAAGGTCAAGAGCACAAACAAACGCACACCGAGGGCGAAAAGCCTACACGTTACTTTTGTAACCTGGAAAAAGCAAGAGGTATAGAGAAATTAATGCGCTCACTGAAGACTAATGATGGAGTATCAGTGTGCTCAAATGCAGAAATGATTGAAACAGTGTCCGAATTTTACAAATCATTGTATAAATCTGAGGGAAGCGAGGAAACTGCAACTAGAGATGTGTTAGCTAATATAACGAAAAGACTTCCAGATTCATGTCGCGAAAGCTGTGACCAATCAATAACAATTGATGATTTGACAAAATCCCTCAAAGGTATGAAGTTAGAAAGGTCTCCTGGATGTGACGGACTTCCAGTTGAATGTTATCAAACATTCTGGCACATGTTTGGGCCAGTATTAGAAGAAATAGCAACCAGCATTTTTAAGCAAGGGCATCTCCCTACATCGATGGCCCAAGCATATGTTCGGCTTATATACAAGAGGGGTGACAGAAATAAAATACAGAATTATAGACCAATCTCTCTACTCTGTGTAGATTATAAGATTATTACTCGGGCACTAACATTGAAACTTGGTGCAGTCCTAGGCGAAGTCATGCATGATGATCAAACCTGCTCTGTGCCAGGAAGATCAATATTAAACAACACTTTGCTTATACGGGACCTTATTCAATTAGTTGAAAAGGATTGTATCCCAGCAGCAATAAGAGCACTTGATAAAGAGAAGGCGTTTGACAGACTAGAATGGGATTTCTTGTTTAAGTCTTTAGACCATATTGGCTTTGGTTCAAGATTTATTAAATGGGTCAATATTTTATATACTGATATAACAAGTTGCTATTTAGTTAACAATGAGCTATCCAAACCTGTAGTGTTGGAACGAGGTGTCAGACAGGGTTGCTCACTGTCCCCGCTTCTATTCGTCATAGCTATGGAATTGTTGGGGGCCACATTTAGGCAACGCAATGACTTTCAAAGAATATGTATACGTGGTGTAGAAAGGCCACTAAAGGTTTCTCAATATGCAGATGATACGACTGTGTTTGTGGGTAAAAATACGGATTTTAGAATTTTAAATGGAGTATTAACAGATTTTCAAAAGGCATCAGGACTTAAAGTCAATAAAGATAAATCTAAGGGATTGTTTTTGGGCGATTGGAAGGGCAGAACTGATAATGTGATAGATATTAACTGCTCAAATGATGTCATAAAAATTTTGGGTATTTACTTTAGTAGAGAACAAAATGTATTGCTAAACTGGGAAGAAAGGATATCCAAGCTAAAGTGTGCATTACTAAATTGGAAACGACGTCGCCTAACTGTCTTTGGCAGGACATTTGTCCTTAATAATTTACTTTTATCTGGACTGTGGTATACCGCTTCTGTAGTTCATATGCCCAAATCAGTAGAGTCAAAGATCAACACGTTACTTTTGTCCTTCTTATGGGAGGACAAAGCCCATTTAGTATCACAGTCAATCCTCACCAATGAAAAGCATGCCGGAGGCCTGGATTTGGTTAATGTTTCAGCAAAGTGTGCTTCTTTAAAATTGAAATTCTTGAATAAGTTACTTACTTCAAACTCATCTTAGTCAAGTGTTTCAAGGGCACTTCTCCAAAGGTACGTTGACCCATTTCCAGTAGAATGGTTATTCATGTGCAATAAATTGCCACCTAATCATCAAAAGATTCCAAATGTATATAAAGAACAGCTCGAAGCCTTAAAATATTTACACGATCAAAGCCACAACCCAATTGTTGGGAAGATGCCTTAGAGCAACGTCTTTGGGGCAACGAGTTGATACGTGATAATGATGATGTATTATATTTGCCCTCTATGGCCAAAAATGGTATTCAATATTTACGTGACTTGGTAAATCCGAAATCTCGTAAATGGATTGCAATGCAAGATGTAGCAAGAATAACATCAATGAGACATATTGATGTCCAGCGCTTATTTGTTAGAATAAAGAATGCAATACCTGCTGTATGGTTCAAATTTCCGAAAGCACGTGGCAACATTGATATGTTGCAACCAACATTAGTATTTATGTCAGAGCATATAAAATACAACATGGCATCTAGAGACTCGTATAGAATTCTAATGCAAAGTCGGAGACAGACTCCTATTGTGGTTAGGTATTGGAACAATTTAGGATGCACGCCAAAGAACTGGAAAAATGCCTGGAAAGCAATACATCTACCTTGTCTACCAGGAAATGCACGGGACCTGGCATGGCGATTACTCCATCGAAGGCTATGGATCGGTCATCTTACTTATATGTGTAAAATATCAAGTACAGACCGGTGCTTATTATGTAATACTGAGGAGGAAACGATAGACCATCTATTTACTCAGTGTCGCATAACTACATGCTTTTGGGTATATATCAATATGCTCCTTGCTAAATTTGGAACCAAATATGTGAATTTAGTGGCTGAAACAATTTTGTTCAAAGATTGCTCAACTATCGGACGAATCATTAATAGCAAGGAGAAAGAATTGTTAATAACCCTGTTATCTGTAGGAGTGTGGGCCATCTGGAAGCATCGGTGTTCAGAGGCCAGAGATAAAACCGGCAACAACCATCAAAGAGCCATACAAGCTATATTTCGATCATTGTTGATAAACTGCATTCATTGTGAATTTTACAGGCTAGTAGAACATAGGAGAGAAAGTAGATTTAAAGACTTATGGTGCAAAACTGGCCTAGTATCAATTGAATACGGATATCTAAAAATATCAGAAGCGGAACTTGTATAAGCTAGCACACTCGCTGCTTGCTGTATATTGATAAATGCTATTTTAATTTAATTTAATTGCCTTTATTTTAAAATTGTAATGCCTTAGGAGACTCTAATCTTGACGAATATCCTAACCTTGGGATCAGAATATTTAAATATCAAATGAGCATTATGTCAATATTCTGGAGGTGATCCGATTTTCAAGTTAACAGAGTGTGATATCTTACAATTAGCTTCCTGTTGTAAATATTTACTGTAGATGTATTTGTTCCAGGGTAATTTGCAAAAACTTACAATGAAGTAAATTTGAGAATGTGAACCCAGAGCGCCATCTAAGTAGTCATAGTTTGGAAACGTTTCCTTTGTGCATTATATTATATAAAGGCTACTACGTCCGTTGGGTATTTAATAATCGGCTAACTGGCGTCAATGAGTGACTTTTTGTTACTTATTGACGAGTCACCTCGCCACTTGTTGGCGAGCTGCACTCGCCATTTGGCCCTACTACTATACGGTGTGCTACGTTAAACTGCATATGATCTACTTAGCCTGCCGGTCATGAATCGGCTCAATGGCATCAATGATTAGCAGTAGCTTACTGCTAATTATTGATGAGTGGCTTTACCACTTGTTGGTTAGCTATGCTCGCCATTTGGGCCTACTACTACACGGTGTGCAAATAGCAATGTCTTTGTTGAATTTTGTTATGTTATCACCTCTTTATTAATTATGTTTTCTATGTAGTTATGCCACGGTTGTGGTATATGATAATAGAGTATTTTAGCTTGCACTGTTTTGACATGTTAGGTTTGTATTGTTATTCTATTAATAAAGCCTGCTATTTCAACCGATTTTTTATGGGGGTTTGCAAGCCTTTTTAAAGGAGTTCCGCCGGGAAGTAGTAGTAGCAGCAGCAGTAACAGCAGCAGCAGTAACAGCAGCAGCAGCAGTAGGAGCAG
This sequence comes from Chaetoderma sp. LZ-2023a, assembly GCA_034401795.1. NCBI lineage: Eukaryota > Metazoa > Mollusca > Caudofoveata > Chaetodermatida > Chaetodermatidae > Chaetoderma > Chaetoderma sp. LZ-2023a. The sequence goes on from CM067372.1 coordinate 129,256,969, forward strand.
CAGCAGCAGGAGCAGCAGCAGCAGCAGGAGCAGCAGCAGCAGCAGTAGCAGCAGCATCAGTAATAGTAGTAGTAGTAGTAGTAGTAGTAGTAGTAGTAGTAGTAGTAGTAGTAGTAGTAGTAGTAGTAGTAGTAGTAGTAGTAGTAGTAGCTGTAGTAGTAGTAGTAGTAGTAGTAGTAGTAGTAGTAGTAGTAGTAGTAGTAGTAGTAGTAGTAGTAGTAGTAGTAGTAGTGAAGTAGTAGTAGTAGTAGTAGTAGTAGTAGTAGTAGTAGTAGTAGTAGTAGTAGTAGTAGTAGTAGTAGTAGTAGTAGTAGTAGTAGTAGTAGTAGTAGTAGTAGTAGTCAACACTGGCTCAGAATCTTCAATAATTGAAAAAATTTAAAAATTTAAGATATTTTGGTTTATCTTACTGCCTGCGATTTGTCATTTTGTTTGAGGAAAGCCATATGGCATTAATGTTAACCCTTTACTGGTTAAATTTGTTCAGTAAAATCCAAATATGCGCTTACTTATTTAATGTACATTTGCAGGCACAGACAAGGTCATTCGCGAGAATATTCCACTGGAACGACTGTCTCGGTTCCCGAGCCAGTCATTACAGTGGTACATTTTCAAAAATACTCCAATCCCCGCCGGCAAATGGATATTGCCCGAGATCACTAAATTGACCGTTTTTGGCTGACCATCATGCAAGGGTTAATGTTGAATGATTGAGATGGATATTATGGATAGCTATTTGAGTTTTGCTTTTACCAAGATGTCACGTAGATTCGGATTTTTCTTGAACGCAATTACTGGACGCTTGTTAAAGGGTTGTTTCAGTTTCTCCTGTAGGTTTTGATACTCATCTTTCAAAATTTTGGAAATTTCAACGTTTTTCCGATTATAGGTCAGAATGAATGGAATTTTGTCACGTTGATCAGATAAGCCTGGGTCCGAGTTTATTCCCCTTGGCCACTGTGTTTCGAGTTTTTTAATCCAAAACGATTCTCGAAGTTTTCTTTGTTTATCAATTTCTTCTGCCGTATCTGAAAGGGGTGGCTGTTCAATCGGCATAATTTCAAAGTCACGAAGGACTAAATGGTCAGGAAGATTAAAATGTTCGGAAACATGTGTGTCTTCCTCTAGCCTAATATCTGAGAGGTGTCGAGTTGCCCGCCATCTTAATGGACATTTGGTTTTGCCGACATACTGTTTTTGGCACAATTTGCATGAAATTAGATAAATAACATTTTCAGAGTCACAATCTAGATTAGACTGAAGTTGGAACTTGCTTTTGTTCTGAAAGCTCGCGAAAGTATTCTGGGTTGGGAGAAATTCATCTAACTTGCACCTTTTCTTTCCGCATTTGCGAGATTCGCCTACACCTATAATAGGACGATTGTGAGAAATTTTGGTAGGCCGACGATTTGAGGCATTATCTGGAATGGTTTCCAAGCCGTCTAATGTTTCAGATTTGATTTTGCGCAAGAATCGTGAGGAGTAACCTCGTGGTTTGAGGGCTTTGAATAGGGTAGAGCACGCTTCTTCAAAGTTTTTCCTATCACTCGAATTCCTGTGAAAACGGATTATTTGTGATTTAACTATTCCTTTAAAAGTATGTGGTGGATGGAAAGATTTTTTGTGCAATAGCTGATGCGAATCGGTTGGTTTGAAATACACTTTGTAGTCTAAGTAGCCAGTTGTTTCATACTTTAGACCTTTATATACAGTTACATCCAGGAAATCTACGGACATCTCGTCAATGGTTGCTTTTAATTTGATATTCGGATCGTGATTGTTCAGAATTTCGAGAAATTCATCAAACTCTGCCTGTGTGTGTTGCCAAATCATGAAACTGTCATCAAGGTGCCTGCGATAAATGAGGGGATGTTTTGGACACTTTTCTAATGCTTCCTCCTCCCACTCTGCTACGTAAATATTGGCAAAACATGGGCTAAAGCGCTTGCCCATCGCGCAGCCGCAAATGTGTTGGTAAATTTCGCCATCGAATTCAAAATCATTGCCTTTCAGACTCAGCTCTAATAGAGCTATTACTTCTCTGTCTGGCCTGTTTGTGTCTGGGTAGTTCACGAATGCTCTACGGATAGAATTTATACCCTTCTTGATGTCAATGTTTGTATACATAGCATCGATGTCAAGCGTGACCAAGAATGAATTTGGAGGTATCCAGGTCTCAGAGACCTGTGATAAGAAGTCTTCTGTGTTTTTCAAGAAGCTGGGGTGTCTATTTGCTATTGGCTGTAGATGGTAATCGATGTATTCACTGATTCTGTAGGATTCCGAGCCACAATCAGAGATTATAGGTCGCCCGGGCGGTGACATTGGGTCCAACCACGAATCTATGGGTTTATGAATTTTTGGCAAATGATAGAAAGTCCGTGGTTTGACTCAAGTTTAGCAAAGAGATACTTATGTTGCTTTTCGGTGATCTTCTTGCTATCGAGCAATTTTATCAGCACCCTTTTTGACATATTTGTTCTGCCGGCATCGCCACTTAAAATGATCAGATGATCCACAAACTAGCCATTTGTTTTGGTTAGGGCAATCTGTTGCAAGATGTTCTGTGCTTAAGCAGATTCTACACTCTTTGATCGGCCCCCTCTACCATAATAGCAAGATAAATCGACCATCTATCGTGACCTTACCTGGGAGAGGCTGTTCTACCTTTTCGAACCAAATTCTTCTGATACCATTTTCTAAGGTTCGATCAAATGGATAGGTCTCGTGTTCTACTTTGTCCACTTTGCCATACTTGATCAATTCCTTGATAACCCGTTCTTCTGAGATCTCTAATGGAACCTTCATCTTGACTAATAGACGATCAGAATCTATTTCCTCCACATTACACACCTCACCCTTCACGACAAGGACCTCGTCGAGCAACTTTTCCTTCACCCTTTCATTAACTACGGTGACATTCCATACAGATTTGGAAACGTTAATGAGACCTTGAAGGACCTGTGGCCCTGCCCCAACTACATCCTTCAACCCATGATACACCTCAATTGCCGAAACACCCCAAGCCTTTGTCGTGAATTTAAGACTCAGGGTACGCTTATAGGGGGTTGCCATGGTGTTTTAATAAGAGAGGAAACCCAAACTACTACAATATATAAGGGGTAATACAAATATATAATACCAAGACGACAGGAAAAGAGCTAAACACTAAATAATTAGTGTCCCCTTTTGAAACCCTGACACCTAAAAAAACAAATATACGAATAGATAATACAGTCGTATATTTGTTAGTTTGAACCACTTTCTAAGTGGTTCACTAAGACTTAACCCATTAAAGGGGTTTCCTAATGCATACTATCATATTACAGTCATATATTTGTTAGTCTGTTCGAGTTGACCGGAACAGCCAACTGACTATAAAGATTTATAAAATCAAAGTACTAGGCTTGCGCTTACAAATGACAAAGGAATTAAATCCACTCACTCAAGCGATCTTGCCAAATATAATGCGCTAGCCAACGAACTATAGAAATAGCATACTGGCGCGGAGAGAAAAGTATTGCATTGACCACAGTAAGAGGAGACCTATTAAATGGCTGAAACCGCCAGCTAAGAGGAGTGCCTTTAGAAAATGGAGACACAAAATGCGCTCCAACCAAGACAAGAATTTACAAATTAAACATAAAGTTTGAAAGGAAATACCAATACGAAATATATTTATATACGGATATCAAGTGTAGCTATTTAGTGAACAATCAATTATCCAGAGAAATTGTCTCAGAACGTGGTGTTAGACAGGGGTGTTCCTTATCGCCATTATTATTTGTTATTGTGATAGAATCCCTTGACATAGCATTGAGGCAAGATAATAACATTCAAGGCATATGTATTCGTGGCATAGAAAGACCACTTAAGCTATCACAATATGCTGATGACACAACTGTGTTTGCTAGTTCAAACAATGATTTTACAATTTTAAACCATGTACTAGAAAAGTTCCAAAATGCATCTGGTTTTAAAATCAATAAAGGAAAATCCAAAGGAATATTTTTGGGGCCATGGAAAGAGCAGAATGACAAGCCACATGAAATCAATTGGTCTAATGATACCATTAAGATTTTAGGCATCTATTTTAGCAGGAAGCCGAATACAACACAAAATTGGAATGAACGAGTATCTAAGCTTAAGAAAATATTAGCAAATTGGAAGCGTCGTCGTAGAGTGTTTGTTGTCAACAACTTGGTATTATCTGGGCTATGGTATACAGCATATGTTGTACACATGCGAAAACATGTAGAAAAGGAGGTTAATAAGTTGATATTGTCATTCATATGGGAAGAAAAGAATCATTTAGTTTCCCATCGTGTTCTCAATAATGCTATGTTAGAAGGAGGACGTGGTGGAAGGAAGTACTAGAACAGCAATTGTGGGGCAACAGTAATATATGTTATAACAATGCAGTACTTTATCTACCGTCCTTTGCAAAATATGGCATTCAACATTTATCTGATATGATACACCCTCAAACACGTAGATGGATTTCAATGCAAGAAGTAACTAGAAAAACACATATGAGGTATATAGATGTCCAGCGGTTGCTAAATAAAATAAAACATGCTGTACCAATTGAATGGTTTCGTCTGCCAAATGTAAATAATAATAGTTTGACTCCACAACCTGCATTAGTTCTTGATGATGAGATGTTAAAATACTAGATGAGATCCAAGGAATGGTACCACATTATGAGACGAAAACAAGTAACACCTCCCATAGCAATTAGGAGATGGGATGACTCAAGCTATAAACCATCCAGTTGGAAAAATGTATGGAAAATCTTACATTCTCCATACATACCAAATATGGCTCGTGATTTATTGTGGCTATTACTACATCGATGGCTATGGGTTGGACACTTGGCATACAAGTGCAATATTACGACTTCTGATAGGTGTTACTTATGTCAAACAGACGAGGAAACAATCGTGCATTTATTTGCGGAATGGCCAATATCATCACAATTTTGGGACTATATCAGCCAAATCTTGGCACAATTTGGAGCGAAACCCGTTGTTCTAGAAAGACATGTAGTCTTATTTAGAGAATTTGGATCAAGCGGTGTAAATATCATAAAGTCTGAAAGGACTATTTTAATAACAATGCTAACCATAGGTGTTTGGGCCATTTGGAAACATTGGTGTGCACAGACGAAAAATCCATCTATGGACAATCACAATAGAGCAATAAAGGCAATATTTCGTTCATTGCTGTTGAATCATATTCCTTGCGAATATTTTAGATTAAAGCAGCATGGTAAAGAAAAAGTATTCAAGGACATATGGTGCAAAACAAACATAGTTTCAATAGAGTCGGGAACTGTAAAAATAAATGAGCCTGCACTAGCTTAAATCATTTAATTACTACAGCTGATTTATCTGTGTCTTTTAATTAATCTGTGTCCTGTAATTCATTTTAGTCCGCACTTTGATATTGTTATGTTTAATAATTCATGTTAACAAATAAACAGACTGGGGTAATTTAATAATCAATCGATAAAGTAAGTTGCCATTGAATTATAAAATCGTCCCGGGTAATTTTAGAAACTGGCACATGGTTTTATAGGGTTATTTGTTCCGCGGTAATTTACAAAACCTTACAACACAGTAAATCAAAAATGTAAACAAGAGCGCCATCTATTTCCATCTATTTTTCTGTAATTTTCCTGCTGACTATATATGTTATGCTACCCAAATGCTACTACGCCCGCTGATCTTTAAAGACTCAGCCAACTGGCGTCAATGATTGACTTATTTGTCATTGATTGACGAGTCACCTTTCATTTGTTGAATAGTTGCACTCGCCACACGGGCCTACTACCACACATGGATTGAATGGTAATTTACAAAACCTTACAATAAAGTAAACCGAAAATGTAAACAAGAGCGCCATCTATTTTTCTGTAATTTTTCTGCCAACTATATGTATTATACTACCCAAATGCTACCACGCCCGCTGATTTTTAAAGATTCAGCCCACTGGCGTCAATGATTGACTTATTTGTCATTGATTGACAAGGCACTTTTCATTTGTTGGATAGTTGCACTCGCCACACGAAACTACTACTACACCTGGGTTGAATAGTAATGCTTTTGTTAAGTTTTGTTTTGCTATGGGATCTTTCTCAGCCTATTGTTTTGTATCTATACTACTTAAGCCCTATGTATTTATAGATTGTATTAATGCTCATTATTTATCTTTTGTTTTGGTGTAATATTAATCACGCTTACTAGTTCACCAGGATTTTTTCTGGGGGTTTGCGAGCCTTTTTAAAGGAGTTCCTCCGTGAAGTTTGTCCGACTACGTCAGCGTCGGATTTTCAAAAAAAAAGAAAATAGTAGTACTAGTAGTAGTAGTAGTAGTAGTAGTAGTAGTAGTAGTAGTAGTAGTAGTAGTAGTAGTAGTAGTAGTATTAGTAGTAGTAGTAGTAGTAGTAGTAGTAGTAGTAGTAGTAGTAGTAGTAGTAGTAGTAGTAGTAGTAGTAGTAGTAGTAGTAGTAGTAGTAGTAGTAGTAGTAGTAGTAGAAGTAGTAATACTCTGGAGACTAGAATTAAAGTGTTATACATCTTGTGAAATATAAATAAATTAATTAATTCTCACCTTCTTCAAACACAAATGGTGCATCGTGAAACTCATCTTCATTCAACATGCCATCTTCTGTAACATCAGGAAAGTATAATAATAATAATAATAATAATAATAATAATAATAATAATAATAATAATAATAATAATAATAATAATAATAATAATACAATAACAAACAATATAACCTGAAGGATATACTGACCATTTTTGTCAGCGAGATCAAAGGCTGTGTGCACATCACCACTTTCGACATCTACAGCAAGAGATTCAGCAAATTCCTGGATTGTGATGTAACCGTCTTCATTGTAATCATATTGGTCAAAGTCACGTGACATGGGTATCACCTCAATGGCATCCTGAGACTCAAAGTGCTGTAAGCAAAGTTGTCAATCAATCATATTAAACAGGATTCATAAAACTTTTAAAGTACTTGAATATTGGCATGTGCCTTAAAAGCCTTAAATTTGTGAATCCCCTTGAAAAGTACTTGAAAATTGCGTTGCTGCTTTGAGAGGCCCTTGAATTTAACATATCAGCCAAAATTACTTTCAATGAATACAAAAGTGGTGTCATAAATCATCAGTCAAAGTAAAGTAATTGACCTTTCCATTGTTAGCCATGCCCCGCCAATCACTAGCTAAGGTCCACCCACACCTCGCCGTGTTGGGATTGATCGATCCCCGAATGCCCTAGCTATCAATTTCCTGAAAACTATACAGGGAAGCTGTTGACTATTTTGTGGCTAATTTGACTGAGTGCTGTTGCTGCCTATGGCAGCAACAGCGTCTAGTCAAATTAATTTCAAAATATTCAACAGAATATTTACTAAATAGTAAAAGCAAACAATTTGTACAACAACGCATAGACCGTCTTCAAATTTGCGTTCGTGACGTACTTATCGACGTCATTCATGACGTCATTCATTATGATGTCATTGTACACATAACGCAGTTCATTATGACGTCATATGATTGAAGGGTGCTCTGGAAAGGTGAATTGGCTTCTCAGAGCATCTGTTGTTAAACTTGTTGCATTTGGAGAATCTTGATTTTCTCAGGGGATTCCTCATTTCAATCGCCTCCCTTCATTCCCCACCCCCACCATCGCCCCCTTTTGGTCCAGCTTGCCATCAGGCGTATGATAACCTTGAAAAGTCATTGAATGAGCGCCCTCTGGAGCCATGTTAACTCTCTTGTTGTAGCACCAGCAAATAATCCAGTCCCTGTATTATGCAATGGAACGTGCACAGTTCATTATTTTCAAAATGGTGTTGTAAGGGGCTGCTGTCTAAAACATCCTGACTAAATGTTGTTGCTACTTTATACAACAACATAGATTAGAAGTCGGTGTAGCCGAGTTAGTGTGTTGATAATGATAACAGAATTCAAATAGTAATGCCATTTAAAGGTGCATATTCTCACCAATATGCTTGAAAATTAAATTGTTGAAACTATATACTTTTAGAAGGCTAAATTGTGGGCCTAGATGTAATGAAACGAAATAAAACTTAGCATATGATGATTTTCTTGCGCATAAATTAATTTTAGAATTTTAAGTTGTAAGATTTAATTGGAGACACAAGTCCCTAATTCAACCTCATAACTAAAATGGTTATATTTATTTATACGGAATGAAACCATCATGTGATTATTTCATTTCGCTACATTTAGGTACACAATTTAAGCCTCTAAACGTATACAATGTTAACGAGTTTATTTCCATGCATTCTGGTGTAAATATCTCCGATAGCATTACAACGTCAGGCCAACATTAGTGATTGGTTGACATTCTCGCCGTTGACGATTGGGTATTGGGTCTACATTTGCAATTGGTTTGTGTCATCGCCATTGTCGATGGCGCATTGGGCCAATGTTGGCATAACAGTGGTGAAATTACAATTGGGTTAAAGTTGTCGGGCCAACGTTTCCCGAACAACTTATAGCCAATGTATATTATAAATGTTATATACATTGTGTTGGGCCCAAGTTGGCAAAACAGTATCAAAATTACGCTATGTTACCATTGTTAGGCAATGTATATTATAAATGTTGTATACATGCGTTGGACCTATGTTTTCATAATAGTGGTAGAATGGTGTTGGGTTAAAGTTGTTAGACCAATGTTGGTCAGTATGATGTTATATACATGGGATGGGGCAATGTATTTGCCTACTGTTTGTTATCTAAAATCAGTAAGCCGATAAATTTGATAATGGACTTTTCCATTTTTAGCCATGCCCCGCCCATCACTAGCTAAGCTCCACACACACCACGCTTGTTTTGGGATCGATTGATTTCTGAACTCCCTGACCATCAATTTCCAAAAAACTACACAGGTACGCTGTTGAATATTTTGAAACTAATTTGACTGGGTGCTGTTACTGCCTATATCTAAAAGCAATTATGTGGTATAAATAGTACCCTCCCGCTAAATAATAGTTAAATTCACAAATCCAAATTATTAGAGAGAGGGAAAAGAGAAATAGAGAGAGAAAGGACAATCCGTACTGGATGTTGGATTGGCGCCACATGGTGCCCGGGGAGCTGACTTATAGTTGAGCCGCAATCAACCAGCCCTTGAGAGATGTTGTTGGTCGTGTGCAGACGCTGGTGGCGCTGCTTGCTTGCTGCTGAGTTCCTGGTGATGACTCGCCCGATGATGCAAAGACACAAACGTGGGTGTTGGGGCGTTGCGCTGGAAACGCGAAAACTGGACACGGAAATCATGACTGGCGTGGCTTTGCTTTTGGTGTAGATGCTGTCGCTCTGCTTTGCTCTCCTTTGTCCAGCGCTCGATCAACAGTTTAGCATAAGTATGAACGGGTTTTTAGCGACTTGACGACGTGACGTTCCCTTTTTAATCCCCGAATAGAGTCATCTGCATTCAACTTATTATTTCTAACAGCAACAGGTTATAATTTCAAGTTTTAACTTTGGATTTTCGTTTGCAAACACTAGATTTTAAGTTTAAAATTTCCCGTTTCTTGTTTATTTAATCACATGCCATTATTTGTAATTAGTTATTTCCCATGCCATAGTATTATCTTTCAGTTTCATCTCTTAGTATTTTTTTATTTCAAATCCTCCGGCCCAATTTCCGAATATTTACGGATCCCTTCGGGGTAGCAACACAAACCTTCGGTGAAGCACCTCAAAGAATGCCGTGGCTCGAATACATTTAGGTGTGAGTGTCCAATACCAAAACAACAACAACAACAACAACTACAATAAACTATCAAAAACTTTGGTTTTACGTTGTACCCGCTTCGCGGCTTTTTGTCTAAGAGCGGTGTAGTACCTGGCAAAAGGGTTTGACAAATGTGTTGTTTACTTTGCCAATTTGCAAAATATATTGCACAAATTAAAAAATGGTTTCGAATATTTCACTAATATTTGTAAAGTATGTTGTCGCTATGTTAAAGCAATGAGCAGAGAAATGTTGGCAGAATAATGTTTGGGCCAACCCAGACAGCCAACGTTGGGTTAATATTACAACGTACGTTGGGCCAATGTTGGGCCACCGTAGTCTTGATATCTGGCATGCAGCTTTAAGACTAACTTTAATATTTTTCGACAAGCATTTACACTTAAATGTGCTTCGTAAACTGAGCTTGTCAGAAAATAATAGGTTAGTCTTAAAATGTATCACCATTTGATTATTGTTATCATTAGGCAACAGCAGCATATATTGACCCTGTCACGACGAAGCCGGACAAACCCTGCCTCTACAGGGTCATTTGGGGGGGGGGTAATGTCCATTTGCAGACTAAGAGACTATATTTGCAAACTTTACTCTGTAACCGGACCAGTCATTTCAGTGATAAGTTTTCAAAAAATAGTCTTCACTTGACCTGCAAATGAAGATTCAGTAAGCAGATATTTTGATTTTCTTCAACAAACTTAGCCATTAGATGGTTTACGGCTATTATTCGAACGTAGGAGACTATTATTCGGAACGTAAGATGGCACCGACTATGGTGACACAGAATTAGCCAGAAATTTTGGTCCATATCCACCAACATAATTTCATTATGGTTTGGCTAATTCCTCTTTAAGAGAGAGATCCCATGCTAGATATGCCCCGCCCATATATAGCTAAGCTCCGCCTACGCTTTGGGCTCGAGTGATATACCTTGAACCCTGACTTCCCAGAATCCCATTTTCAAGGGAACTATGCAGGTAAGCTTTTGATTATTTTGAAACTAATCGCAGCAACAGTGCCCACTAAAATTAGTTCAAAATAAATGTTCAGCAGAATGTGTATTACATAGTAAAGACACAATTTGTACACTTCGAACTTCTCCAGCTTCATGACGGAGAATCGTCTCTCAATTATGATTGTGACGTATGATATGACGTAAATGATTATGACAGATTGAATTTATCTATTCATTGTTATTTACCCTACCTCTGCAGTACTTCTCCTTTTCCGCCCGCACGCGCGACGACACACTAAAGAGCACGCAGCTCTGGGTCCAGTCGGCACTGTCATACACGTGTTAGCGCACGCCGCCGTACATAAAGGCCGCCTTATATTCCTCCACAAACTTCTGCCACGGAATCGGATCCTGAAACCGTCACTCCGATCCAAACATACCGCCAGAAGTACCAGCATCAACGCAAAAGCGAAACCGAATTTTATTGACATTTTCTCTTTAAGAAAGCTGTGGAGTAATCAAATATAACATTGCATAAATGATAAATAAGACACTAATATTGTGTCTATCGTACCGTATTCACTATTACTGCCTCTGCTGCTGCTGCCTCCGCCGCCGCCGCTACTACACAACTACTACTACCACTACTACTACTACTACTACTACTACTACTACTACTACTACTACTACTACTACTACTACTACTACTACTACTACTCTGAATGGTGGTCTGGTGGTAGAGCACTCGGCTCCCAATTGCTAGGCGAAAGATGCCGTAAAATTGTCATGTTCGAACCCCACTCGTGTCGAAAGAATTGAAAAAGGTAAAATTAGATTCCAGATGATGAATGAGCTAGATCCTAGTGCCAGTACGTTGTCAAAGACAGGGTTCACAATAATAAAAACTGCTGCTGCTGCTGCTGCTGCTGCTGCTGCTGCTGCTGCTACAACAGCAACAACTTCTACAGACTACTACTACTACTACTACTGCTGCTACTACTACTACTACTACTACTACTACTACTACTACTACTACTACTTCTACTACTACCACTACTACTACTACTACTACTACTACTACTACTACTACTACTACTACTACTACTACTACTACTACTACGACTACTACTACTACTACTACCGCTACTACTACTACTACCACTACTACTACTACTACTACTGCTACTACTACTACTACTACTACTCCTACTACTACTACTACTACTAGTAGCTGCTGTTGCTGCTGTTGCTGCTGTTGCTGCTGTTGCTGCTGCTTCTGCTGCTGCTGCTGCTGCTGCTGCTGCTGCTGCTGCTGCTGCTGCTGCTGCAACAGCAACAACTCCTACAGACTACTACTACTACTACTACTACTACTACTACTACTACTACTACTACTACTACTACTACTACAAGCCAGTTTCCAAAAGAGACCGCACGTGGACCACAAGAGTGTTGTTCTTTATGGCGCTTTCGATCACGTATCTTGATAAATTGTCACATGTAAGTTGTTCCTAAAAGCAAGAGTTATCACGGTTGACATTAATTAGTCTCTAAAAGCGATCTAATATACAGACACACCATTTTATTGAATACTAAAATCTCGACACTCAAGACCAGCGGCTGGTTTGTTGGTTAGTTACCCCTTACCACACTGATGTCAGAATTTTAAATTTTCCAATTAAATTAAAAGATGAACTGGTGTACATTTTTCAACAAATTTGGTGGAAGATGATGCTGTCGTAGACAGCAACATCGTCCACCAAAATTGTTGAAAAATGTAAACTACTTTTCTTTGTTATTGACAGGGCAAAAGATAGAATATTGACACCAGAGTGGTAAGCGTTAATGTAGGTGGTTAGGTGACCACTTGTCTTGAAGAACCACCATCACGGGACCTTCAGGTGGTCTCTCGGGAAATGTTTGACTGTACTAGTATTAGTTTTGATAAATCTATGATTTAATACGCTTAATTAACCCGTTGAAATCTGAAATCCCAGAAACTCAATTTCAAGTTAGCTAAACAGGTAGGCTGTTGAATAGTTTTTAAATAATTTGATAGGAACATGTTACTGAGGCGGCTTCCAGTCAAATTAGTTTCAAAATATTCAACAGAATATTTTTTAAATTATAAATAAATAATCTTATGTATATAACATTTAGAGTTCACTTGATTAAGGCTTACCAGATTTGTTATTTATGTCTGAAGTCGCGGTTTATTTGCTTCGCTCGTCGCAGTTTCTTGCAGACATTTGACTCCAGGCCTTGCATTCAAACACATTTCCAGGAACTGCGACAAGCCCAGAATCCTGTTTCGAGGAAAACAAACAAACAAAATTGTAACTTCGTCATAGGATAATCATCATCCAATTGCAGATTTATTTAAAACTTTAAATCCGGGTGACTAAATGATGACGACGTTTGAATCCAGGATAAGCGAAGTTCTTCGTAAGATGACGCGATCGCGATCGAAACTCAGGGAATATAGGCCTAGGCCGCTATAGGCCATCTGTGATTTAACCATTTTGACGTTATCAGCTCTAATCATTTGTTGTTGTTGTTGTTGTTGTTGTTGTTGTTGTTGTTGTTGTTGTTGTTGTTGTTGTTGTTCTTGTTGTCGTCGTCGTCGTCGTCGTCGCCGGTGGTGACGACGGCGGACGTGGTGGATTCACGGATATTGATAACACTGGGGTGGGGTAGGGTGGTGGTTGGGGTGGGGTTTTAAATAATAAAATTGCTATACGAGTTGCGTATTGTTGCGGATCTATAGGTCGTACGTTTTTTAATCATCAAGTTGGCCAAAAACTGTTTTGGAGCGGTCTTGAATGCAGACTAACGGAATACTATTTTTGAAAATTTATGACTGGAATGGACTGGATCGATAACCGAGCCAGTCATGCCAGTGATAATTTTTCAAAAATAATCTCCTGGTCTGCAGATGGACATTTTCTATAAGAAAATTGAAATTTTGTTGAATTTATTTTTCGTAACCCTTGCACACTTGAATTCCCAAAATCCCATTATACGGCAATCATACAGGAAACTGTTGAATATTTTGAAATAATTTGACTGGAAGCTGTTGCCTTTGGCAGCAACGACTTCCAGTCACATTAATTTCAAAATATTCAACAGAATAAGTTTAATATCATAAAGAATTTGCTTTTTCTGGGATTTTTCGGTGACAGGGTTAAATTGCTAGAAGACGGGATATGGCTGAGGTTATTTGAACTAATGTGATGAAACCGGGTGGGGTGGGTCGGATGGGCAGGGGTCAATAGATAGCGCTCTGCGTAATAGGGCCTATTTGGTAGCATTTAATGAAGTGTATCTTCGAGAAAGAAAGAAAGGATTACCTGCCATTGCTTATATTCTATTTCTGAGTAATACAGAGTAGGCCTAACACGGAGTAAGCTCACACGCACGCATGCGCATACACGCCCGTACACATGCACGCACGCACGATCGAACGCAAACATGTACACGCACGCACGCACACAGGCAATATAAATAACACATCGTTTTGCTTTCTGGACACCAATGCTGAAACCGGATCAGTGCATTTGCGATGCAGGATATGTGAATCCATATGCCAGGTCATTTAACACTGCCTGTTCTATTTAACACTTACCACTCTGATGTCAAAAATTTTTAATTTTCAAATTAAGCTAAAAGAGGTGTTCATTTTTCAACATGTGTTGTTGGAAGATATTGCTGTCGTAGAACCTTTCACGTGTTATCGGAGTGTCAAAGGTTAATTAAAGTTAACGGATTTAAGGTTAAAATCTCATTTAAAAATTCACGCATTATCTTTATACATCGTATGATAATTTCTGTGTCATTGCTTTCACCCACCAGAACAAATCAACACCAACATCACCACTACCGCCACTGACATCACCACCACCACCACCACCACCACCCCCACCACCCACCCACCCACTCACCCATCCACCAATCCCCCACGCACCCATCCAACATCACCACCTGTACCTGCACAACAACCACCACCACCACCACCACAACCACATACTCACACATCACCACCACCACAACCACCCACCCACCCATCCATCACCACCAGCACCACAACCACCACCACCACCACCACGACCACACACTCACCCACACACCCACCCATCCATCACCACCACTATCACAACCACCACCACCACCACCACCACCACCACCACCACCACCACCACCACCACCACCACCACCACCACCACCACCACCACACTCAGCAACCACCACTTCCACGACTGTTGTCCTCGTTGCCGCAGCTGCCGCCGCCGATAACAACGACGGCGACAACGACGCCAATGACGACGACGACGACGACGACATCAACAACGACAACACCAGCAAGATTTAGACATACGTTCCGGATCTAAAAAGAAATTCTCAGGAAAACTTCAAATGATTAGGGCTGATATCTCAGTGACAAAATGGTCAAGTCACAGGGGACCTCTAGTGGCTCAGGCCTAGGTTCTCGGAGTTTCCATCACATCGCGTCATTTTACGAAGAACTTCGCTTATCCTGATTTCAAACGTCGAACCTCGTCATCGTCAGTCACCCGGATTTAAACAACGCTGCAATTGAATGATGCCTATCCTATGACGAAGTTCCAATTTTGTTTGTTTCCTCAAGGCAGGATTCTGGGCTTGACGCAGTTAGGTGTAGTTCCTGGAAATGTATTTAAATACCAGTCTTGTTGTCGAATGTCTGCAAGAAACTGTGAGGATTCAAGCGAAGAACGCGACTTCAGACAGAAAAAAAGTAACCAGGTAAGAACATAGCTATTTAACCTCCAAATGCGAAATACGATAAATCATTTATTTACTATTTAATACATATTCTGTTGAATATTTTGAAACTAATTTGACAACGAGATTTTGGCGTGTTGCTGCATATGGTAGCAACATGTTCGTATCAAAATAATTACAATGTAGTCAACTGCTTACCTATATAGCTAATTTGAAAGTGAGATTCTGGGAATTCAGGGTTCAAAGGGTTACTTAACTATTTCATTGATAAATTCCCCGTATCTCAATTTCAGGGCACACAAACAGGAAAGTTGTTGAATATCTTTGAATTATTATGACTGGAAGCTATTGCCGCCTTCGACATCAACAACGTCCAGTCATATTAACTTCAAAATATTCAACAGAATATACTATGCATCGTAAAGAATTTACTTTATCAGAGATTTGTCGGTGAAAGGGCTAAGCGTAATTAAATCATAGATTTATCAAAACTAATACTAGTACAGTCAACCCTTTCCCGAGAGACCACCTGAAGGTGGTTCATTAAGGCAAGTAGTCACCTGCTCATCTATATTAACGAACCCACTAGCCAGCCACAGGTCTGTCACGAGAGGCGAGATTTTACTATTAGGCCTACATTTAAATAGTTTGTCTGTATGTATTAGATCGCTATTAGAGACTAATTATGGCAAGCGAGATAACTCTTCTGAACACAATCAAATCTAGTCGAGAGAGCATATATGACTTTTAGCCACAACATACATGTGGCAATTTATTAAGACACGAGATCGAAAGTGGCCTAAAGAACACCAATCTTGTGGTCCAAATGCGGTCTGTCTTTGACAACTGGCTTGAGCCAACCTAGTAGTAGTACTGTAGTAGTAGTAGTAGTAGTAGTAGTAGTAGTAGTAGTAGTAGTAGTAGTAGTAGTAGTAGTAGTAGTAGTAGTAGTTTGTTTTTATTATTTGTCAAGCATTAGTTCTATGAAACCTGCCGTTGACGCTGAACTGGCATTAGGATATAGCTCAGTCGTCATATGGAATGTAATTTTTTTTTAATTTTCGACCAGTGTGGGATTCGAAACTAGGCAATTCTGCGGCACTTTCAGCCTAGCGTTTAGAAGCCGAATGCTGTAACACTTGTCCACCATCCAGAGGACAAAAATCCTCATCACAGGACAAGCTTTCAACCACCCATCTCACAACCACACGAATTGACTGGAACTGATGGTGTACATTCCAGATATTTTACTCTCCCTCGTGTTATATCACTAGGCACCCGCATGCATACGGTTTCTAGTAGTAGTAGCAGTAGCAGCAGCAGCAGCAGCAGCAGCAGCAGCAGCAGCAGCAGCAGTAGTAGTAGTAGTAGTAGTAGTAGTAGTAGTAGTAGTAGTAGTAGTAGTAGTAGTAGTGGTAGTGGTGGTGGTGGTGGTGGTGGTAGTGGTAGTGGTAGTGGTAGTGGTAGTAGTAGTAGTAGTAGTAGTAGTAGTAGTAGTAGTAGTAGTAGTAGTAGTAGTAGTAGTAGTAGTAGTAGTAGTAGTAGTAGTAGTAATAGTAGTAGTAGTAGTAGTAGTAGTAGTCAGCAGCGGTGAATACGAATGACACAATATTACACTCTCTTATTAATCATTTATGAAATTTGATTTCTCCACAGCTTTCATAAAGATAAAATGTCAATAAAATTCGGTTTCGCTTTTACATTGGTGCTGGTACTTCTGGCGGTATGTTTGGATCAGAGTGACGGTTTCAGGATCCGATTCCGTGGAAGAAGGTTGTGGAGGAATATAAGGCGGCCTGTATGTACGGCGGCGTGCGCTACCACGTGTACGACAGCGACGACTGGATCTGCAGCTCCTGTGTGCTCTATAGCTTGTCATCGCGCGTGTGGACGGAAAAGGAGAAGTACTGCAGAGGTAGGGGAAATAACAATGAGCTAGATGAATCCAATCAGTCACCCATGTATTGACGTCATAATCATTTACGTCATATAGCTTAACACGCCTAAATCATGGGCGGAGCTTAGGTATAAATGGGTGTGGAATAGCTAGAATTCGATTCCTCAAATAGTGCAGCGGCTAAGTGAAAGAATTGTGCACTTTTTGACAAACGCACGAAATTCTGCACACAAGTAGTATATGCTATGGTGATTCATTTAAAGCTTGGTACCCATCGACATCCCCATGGTAATGGCCGCCATCTTGGATTTCAAACTGTCCGCCATTGAAATTTACTATCTACCATATCTCGACCTTGAAACAACATAAAATCATATTTTTTGTTTCTATACCCACATTTTCAGGGTCAAGGAGCCAATTTCTGTAATTACAGATTAGATGGCGGCCATATTTGAATCCATGATGGCCAGTATGCAGCAATTAATGGGGCCTTACCGATCCCCATTTTATCATGCAGGATCTGGCTAATACATTTTAGTACATTATCTAGGTATATCATAATATATATTAAAGTTTAAAGATGTCTGGTTTTGGTGAAATTAGGATATGAAAATAAAACTCTTATCATAATACTGTCAGCTGCCAGACATATTTCAAATTGTTACAATTTAAGGGTCATCGCATGCTCCCCTACAATTACATGGTTCTGTGAAGTGCAGGTTTGATGGCCGACATTTACATTGGCGTATACATTCTTTCTTGCAACTATGGTTCACGAGTGCATGACATGATTGCGAGGCCTCTGAAAGGTCTGTTCAGTAGAGATTCCATCCTGAGTCGGTAGCAGATCAACCAACCTGAGTCGCCAGAGCTAGAAGCATTGGAGCCCTTGAGACCAAACATGGCCTACCTGGTATACAGCCCGTTTGGCATGCTGAACCAAAGCAACTCTGGTTGCTGGAACATGTTCAATGGTCAGAGATCCTTGTGTAAACAATATCTTCCTTGCCTCGTTAACCTTCTTTACTGCACAAGTCTTACTGTAATGATGATAGATCGTTCTATTTCATCCATAGTTTGCGTGTCGATTTCTTCTGGTTAAGATGAAAGGGTGAGAAATGCATTTGTCACAGCTGGACACGCATCCCATGCTGACCAAGCTGACTTTTCCCCACGGTCAAGGAGCTAAACACCGTCACATCCACTGGAAGAACATTAACGATTTGGGTTTTATGCTTATCCTATTTGCAATTCCATGAATCTGACGAAAATGAGCACATACTCCAAAGCTGACCTACAGTTCATCAATTTTAAGAGCATAAAAATGTCTAATGGCCAAGAGAACAACATCTGGATCCACTGCTCAGATGTCACCTTTCGGAGTCCTTGTTTTGCACAGTTTTCTACATGTAACAAGAAGCGAGTGTCAGCCCCCTCATGAGTGCAAGACTGAAGTTATTCAACGTTCGTTTGCTTTACTGCTATTTAGGTCAGCAGTCACAACATTCTGATCATTTGTGCTAATGACTCGTTTTCCACGTTGCACACAGTCTGACAATCAATGAAATAGTTCAGCCTTGTTCTGTTCACTTCTAAGAAACCCGTTTCCTGGTAACGGGGCCTCTGGGAGAACTTCTCGTCGCGGTTCTGTTCCACACTGAGTTCTAAGTTCTCTTGTTAACTGCTTGGGATTATCTGTCTGATATCTGTCCTAGACAATGTCGACACGATTTACAGTAACAAGCTGGGTGGTGATGTAAGGGAGAAATAAATTGCCAACGTCCGACAGCCCAATCACAATCTCGCTGCGGGATATGTTTGATGAACTTGCCAGACGTCCTTGCACAAATGCACTGTATTGCTTTTCACGATAGCTTCGTTTCATAACATCTTTGTTAAAAATGATTTTTGTGTCTAATGTCTGCAAGTCACCACAATCCTTCACGAATGGGTTCCCCATATCCTCAATCGTTGATAACAAAGATGAAACGTCTCTGACAAATGTCTTCTGAATTGCAGGTTATTGTTCATGATGTTCATTTGACAGATGCTCATTCAAAGTGTGGTGGCTATCTTCAAACGCCATCACCACACGGGCTATCTCTGGCCTTGCCACCATCCATCTCTCTAGGAGCTGTTGATTTTTCGTCAAGCCGACTACACCTCAGTCACCATTTATGAGGTCATTGACTTGTTCACGGCACTGGTCCATTGCCATTGCAGAAAAAAAACATGATACAATTTCCGCACGACAAAATGCCCACCCATAAATTTCTTGTGATATTAAGAAATCCGAATTTCCATGTGGCGACCAGCTTGGATTTCAATATGGCCGCCGATGCTGTTACCTGATCGTATCAGTAATTACGGAAATGGGTTCACTGATCCTAAAAATGTGGGTTTAGACACCAAAGTCATGAATTTGTGTTGCTTAGAGGCCGCTATATGGTAGATAATAGATTTCAATGGCCGCCATTTTGAAACCCAAGATGTTGAACGTTACCATGGTAATGGCGATGGGTACCAAGCTTTAAATGAATCAGCATACCGTGTACCACCTCTGTGCAAAGGTTAATACTTTTGTCAAAACGTGCACAATGTGAAATGTGGTTCTTAGTTGCTGTACTATATAATAGACCCGTACGATTATTTAAGAGTAAGGGAGAAAAGCATAAAATAAAACAGCAAGGGAAAATATGCATGAAATAAAACAACAGAACGTTTTGCCATATGCCTTTGCATTATCATCAATATACTACCTTGCACCTAAGTCAGCCAGTCAGGCAGGCAGGCAGGCAGCCAGCCAGACAGTCAGTCAAGCAGTCCAGTCCAGTTCAGCCCAGTCCAATCCAATCCAGTCCAGTCCAATCCACTCCTATCCAATCCAGTCCAGGCCCCTCCAATCCAGTCCAGTCCAATCCAATCCAGTCTAGTCCCGTCCAGTAAGTCAACAACAAAAAGCTTATTCCGGGCTATCGGTTCAAGGGTTTTTCATATACAGTAATCATGGTCTGGATTATTTGATATTGATCCAACAAGTGTTAATATAAGTGATTGATAACATTGCTTACAGCACTTTGAGTCTCAGGCTGCCATTGAGGTGATACCCATGTCACGTGACTTTGACCAATATGATAGCAATGAAGATGGTAATGTCAAAATTCAAGAATTTGCTGAATTTCTTGGTGTAGCTGTCGAAAGTGGTGATGTGCACATAGCCTTTGATCTCGCCGATAAAAATGGTCAGTATATCCTTCAGGTCATATTGTTTGTAACTGTATTATTATTATTATTATTATTATTATTATTATTATTATTATTATTATTATTATTATTATTATTATTACTATTAGTATTATTATTAAATATTAACTTCTTTAACACGCCGATCATTCAGTCTCACGCCTGGGTTTAATAAAACGTTTACAACTCAGAAATCGCTATCTGGAAAAAAATTCCATGGAAATCTTAGAGAGAGAACCAATCAAATTACACTTACCATAGGAATCTGCCCCACCGAGAACCTTTCTCAACTAAAGAATGTTTTATGAAATACACACAAATTAACAAAAATAACCCAGTCTAATGAGCTTAGGTGTTTTATAATTTCAAGAATTATTGGGTTTATTTATAAGATGCCAATACATTATTGTTTTACACTACTTTCCTGATGTTACAGAAGATGGCATGTTGAATGAAGATGAGTTTCACGATGCCCCATTTGTGTTTGAAGAAGGTGAGAATTAATTAATCTATTTATATTTCACAAGATGTATAACACTTTGATGCTAGTCTCCAGACTACTGCTACTGCTGCTGCTGCTACTACTACTACTACTACTACTGCTGCTGCTGCTGCTGTTGCTGCTGCCGCCACTGCTACTACTACTACTACTACTACTACTACTACTACTACCACTACTACTACTACAACAACTACTACTACTCACCACCACCACTATCATTATTATTGTCCTTCTCTTCCTAGGACACGTCCTTGGTGCATCGCTACATGATGGTGTCATGGTATGAACGAACGTGCAAGATACATACAATATATACAGTACTCAAATTACAAAAAAAGATTGTAAAATAGTAAAGATCAAGTGCAATTGCTTAATGGTTCATCATATATTGTATTAACATGTTTTATATTCATTTTGTATGTAATGAAACAATTCTTTACAGAATTATATGTTCATATGTATGTCCATATCATAAGTTAGTAATGGACTAACAGTAGGAATCCAGTTTTAGCTTTGCCCTGCCAATCTCTAGCTAAGCTCCACACACACTCCGTACGTGTTGGGATCGATTAATCCCTGAACTACTCCATGACTATCAATTTTCAGAAAACTCTACCGGGAAGCTGTTGAATATTTTGAAACCAATTTTACTGGGTGCTATTGCTGCTAATGACAGCAACAGCGCCAGATAAAATTAGTCTCAAAATATTCAACAGCATGTTTATTAAATAGTAAAAGCATACAATTCGTACAACAACGCTTTAGTCAGTCACCATTTATGCGTTCGTGACGAACTTAATTACGCCGTTCGTGACGTCATTAATTATGATGGCATACTCAACGTCGCGTAGTTGATTATGACGTCATATGATGGATGAATAACCTGGAACGGTCCACTGACCTGAACTAAACTGAAATCAGTTGAACTTCATTTATATTTAGGCCTATACGACGTTTATAATATTTTACAGTATTTATTATTATTATTTTCGATATTGACATTTATTTTCATTAAAGTTTTCAGTGTATTTCACATTAAATAAATTACACCATAATAGAATAGACTAATTTATTTATTGATTAATTAATTTTGTATTGAATAATGTAAAGAAATAAAGAAATATTTTTCCATATCATTTGATTTTCTGCTATTTATCACAAATTCCACCCATCTATCTATCCATCCATCAATCAATCAATCAATCAATCAATCAATCAATCAATCAATCAAACAATCAAACAATCAAACAATCAAACAATCAAACAAACAATCAATCAATCAATCAATCAATCAATCAAAATATCAACCAACCAAGCAACCAACCAACCAACCAACAAACCAACCACCCACCCATCTATCAATCCATTTATCTGCCTGCCTGCCTGCCTGCCTGCCTGCCTGCCTGCCTGCCTGCCTGCCTGCCTGCTCGCCCGCCCGCATGCCCGCCCGTCCGTCCGTCCGTTCGTCCGTCTGTCTGTCTGTCTGTCTGTCTGTCTGTCATGCTGTCTGTCTGTCTGTCTGTCTGTCTGTTCGGCGATGAATCTAAAAAATATTGATCTGATTTGGCTCCAGTTCTAACACAATAAGGAATTTGTCTTGCTAGACGATTTCTAAATGTTGGCCGTGATCGAGATGAAAGAAGCCGGATGATGGCGGATCCGCATTAGATCAAATTCAGGATCGGTCACTATTTCGGAAATAACAGTTCAGATTTTAAAAGGGCGTGGCCACACACTAGGATGTCACAACTTTGGGCTTGATCAAAAACAGGAGAACCAAGAGCTTGTGATGCTCACCTGGACCATTAGGAGTTGAACCATTTGCATTTAAACAAACATGATGGATAATTCCAAATAAAATCCAAGATGCCACCAGAAAATAACCAATAAAAATTTTCGCTTGATATGTTGAAGCTTACCGACATATGATCATTCCACCATTGTTGGAATTGGGCCATTAATTAATGAGCACTGCCGTTTAAATTTTCAGAAAATCAAAGATGGCTTCCAAAACATTGACCAATGCAAATTAGCAAGCGGTTAATGAGGAGTAGCGTTTTAAACAATTTCTTGACATTTTTTGGAAATACAAGATGGCCACCAAAAAGGAATCGATGAGGCAAAATTCTTTCAACCATTTCTGAAGCGTACCAGCCTAGGGTCCATCCAGTTGAGTTTGGCTTAAATCGGTCGAACAGTTAATGAGGAATAAGTAGCTTTTCAACTGATTTCCCAAAATTTTCGGAATAACCAAGATGGCCGCTGGAAAAGTTCTGTATACAAAATTCGGTAGACATGTTCTGAAACCTACCACCCTAGTATCCATCCAGACAAGTCTGGTTAAAATTGCCTGGCAGTTAATGAGGATACTTAGCATTTTAATGGTTTCCAGCTATTTTTGCGAAAATTCAAGATGATACCAGAAAAAAATTGACGAATCGAAATTCCGTATATAAGTTCTGAAACATATCACTCTAGGGTCCTTCCAGCCGAGTTTGCTTGACATCGGCTAAGTGGTTAATGAAGAGTAGGCCTTTAACTGATTCCCAGAAATTTTGGGAAAATCCAATAATAGCGGCCGGAAAAATTTACCAATCAAAATTGTCATTAGAAGTGCTGAAGCCTACTATCATAGAAATAGTCCAACCAAGTTGGTTCGAAATCGGGCCATTCATCTTGAAAAATACAAGATGGCCGTCAGAATAATTGACCAATCAAAATTCTGAATAGGATTTCTGGAGCCTACCACGATAGGATCATTCCAGCTACATTTGGTTGAACTCGGTTAACACATAGCCTAAAGGGGGTATACAATTTGACGGGCAGACAACGGACGGACAGACGGAAAAACTGGAGGGCGAGGGTCTGGAATCTATGATTGCTCATCATGCTCATGTAAGCAAAACATGAATCATAAAACAGACTACTGTAGCAACTTCACTATCTACTATAAATGTTTATCCTGCACTTTCCTTAGCGTGGTTGAACTTGCTCAGTATGATCAGATTAAGTTTAAATTTAGCAACATGAAAGATGGCAACAAGTTCCACATCTCTGCCAAATCTTTTCCATGTAGGCATAGGACTACAAACTACTGATATAGTGTGGCTAATAATCAGCTCGGAAATATAGAAATATCTTGTGCTTTATATATTAAAATTTCGGATTTGGTAAGAAGTAAACATATATGGCTGAAATTTGGCTATTCATCGCTTGCCAGTCGGAATTTTCTGAATCAAAAAGTCGGAAATTTAACAAAACAGAAAATAATAGGAAGCTAAGAAATGTTTTACACATGATCTCAAATTTCCGACTGGTTCATATAATTACTACGAGATGCAGTCGCATCCAGGCCACACCCATGCTACGCCACTGGTCGTCGTTGTTTTCGTCGTCGTCGATGACCGCGGTGGTGGTCGTGTTGATGGTGGTGGTACTGGTGATGGTGGAAGTGATGGGGATGATGATGATGATGATGATGATGATGGTTGGGAGGATGTAACGATAAGGGCGGAAAATTAACTGCTTTAGGATGTTATTTCCCGTTTTCAAAATCTTAAAATTAAAGACACATATTCACAGTAGCATGCTTGAAAATTTTTTGTCAAAATTGTATACTTTTAGAATCTTAAATATTCAGCCTATATGTAATGAAACGAAATAAACCATAACATATGACGATTTCAATACGTATAAATTAATATAATTTTTTAAGTTATGAAATTGAATTAGAGATACGAGTCCCTAATTCAGCATCGCAATTAAAAAAATATAATTGTTTGTACGGAGTGAAATCATCATATGTTAAGATTTAGTTCGCTTCATTACATTGAGGTACACAAATTAACCGCTAAAAGTATACAATTTAAACAATTTTATTTTCACGCATTCTGGTTTGAATGTTCACTTTTAATCTTTATTATTATTTCTCCATAACCGACTATCTGACACCTGTATCTTTAATCGTTTGAAAGGATCCACGCACGCACGGACGCACGCACGCACGCACGCACGCACGTATGCACGCGTATACTAAGCGGCCTCAGAAGCAATTCATCATAGGTATCTCCAGTTGACGGGCACGGTTGTATAAGCCTTTGTAACAATAAGATTAATATGTCCCGATCAACCATATGATACTGGCTCTACTTGCTTATCTAGATATGGAGAAGCGCACGCGCGCACGCGGGCACACACGCACGCGTATGCTAGCGGTATCAGACACAATTCAGCATACGTCTCCAGTTTATATGCAAGGATGTAGAAGCCTTTGCAAAAATATGTCCGAATCAACCATATGCTACAATCTCTACTTGTTTATGGAGAATCGCACGCATACGCGCACGCTCATGTGCTAGAAAATGGATATGACGCACGTACTCCAACCTGCCCGCCAGCCCGTCCACTCACATGCACACGCGCATGTAAACGCATGCACGCACGAACGCTCGCACGCACGCACGCACGCACGCATGCACGCACGCACGCACACACACACATGCACGTGTGTACGCACGTACATGACTTTGGCAGATATTTTTCGGCTCCTGTAGCCTCCTTGTGGAGATCTGATAACGCCCACCAAGTTGGTGTATCCTCCCACTTATGGCTACCCTTGTGTGTTCGATCAAGTAGTATCGTGAAAGCCCTTCATCATGAGCACACAGGTGTCTGTGCTTGCAACCATTTTGCTTTAGGGTGTAACGTCCAATGGCCATATTATCTCAAATTCTACTGAATGGTCACCAAGTTCTGTAAAATACACTGAAATCATGCAAATATTTCCTTTCCCGAGGGCGTGTTGTCACCCGGTTTTGCAGCAGAGTAATCCGGGAGGAGATGTGGGCAAACTGAAACAGTCTTCCCATACGGCAAACGTATCCAGACATCGTTGGCCATCCATCAATAATTTCTTCATTATATGATGCAGATTTTGAACACAATTTAGGAATTCTGGCAGAGATGTCTGAGCTGCCTCTATATTTGTCCAGTGCATGCTGGAGATCCTCACATGCTTCTATACAATGCTTAACACTCATATCTGTCATGGTGTCATGTGTGAGTTTTGCTGGTCCAGCCATATCTCGAAATGCGACACATTGATAAGGAGGGTCACACATCAGCGCATGAAGTATGATTCATCAATTGGATTTCTTTATAGCTCAGCTGACCTGATAGACCAAGAGAGTGTATGCCGTGGCGACCATCCGTTCATATGTCACCCGTCGTCCGTCTATCATCCATCCAACCATCGTTCATCTTTTTCTTTACACAACGTCTTATCAAGAACTACTGGGCCGCGTTCAAGTATATTGGGCAGGCAGCATCCTTAGGGCATAGAGTTCCAAGATTCTTATAAAGAAGCTAATCCGCCCCCTGTTTAAGACTATATGCTCGGCCTCAACGTGGCGCAGGGGTGTAACCCACTGGGTATAAAACCAGACATTTGGATGGGCTAACCAGAGCATTATGCACAACGCTAATGAAATGACGCTTGGAGATCGAATCAACCGAAATGGTGATCGCCCTGTGAGGATCCGCCAGGCAGGTGCAGCGCCGGGCTCCACGCCTCGAAGGAGCCCATCCTCAGCCACTGGAGGTCCCATCAACTCGTCTTGTCGAGCCAGCGGACGAGGATAGAGGGCTACCGGCCAACCGAAAGAGAAGACCAAACCCAAAGAGAACCCCAGTATCAACATCATGCACTGGAACGCAGAAGAGGTTACCAACGAAAACAACATTGATATCTGCTGCATTCAAGAGACACACCTGCAAGAAGGAAAGCCATTTAAGATCAGAGCTTACCAGATTTTCCGGTGTGATCGAAGAGGAAGGAAGAAAGGCGGGGTGATCACCTTGGTCCAAAACAGCGTGAACGCCAGCCAGATCAAAACCTTTATGGAAGAGGCAGAATACATCAAGATCAAGGTAACAACCAGCAACTCTGTGATTGACATTGTCAATTATTACTGCCCTAATGACAACAATCTCTCAATTGACACAATCCAGGTCCCGGACTTCCACTTCCTCATTGCGCGAGACTTTAATAGCCAGTCCCAGAGCTGGGGATACAGCACACTTGACAAACGAGGAGAAGAAATTGAAGCATGGCAAGATGAAAAGCACATTTTACTTGTCAACGATCCCACAGATCAGCCTACCTTCTACTTGCGCTGGTGGCACTCGACAACAACGCCGGACTTGGCATTTTGTACAGAAGACATTCACAGAAAGCTCAGTAGAGTGGTCGGATCGCAGTAAGGAGGAAACGACCACCGCCCAGTCCCCCTCTCTCTTTCTGGAAGTGTTTCGACAAGTTCACCTCAACATCCAAGGTGGAACTACAAAAAGGCAAATTGGAGTCTGTTCGCCATTCGTTCCAATGAGCTTACCCAAGATATAGCAGTAGAAGGGAGAAACATCACCAATGTGGTCAAGGAATTTAAGGTTGCCAACGAAGCGATTCCTCGAGGATTCAGGGAAAACTACCACCCCTGACTAGACAACAGAACTGCAAGCAGCACATGATAAACTAGACAAGGGCAGAGAAGATGCAGAGAGTAATCGCTGTCATGAAAACCACTTCACGCTACAACAAACTAAAGTCAGGTGTCTAAAGACGATGCTGGAGGCCAAAAGAAGAAGCTGGAGGGAAAAGACGGCAGGTTTTAATTTAGAGAGAGACACCACAAAGATATGGAGACTGACTAAAGTACTGAATGATGAGGGTGTCGGGGGAGAGAAGATTACGCTTGAAGAAGATGGACAAACACTGACAGGAAAGATGGCTGCAGATGCCTGTGCGAAGGCAAATGCAAAAGAAAGAAACATTTCTATACCACGAATGCGTCAAAAAGAGGTTAGAAAAGAACGAAAGGAAAGAACAGACACCAACACTCACGATACAATGAAAGTTGACATTAGTTTAGCAGAACTGAAGAAGGCTATCCGGCAATTGAAGAAGAAGAAATCTCCCTGGCCAGATGGCATTACGAATGAAATGATCCAACACCTTGGTAATGCATCTCTCCGCAAGTTGCAAGACATCTTTAATCTCAGTTGGACCAATGGAGAGGTTTCGCAGTGCTGGAAGGAAGCCAGAATGACTCCTATTCTGAAAAAGGGGAAGAACAAGGTGAAAGTGCTGAGCTACCGTCCTATCAGTCTTACAAGCCGCATATGCAAGACCATGGAGCGCATCGTCAACCAGCGGTGCAGTGGTACCTGGAGTCGGAGAACGTTATAGTTTCAGAGCAGGCCGGCTTCAGAAGATACAGGAGCATAGAAGATGAAACAACACATCTTGCACAGGTCATAGAGGACACTTTTCAAGCCAAGAAGGTGATGCTAGCTGCCTTTATTGATCTGCAGAAGGCATTGGCAAGGTGTAGAAGGATGACCTCCTCGTGAAGCTCCGCCGCACAGGCATCGGTGGCGACATGTTCCGATGGACTAAGTCATACCTACACAATCGCAGAGCTAGGGTGCTGGTGGATGGACAATCTTGACAGAATGTATTGCTGAGACAAGGGGTGCCACAAGGTGGAGTATTATCATTGGCAATCTGACACTGGGCGGTACTCCACTCGAGTACGAGGACCAGCAGATATACCTGGGAGTCACCTATGACAGAAGATTAACATGGAAGGAACACATCCAGAACGCAGAGGCAACGGCCAGAAGAAAGCTAAACATCATGAGAAAGCTGGCAGGAACAAAGTGGGGTGCCAATGAAATCATCAAGTCACTCTATAGAACACCTCAATCAGAAGGTGTCTACCATCATCTCTCGAGGCCAGAGCAAGTGACCATTTTTCGTCTCAGAACTGGACATAACAGACTAAACCAACACATGTACAGGCGGCTCCACCTTACGACATCGCTCGCTTGTCCTTGTGGAGAAACAGAACAGACCACAGAGCACATACTTCAATGTTGCAGTACGTATCAGCTGCTGAGAGAAGAGATCTGGCCTTTGTCAACCTCTTTTCTTGAAAAGCTGTATGGGCCTGTGGAAGAACTGCAGAAAACCACAGATTTCATCTTGAGAACGGCCCTCCAAGTGTGATACATGCGATCGAAAAGAAGTAGAAGAAGAAGAAGAAGAAGAAGAAGAAGAAGAAGAAGAAGAAGAACAAGCTAATACGCCAATTTGAACGGTGACCATCTGAGATCTCTGCCAATATTTAGAAATGTCAAAAATCATTATGCAAAACTGCATGGAGGTTGAATCAAAGCACATGAAACATGTATCAAACATCATTTAGGGCAACAACTCGACCAAGTTTGTGCAAGGGAGCCTGATTAGCCAAATGGTTCCGGACTGTAATCAGGATGCTATTCCATGCTAGAACGTCCAGAACGTAATTCGGATGACGGCACATGCTAGAATGTGATTGAGTTTGAGTCACAGTCCAGACAGTAATTCGAATGGCATCGAATGCTAAAACGCAATTCAGGTTGAATCACAGTCCAGACCATAATTCGGATGACATCAATCGATGATGTCACCAGCAAGAACATAATTCAGTTTAAACCACGGTCCAGATCATAATCCAGATGACCTCACATGCAAGAACATAATTCGGTTTTCAATCACAGTCCAGACCGTAATTCGGATGTCATAACATGTTAGAACATAAATCAGTGTGAATAACGTTCCAGATCGTAATTCGGATTACGGTCTGGACTGTGATTCAAAACTGAATTATGTTTTAGACATTTTAGAACTGAATTCAGTTTGAATTACGGTCCAAAGTCGGATGACATCACATGCATGAACACAATTCCAACACTACAGGTTCAGATCGATGATTATTTACTAAATAGCAACTTGCTATATCAGTATATAAATATTGACCCATTTAATAAATCTGGAACCAAAGCCAATATGGTTTAAAGACTTAAACAAGAAATCCCATTCAAGTCTGCCAAACGCCTTCTCGTTATCAAGTGCTATTATTGCTGCTGGGATGCAATCCTTTTCAACTAATTGAATAAGGTCTCGTATGAGCATTGTATTGTTTAATATCGTTCTTCCTGGTACAGAGAACGTTTGATCATCATCAATTACTTCACCTAGGACTGCGCCAAGTTGTAATGTTAGTGCCCGAGTAATAATCTTATAGTCTACACAGAGTAGAGAGATTGGTCTATAATTCTGTATTTTATTTCTGTCACCCCTCTTGTATATAAGCCGAACATATGCTTGGGCCATCGATGGAGGGAGATGCCCTTGCTTAAAAATGCTAGCTGATATTTCTTCTAATACTGGACCAAATATGTGCCAGAATGTTTGATAAAATTCGAATGGAAGTCCGTCGCAGCCATGAGACTTTTCTAACTTCATACCTTTGAGG
Organism: Chaetoderma sp. LZ-2023a; assembly: GCA_034401795.1. Lineage (NCBI taxonomy): Eukaryota > Metazoa > Mollusca > Caudofoveata > Chaetodermatida > Chaetodermatidae > Chaetoderma > Chaetoderma sp. LZ-2023a. Next base: position 129,287,489 of record CM067372.1, read on the forward strand.
GATTTTGTCAAATAATCAATTGTTAGTGATTGGTCACAGCTTTCGTGACATGTATCAGGAAGTGTTTGCGTTATATTAGCTAAAATATCTCTTGTTTCATCACTTCCCTCAGATTTATACAATGATTTGTAAAATTTGGATACTGTTTCCATCATCTCTGCATCTGAGAACACTGATACACCATCATTAGTCTTCAATGAGCGCATTAATTTCTCTATACCTCTTGCGTTTTCCAAGTTACAAATGTAACGTGTAGGCTTTTCACCCTCGGTGTGCACTTGTGCTCTTGCCATTATTTTGGCACCATCAAGCTGATATTGCTCTATTTCATTTAGGCTACCTTTTAATTTAACTAATAGTTCGTAATAATTATATTCTCCATCATTAATTTTCTTATTAATTTTACACACCGACCGCTGAAGCGCCTTTATACGCTTTCGCATTTCTCGTGCTTTCCTGATGGAATACTGCCTTGAAATATGTTTCAGGTCGGATTTAACATCCTCCCACCAGTCTGTTATACATTCATACAAACTTCTCTTTTCATCCCAATGCCTCCAACAACTTTCTACACATTTGCGATAGCAACTATCTCGTAACAACGCTACATTGAGTTTCCAAAATCCATCTCCACGTTTGATCCAGTCAGCATTGTCTAATGTGATGGAAAACGTATTGTGATCAGAGAAAGTTACTGGTTTTATGTTAGTTTTACACATGTAACCTTTCAATGATCGTTCTACATAGATCCTGTCCAATCTGGATGCTTTCTTTCCATCGGTTGAAAACCAAGTAAAGTCCCAGCCCTCTGGATTTTCAATCCAATAAGTGTCTAACAAGCTTTTATATTCACAGATGTGTTTTAAATTATTATGAGATGTGTCATTAAAATTAGACCTAGCGTTTCTGTCTTTAACTTCATCTATGCAATTAAAGTCACCGCCCATACTTAGGTTTTCAGGCGTTCTGTCTTGAATTATTGTGGAAACATCATTTAGAAATTCACCGCGCAATTGATGAGAGGTTGGCGCATAAAGGCACATCAAATTTAAACTTGTGTTTAGTACATCAAGTGATACACAAATCCATCGTCCATTTGTATCTGATGACGACGATATAACATCAACATAGTTGAGACAGCGGGCAGGATAAGAATGGCCACTCCCGCGCTATTATCTTGTGATAAAGAATACAAAATGTGCCCTTTTGAAATATCTTTGAGAGATTCATACACTTCAAATTTTTTAATTTTGGTCTCTTGTAGAAAAGCAATATCAACTCTCTCATTTGCTAATTCTTCAAGCAAGTGGCGCTGCTTGAATTCGGTATTTAATCCTCTGCAATTGATGGTGCAGATAATCATAATTTGTAAAATGACGTTTACAACCGCCATCATTAAATTAACTTGATTTGTTTTTTTAGCTCGTTTCTTAGACCATTTACCTAATGTTCCTGCGAATTCAATGTTTCCTAGTTTTACCACAGACAAATATTTGGAAATATCAGAATCATGGCGCAGTAGACGATATTTCACGCCTCTCGCCGTTACATATGGCACTAACACTTCACCCCTTTCTGATCGGTACATTACCATCATTTCATCTTTCATCTGTGAACTCTGTGTTTGAATGGACACATCTGATTCTGCAACTGACATTGTATCATCATCCATATCATTTACTTCAATCTCAGATTATGAGCTATTGTCTTCTTTATGACGCTTATTGCTACTTAAGTTACATTTGGCAGGAGCGTCATTTACCATATCTTCAAACTGACTTAAATCAAGTGGGCTTAGCGGAAAATCGACTGAACTTTCAGTCTTCTGAGTTCTAAACTTATCATGTCCTAATTTTAATTCATCTTCTAAGGAATTGTAAACTGGCTCTTCTGTAAGAGCATCATTTTCCTGCGTGTCTTTTACAGCCATGTTTGGCTCCACTGCATTTTGATTATTTTCTTGACTGAAGGTTATACCCTCCTCTAATACTTGAATGTCATCAACTGTAGTTACTTTAACAGGATTTGATGATTTGTTTGTGTCATTTTCAGTGGCATGAACCACAACAACAGCTTCCATAGTGATTGCTCCAGAAGAATTTGACTCAGTTGCATCCTTTAATGGGCGATTATCTCCTGATACTGAGGGCTTGTTTTGATGTTTTGGAGAGCGCCATTTAAAATCGTCAACTGAACCACAGAGCAAACATTTGTTTCGATTGGGACAATCTGTTGCCAAATGGTCAGTGCTTAGGCAGATCCGGCACTCTTTAATTTGCCCTCTATAACATAAGTGCAGGACAAAGCTGCCATCAAGCGTCAATCTGCTTGGTAACGGGCTATCCACTTTATCAAACCAGATGCATCTTACACCGTTTTCTAGCGTTCTGTCAAAGCTATACGTTTCCCGTTCAATCTTTTGCACTTTGCCATACTTCTTGAGTTCATTCATGATTCTGTCATCTGGAATTTCTAGTGGAACTTTCATCTTCACTAGCAACCTGTCTGACTCGATTTCCTCTACGTTACAAACTTCGCCTTTTACAATAAGAACATCTTCTAGAAGCTTTTCCTTGACCCCCTCATTTGACACTGTTACATTCCATACAGTTTTAGAAACATTGATAAGTCCCTGCAAAGCAGCAGATCCCGCACCAACGACGGCCTTTAAACCATGATACACGTCGATAGCCGTGACAGTCCACCCCTTAGTTGTTATCTTAAGGCTTAGGGTACGCTTATAGGTTGCCATGGTGTTTTATAAAAAGAGGAAGCCCATACTACTACAATATATAATACAAAAATATAACACCAAGACATCGGGGAAAGAGCTAAACACTAAATAAATAGTGTCCCCTTTTGAAACTGACGTCTACCAACAAATATACGAATAGAGAGTACAGTCGTATATTTGTTAGTTTGAACCACTTTCTAAGTGGTTCACTAACACCTAACCGATTAAATTAAACCGATTAATTAAATCTACTCACTCAAGCGATCTTGTCAAATATAATGCGCTAGCCAACGAACTATAGAAATAGCATACTGGCGGGGGGGGGGGAGAAAAGTATTGCATTGACCACAGTAAGAGGAGCCCTATTAAATGGCTGAAACCGCCAGCTAAGAGGAGTGCCTTTAGAAAATGGAGACACAAAATGCGCTCCAACCAAGACAAGAATTTACAAATTAAACATAAAGTTTCAAAGGAAATACTAATACGAAACATATGTATAAAATTTATCTACAAAATCGCGCTAAAAACTAGCAAATTCGGGCAGCAATTGCAGAGCTAAATAAACGCGTATTACTACTACTACTACTACTACTACTACTACTGCTGCTGCTGCTGCTGCTGCTGCTGCTGCTGCTGCTGCTACTACTACTACTACTACTACTACTACTACTACTACTACTACTACTACTACTACTACTACTACTGCTGCTGCTGCTGCTACTGCTAATGCTACTGCTCCTCATTTCGTGTGGTTGTAAGACGGGTGGTTGAAAAACTAGATCTGTAAAAGAGAATTATTCTGATGTGTGTGTGGACTAGTGGTTAGAGTACTCGCCTCTCAACGCTAGGTGGACGGTGCCGCAGAATTTCCTGTGTTCGTACCGCACTCGGGTCGAAAAATGAAACGGTAAACATTACATTCCGTTAGCTATGTCTTAGTACCAGTGCGTCGTCCATGACTGGGTTCATGATAGAACGAGTGCTCGCCAATAATCAAAAACTACACACACGCACACGCGCACACACACGCACGCACGCACACACGCACACACGCACACACACACACGCACATGCGAGTGCCTTCCAATATAGCAGGAGGCTCGCAGAAACGTTGCTTAAAAATGTCCGGAATGCACACCATCAGTTCTAGTCAATTCGTGTGGTCGCGAGACGGGTTGTTGAAAGCTAGTCCGGTAAAAGAGGATTAGTCCTCTGTAAGGTGGACGAGTCGTTCGAGTAACATAGGCAGCAATAGCACCCAGTCAAATTAGTTTCAAAATCTTCAAGATATTCAACAGCTTACCTGTTTAGTTTTTTTGGAAATTGATAGTCAGGGAGTTCACGGATCGATCGATCCCAACAGGGGCGATGTGCGCGGGGCATAGCTAAAACTGGAAAGGGTCATTACTAAATAACTCACAATGTCATTGGTCAAGCATAAAACACTAACACCATAAATGCACTATTATAACGTAAGAAAAGCTAAAGTCATCAGTTCGAGGTTTATTATATGGAAATGACGTCAGCCTCAACGCGCCTATTCAAATAAATGGTAATGCTCTGTATGGAGATGGTTTGATTTACGACTATGATTCTAGAAGTTACTAGCTTTACTCTGAACTTGTAGGGATTCAATTTGATTAATGATTATCCACCACGTCCATAGCTCCCTCATTAATCAGGCACATCTCTCAGCATAATTCGTCATCAAACACAGCGGTACACATGCAATAACTGTACTACACGCCACACTATTTTGATAAAGTAGTGCAAACCTCGCAACTATCTACATTCATTACGTGTAAATTATGATAAATTGGGACAATGTTTCAATATATCATAAGACTGAACTCGTATTTACAGGTTTTACATCACGTTTAGATCTGGTCATCTGAACATCGTGTGTATCCTAGCATATGGCTTGTCACATTATTGAAGGGCATAGCGCAGATGATGGTATTGATGTCAATGGAATCGTGTTTTATACATACGTTACATCGTAATGTTACGGTAGTTTAATTTCATCTACAATAAAATGCGGGAGGGGGATCCGATCTGTCGCTCAAGTCCCTGACGTCCTAATCAATAAACCTTTCCAGTGTATCCATCCATCATGTGACGTCATAATCAACTACGTGGCGTGTGACTCGATTTTTTCCGTCTCAAACGGTTAATAATAGTCCGATACGGTGTACGAATTGTGTGCCTTTGCTATTTAATAAATATGCTGTTGAATATTTTGAAACTAATTTCACTTGGTGATGTTGCTTCCATAGCTTCAACAGCTTACATGTACAGTTTTCTGGAAATTGATAACATGGAGTTCAGGGATCGATCGATCCCAACACGAGCGTGGTGATTAGCTAAGATGGGCGGGGCGAAGCTAAAACTGGAAAGGTCAATTACGTCACTATTTAACTGACGGCACAATAATAATAATAATAATAATAATAATAATAATAATAATAATAATAATAATAATAATAATAATAAACAAAACCATATAGCTTAGTTACAAAATTCCGTGACTAGTATGGCTTTGATGAATTTACATTTTACCAAAGATTATGTTGAATATTTTGAAAATACTTGGAATGAGAGCTGTTGCTAGTCTAGATGAATTAGTTCCAGAATAATTCGACCGCTTACCTTATAATTTAGAGTCTGTTAAATTAAGGTTTCAATGATTCAAATCGGTTCCAACACACGAAAGCTCTCACAATGACGAAAGCAATGGACCTTTCCATTTTTAGCTATTCCCGCCCATCTCTATCTCAGCTCCACCCACACCTCGCTCGTGCTGGGATCGTTCGATCTCTGAACTTCCTAACTATTAATTTCTTGAAAATTATACAGGTGAGCTGTTGAATATTTTGAAACTAATTTGACTGGGCACTGTTGCTGCCTATGTTTAGTAAATAATAGAGACATACATTTCGTACAACACGTCGGACTATTAAAAGTTAAAGACGGGCCATATAGAATCATCTATGGCGTAATGATGATGACGTCATTCTACACGCCGCTTTGCTGACTATGGTGATATAAGGAGCAACAATTAAAATATTTCCTTTCCGCTTTTGCTGATAACATTTTAAGGCGTATTTTATCACAATTGTAAAATATACGGTCCGTCATGTTGTACGAATTGTATGTCTTTAATATTTAATAAACATTATGTTGAATATTTTGAAACTAATTTCGCTGGGCGTTGCTGCTGACGTAGGCTCGTATCCACACCTTAACAAGAACTAGTTTCAAAATATGCAGCCGCTTACCTGCATAGTTTTCGGCAAATTGAGAATTAGTGAATGCAGGCATCTATCGATCCCAACATCAGCGAAGCGTGAGTGGAGCTCAGCTAGAAATGGGCGGTGCATAGCTAAAACTGGATTCCACAATCATCTATGTCTGGATTGCAAATCCGATGGACGTTGCTAATTTGCCGATGTTCTTGACGGACAATACGGACAGACACCACCTCATCGTTACCGGAGTGACAGCGTGATTAACCCCTAGAACGCGAAAGGCGAGATATTAAAATCGTCTACAACGCGAGAACTATTGTGTTAACCCCTCTTGTGCGAACAGCCCTTCAAAGCGTTCACAATACTACTTGACATATTAAATCAAAACCTGTTGATGGTCAATATTTTTCAAGATTTTTTAATTTTAGATTATTTTTGTAAACTTACCAATGATTTATTTTCACCGGATTGACCATAAAAGGGATAATAATAAAGAAAATTAAAGTCTTTACTTAGCCAGTGTCTATCTGCCGGCCGAGAGAAGAGCATTTTTGAAAACTTATCACTAGAATGACTGGCTTGGTTACCGAGCCAGTCATTATAGTAGTAAATATTAAAAATAATGTTCTCTGGGACTTCCAAATAGGCATGTCTGAAGACCCCTGCAAAGCTATTTTTGGTCAGTTTAACCATTAAAGGGTTAAGGTGGCACACGAAGGGGTAATGACTACGCCCATGTTGCTCGACGAAATGTCTGCAGTGCTTGATCAATGTGGTCAAGTTCAAGCAAACAGACCAGATGCAATAACGCGTAAGAAATATGTTGTTAAATACGTAGAGACTAATTTGACTGGATGATTATGCCGCATTATGCAGGCCCAACTTCGATTGAATTTAGTTTCCGAATTTCAAAAATATCCAACAGTTTACCTGTATGATTCCTGTGAAATCCAGGTAGTGACACTTCAAAGGCTAAAATACCAAGGTTAATATCTGTAATCTAGGTAGCTGTGGGCTAGCGAGTTTTTTCTGATTTGCCGGAATTTTTTTCTGATTTCTGGATTTCTTTCGGATCAAGCCAAACATTGTGGCGTCGTAGCGCATGTTCACAACATTTAGTCTGTTAGACTTCGATTCAACCTGGAGTAGAAGTTTCGAAGATAACCACATATCCAGAACGCATACTCATAAATAGTGACGGTGGTGCTCGTTTTAAAATTCCAGAGGCCACGTTCTTAATGATGAATTTTGTCAAGAAAATCGAAATATTTACTTAGTGAATGTCCATTTGCAGGGCAAGTGACGACCTTTTGAAAATGTACCACTGGAATATATGGTTTGGCCAAGCCATTCTTGTGGTAAATTTTCAAAAATAATATTCTCTTAGCCTGCAAATGGGTATTCCCCAGAACCAGTGCAGAGACCAGTATTTGGCCGGTTTCGAAAGGGTTAAATTCCTGGGTGCACAGCTCACGATTTATCTGGATGTATGCTGTAAATGGAGTTGCTATTATTGCGAAATATAATGAAAAGCTAGCTATGCCCCGTCCATGTCTATCCTAGCTCCGCCCAATATTACTGTTTTGGAATTGATTTACAGTTTGAGACCTGAATTCCCAGACTTTCTAGGTGACAATACAGGTAGGTTGTCGAATATTTTGAAACAACTTCGATTGGCGGTGTTGCTGCACAGTTCACAATCAAATTAGTTTCAAAATTTTCAACATAAAAATATGCTAAGTAGTAAAGTCATCAAAGACGTACAAATCGCACACTCTAGTAAGGGACTTTTTGTTTTTCCTGACAGACCCACGCCATTTTGAGTGCCACGTCAGCTAAACTGTGACGTATCTGACTATGACGTCAGCTACTTGAATGACTGATTGGGCCCCTTTATTGCCAAACACGCTCGTAACGGCTAAAACAATAGATTTAGTATATCTACGTGCTAGATCACTCATGACCCTCTCAAAAGCAGCTTTCAGAGTTCAGTAGTTGCTCACCGGATGTATAGTCTCCAAATAATATGTTTTTGTTACTAATTCTAGTTCGTAGTAGAATAAAGTGTCAGGTTATATATATATATAATAGCTAATGCACTTTTAATTCTGACAAAAGTATATAAACTTGCCTCTCTTCAATTTATCTTACCAAAAGCAAATTCCCTTTTGGAAGCTGTATAAGGAGCTGGTCGTTTTCTCCAGCCAGTCAGAGAAACGGTCTCCTGCAATTGCGATTTAACGAACTCGCGTAAAAAGCGGTCGGTCTCAACAACTAGTTCTATAGTGAGCTTATGCGCATTAAGGGCGGAACAGACAGGACGCGGGCGTCACGCCGGCGTCACGCGTGCGTCAAGCAACACGCGGGTGTCAAGCGGAAGATTAAAACACATTGAATGTGTCTGACCACCGGCAAATCGGATAAATGCAGGCCATTATCACGTAATTGTCAGAACATCCTTCTGCAAATTCTGGAACATCCTTTTGTGACCACGTGAGAAATGGGAATTCCCCCTCGCGGCAGCAAACCATGATCGATTCCAAACGCCCGCGTGCCGCACGTGTGTTTTGTTCCTCTTCATATCACGTTTGAAATCTGACGCGTTGCCGTCCGTGACGCCCGCGTCCTGTCTGTTTTGCCCTTTAGCCATCTCGCCAATATATCCATATGCTTTACTAAAACAAGTAATTCTAAAAATCCAGTATTCATGATTTGCCCAATTATCACAGGTTGAATATTAGAACTTTAATTTGGTTGGAAGGTGCCGCTGTGTCTTGCCAGGAACCGCTTAAAGGGAAAATTAGTTTTAAAATATTCAGAATAATTAATACATTTTACAATGTAAATAATACTAAATATATTATTAATTTGTGTATGGCCAAGGTTCGCCTGTTTATAGGTAGACATTCGTGTTCATAACAGTAAACATGTATCTGCCGTGGAGGAGATGTGACGCGCGTGCCTGTAATCATTAACTCTTTGAACCCAGAATTCCTAGAATCCCAATTCCAAGGTCGCTAGTATTACATGTAAGCTATTGCTTAATTTGAACTCACCTTGACTGCGACCACAGCAACGAGTCCAAGCCAAATTAGATTTAAAATAGTCTACATAATATTTATTAAATAGAAAAGAATGGCCATGTCTTGGTCTTTCGTATTCAAAGGTTGTGTAGTAGTAAGTATTGACAGTGTATTTCTAAGCTAAGGATCAAAGGCAGCCCGTGTATTAGACCAAAGGTCAGAATATATAACCTAGCTTATCACACATACCTATATTAGACAATATCGCCTAGATATTATATTAATTCAGGGCGATCGTCTCTCTGTATTTATACGAGGAAAGCAGATTTTTTTGTTGAACTAGCAGTATTCGTGTAATAATTAATCAGGTACCAGTGTTCGTACTATATAGTCCAATATTGACCTCATCTACGTCGACCCAATTACTCCGAATCGCCCGTAGATATCGTATATACTGGCTAGACAGCTCATGCGCATACCCTCACTATCGGGATGGTTGTCGTGACCGCCGATGACGTGAGGCCAGTAAATTACAATTGCCCATGCCCGGGTATTCGTTGAGTGAATGATGCGCAGAAGGATACATCCCTCGCCAGTTGGTTCCTTCACGGAACCCAGTTCTTGCTGTGCCGCCTTACTACATTCAGTAGATGCGCACGAAACATAGTTCCGTATCATATTACCTTATTCTGTATTGTCAGAGTAAAATAGACTGAACGTGATGTTTTTTTAGTAAAGTAAATGGATATATATTCCATTAAAGATGGGATATGTATTAACTCAAAATGTTAATTATAACAAATTGTCGTTGCGCTACATGTTTTCTGAGACGTAGTCCACTTCTACGTGTCAGTTCCTTCAAGGCACCCACAGATAGATACACAAATACAGATTAGGTCAAGGCACCCCTTAGACATTTGTATATATAACGGTTCCCTCAGGGCACGCTCAGAGACATCAGCCAACTACAAATGTAAAGGTTCCTTCAAGGAACCCTCAGACAACCACATAAATACAGGATTCATTAAGGCATCCAATCAGTTATCAACATACAGTTGTCTTCAAATCTCCCCTTAGCAATATACATACAGAAAGGTTCCCTCAGACATATATGAATACAGGTTCACTCAAGGCACCCCTGAGCAATCGCGATATATAAGATACTCTCAAGGCACCCCTCAGCAATGTACATAAATACGGGTTCTCTCAACACACCCCTAAGCAATATACATAAATACAGGTTCTCTCAATGCACCCCTCAGCAATCTACATAAATACAGACTCCCTCAAGACACCTCGTGGTGCGATTAATGCGCGTATTTGGCCGAAATGAACGGATTCCTTCAAGGAACAAGTTGCGAGGAATTTATCCGTCTGCGGCTGATGCAGACTATCATATGCATATATAGCCTTCACAAATGGCTCACTTATCTTTCGGAAATTTGAAGAAAAATTGAACAGACACAAATGTACATATTTGTATCAGACTACTTAATAGGTTTAGTAACAAAGACATATTGTTTTGGAGACTATACATCCGGTGAGAAAATACTGAACTCTGAAATGCCGCATTTGAAAGGAATGGGCGAATTAGCCAGCATATACGATATCTATGGAATATCCATATGATTTATTTGTATAGAATTATAATAATATTAACTGGCACGTTATCCACCAGCTAACAAGTGTCATACTTGATGATGACGTCAGATACGTATGTGAGCGATCATATCCCTTCATTTCATTATTTCATATTATAATTGAAAATGATGACGAGGTAATATTTGTTAAGAAAATTAACATTTCAGATGTAATCGATGAGACCGATCTGTCGCTCAATTATATGAAGTCATACCCAATATCATTACATGTAGGCTGACGTCACAATAATAATGACATATCTAGCTCCCTAATGGATACCGAAAAGGTCATCAAGTACGTGTGAGAATTGCATACTCTTGATGGATTTACTGTTTCACGAATATTCTGTTGAATATCTTGAAACTGATCTGGCTGGGTGCCGTTGTTGCCGGTAATATTTAATAAATAGTTAACAGCCTAGCTGGGTAGTTACCATGAAAGTGGAATCAGGGAATTCAGGATTCAAAGTATATAAACGTTAGTCCAACACGCTTAAAAAGCGAAGCCTAGCTAGAAATGGGCGGGCTTAGAGAAAAATGAGCGAGCTTAGAGAAAAACGTGTGTGGGTTAGATAGAAATGGAACACTCTAGTACATACACTAGCTTGGTAACCATAACTGTGGCATCATGTGGTTTCGAAATGTGCTACTTGTTCAACAAATTACCATTATTCTGTCAAAAACTGCAAAGTATTAAATTTCCCTCAATGAGTTTGCTGGACGCAGTGCTCAATTGCATTTCGTCTGTGAAGTAGGGAGAATAGCTAATTTGTAAAAAAAAAAAAAGATAACATGTATTGTGAGCGTCAATACTCAAAGAGATTCCATAAAAATTGGCATGGATTCCGCGAGGTTGGGATGGGGTGGGTAGGGTGTATGGCGCAGTGGCTATGCATTTGCTATTTCCGTGATTTCATAGTGTTTTCTCCCTGCGGTGCAATAGAGTACACATTTATCGACGCAATAATGGCATTTATTTGAAGCAGATCTTATCCTTTGAGCTATTTCTGAGCAAAACAAAGAAATGATACTGATATCGCAGAGTGGTCGATGGTTTTGCACTTTAAAATGTCGTGACGATCAATCGATCACGGGTTTAATATGAACGCGATAAGACATCCAGATACTAAGACCAATATTTTATCTGTAGTAAATTATGATGTTGCAAAACAACCTTCAGGGGTTTTTTCCATGTGCCGATCGACCTAATCGTTCTTAATCCTTTCACAATGAAGCTTGTCAAAAGCGGACCTCTACAGCTGTCTTGATGAATATCCATTTGGAGGCCAAGATAAAACTATTTTTTTGAAAATTGACCACTGGAATGACTGGCTTGATAATCGAGCCAGACATTCCAGTTGTAAATATTCAAAATAGACTTCTTGGCATTCAAAAAGCAAATACGTTTTTGATATTCTTGATCAAACTTAGCCATTAAAACGCTAATCTGTAGCAATTGAAGGTGACAGAAGCAGAGACGGTTTTGTGTTAACGCAAGTTATGGTCGAACTTTGAGCGCATTTATACATCTTTTCATTGAAATGTATGCAAATATGATGACAGCAAGAACACTTCACATGAACAGATCAGTTGTGGTGTTACTCTTGTTGTTGGTGTTGATGATGATGATGGTGATGATGTTGTTGTTGTTGTTGTTGTTGTTGTTGTTGATATTTCTGTTGTTATTGTAACTACTACTACTACTACTACTACTACTACTACTACTACTACTACTACTACTACTACTACTACTACTACTACTACTACTACTACTACTCCTACTACTACTACTACTACTAATTCTACTACTACTACTCTCAAATATGATAAATTTCTTTCGTATATGTCTAATTGATGTTGAATATTTTGAAACTAATTTAACTGAAAGATGGTGCTGCCTAATGCACAACCAACTTCCAGTCAAGTTGGTTTAAAAATCTGTCAACAGCCTGCATATATGACGACTATAAATATGATATAATGGGATTTCAGTTTCAAATGGATAAAGTGCGATAATTGTTTTTTAATTGGGGGTCCCTTATTTTTGGGTTAACCTTTTCCTTAATCAGACTCTGTATAATTATAAAGTATACAGAGTCAATATAATTTATTTATGGGTGGAACTTAGGACTCAGGGGCCCTGTGCAAAGTTTCTTAAATTCTTATCTGGGACCCTCCGAACTACGGTTAGGATAGCGAGAAAAGTATGTCCCAGTTTCGACCGTAATGGTGATGGGACCCCTTAGGTAAGAGGGCTGTGAGATGTGGTCAAATCGGTCTTATTCAGAAACGGGCGGGTAGCGCCTATTTGCACTTCTATTTACGGTGACGGAACTTATTTACAAGCTTTTGTTTCCTAGTTTAGGGCAGCATGGGCCGACTGACTGCAGAGCTAACAACTGTGACTTAGACCCTATTTAGACTATCAGAGCGTATTCACAACTGAGCTCCTGACACACGGCCTTACACTCAGGGTGAGTGCTTTTATATCCCCACGCCACAGGGATCACACACGACGGGACCGACACTTTACGTTCCCTTCGAAGGACGGGGCTGCTCAGGCTTTTACACCTATCCGCATGGCTAAGTACAGGATCTAACGTGTAACATGTGAATTCTAATCTCTGGGCAGAGGTAACTCTATAGACCACTGAGCTACTCAGCCAAATATCCAATGCCTGTCCAGCCAGCGATGTGGGATGATGGTACGAAGTTGTTTTCCTGTTGGTGGTGGTGGTGCTGTTGGTGGTGGTGGTGGTGATGGTGGTGGTGGTGGTAGTGTGTACTGTTAATAATTAGGATCTATTTCTGGCAACGCACCGCCTATTTATCGCTAAGCTCTGCCAGTACTGTGGGAATATTGACAATCGCTTTATATAATTTGAATCCTGAATCACCACGATCCCAATTTCACGGGAACCCATACAGATAACCTGCTGATTATTTTGAAACAAATTTGACTCACTGCTGTCGCTACTATAGGCAGCAACATCGCACAGTTAAAATAGTTTCAAAATATTCATCATAATGTTTATTAAATATTAAAGACATACAATTCGTACAACTAACGGACTATTCAATGTTCGTGAGAAACCCGGTAGTAGAAACATCATTCACTCCGTATTTAGACTGTGACATTAGACTACATGTGACGTAATTGTTTATGATGAAGTCATCTACTTGAGGGACAGATCTGATTTATCCATTCTTTGACATTGCTAACAATGAGAACTGGGGCTGTAAGACAATTTTGATGCGATGCAATCCCGATTATTAATAAACATAATTCATCCATATGACCTTGACGATCTAGGTCATATTCATCCGCCTAAAGGACTTGTCTGAGCAATATGAAAAGCACGTGAAAACACAATTCATGGATCCATTTCCTCACTCAATCAAATGTTGTCATAATCAACTACGTGACGTCATGAGTGAATCGATATAGTTCGTCTTTAACGCGAAATAGTCTGACACGCTCTATGAATTGTATGTCTTTACCATTTAATACACATTCTGTTGAATATTTTGAAACTAATTTGACTTGGCACTGTTGTTGTCCTAGGCAGCAACATCACCAATTCAAATTAGTCTCAAAATATTGAACAGCTAACGTTCATAGTTTTCTGGAAATTGATTGTCAGGGTGTTCGGGCATCGGTCGATCCCTAGACGATCGATGTGTGGGTGGGGCTTATCTAGCGATGGGCGGGCCATAGCTAAAACCGGAAAGGGCCATTATTTATCTCAGTGATATGAACAACTGAGGAATATCTCACATTGCAGTTTTATTTAGTTATATAACTGCTACCATACTATATTCAGATATTTACTGAATCTCAGGGGAAACACTGAAAAATGCTGAAAACAACAACTTACCGCCGCTGTGTTCATGAAATGCATATCAGTGGGAGTGCATATTCCATTAACGCAATAGTATCCTAGCATTGCTTTTGCATTAAGCTGACTACTTACTATTACGCTGGACGAATTACATTTATTTTCCTTTGCATTTTTGATATCAGTAAATTGATTAATTGATCCCTGTGCCATGGACTAAGTGGCAACTTTGACACGGTGACTAGTGCAGCTATCATTGTATTTCGAGTAATCATAATTATACAGAATGCCACTTATCAGTGCAATTTATTACTCAGTTATGCGTTGTTTTATTTTGTCATTGCACAAAACAGATACGAAATAATGTGTATTAGGGTAGTCTATGGAAATGGAAATATATAATTTATTGGCCCTTGCAAATGGCACAATCCCCATTGTTAAATATTAGCAGTGGATGCATCTAATCTGTCATTCAATAAGTGGATCCGGTTTGTCAGTCACGTATGCAACGTCATAATCAAGTACGTTACATGTAGGATGACATTACGATCATAATTAGTAGTGAAGGGGACGCTGAGTGCTATTGTTAGGCAAATGAGCTCTTGACCTATTTAAATAGTGTGTTCTGATTGGTCGTTCTAAATTAGATTAATAGGGGTTTTAATTGGTGTTGACAGGTGTAATGTGTAATGAGCTCGTGTAGGTTATGCATGCATCTGTGTGGTATTGTTCTGGTGTCAGAATGATTGGTGTGTCTATATGTCAGGAGATCAAGTGCAATTGTTCAGTTGTCCGAATGATTGATGTGTATCTGTCAGGTTGTGACGAGTTGATTGATCAATACGAGAAAAATGGCTTACAGCGTGCACCTAGTGTAACACAATTGGTGTAGGCTGTGTGTTATTGTTATGAGTTGTTGTTGAATAATGTCCACTGCATGTCCATCATCGTTGATGAATAATGATGTCCCGAACACCCTTGTCATGTTTAACATATTAGTTACGTGGGCGGCACGCCGCCCCCCCCCCCCCCCACCCCACCCCCCCCCCCACCCCCTCGTAGTTGAAGGGTAGTAAAATTAGAATATTTTGAAACTAAGTGGATTGTGGCTTCCTATGTCAAATCGTCGAACACGACTTTTGAATAATGGCATACTGTGTGAACAATAGAGTACGGTGGCCACTTATGAACAATAGCGGACAACATCCACTTTTGAACAACAGCACACAGCGACACTTATGAACAATAGTGGTCACTTGCATGAACAATAGCATCCAGCAGGCACCTGCATGAACAAAATGTGTTCACAGTCATTTAATTTTCCAAAAAAAATTCAGAGCGAAGTACAGCGCCGCACGGGTAATATATTGCTAAACTTATCAATGTTGTATGTATAATAATATATAGATAATAATCATGTATATATCGTATTTAAGGAGATATATGTCTTAAAAGTAGCAGTCATTTAATTATTAAATTTTCAAAAAAATGTGGCTGCAATTTTATACAGGCGACTGCACATTTATACATGTGGCAACATGTGTATGTACATGTCCGGACACACGTACATGCATAAATGCATGCATACATGTGCGACTGCATGCAGCGGTACTTGCGGATTTGCGGCCGCATGTTGCGGATTTGCAGCTGTATGTTGCGGAATATGTGGCTGCATGTTGCAGATTTGTGGGCGCATGCGCAGATTTCTGGTCGCATGTGCGTATTGGCGGCCACTAATGTTCAGGTGAAGTTCAGAGTTACTTTGGCACTATATAAACATACATAATGATGTTGTATGTATAATCTTATATAGATAATATTATCTCTCATATTTAAGGAGTGGTCTCTAAAGATAGTAGGGGTTAAAGATTGAAACATGCGGCCACAATTTAATACGGGCAGTCGCACATTTATACATGTGGGAGCATGTGTATGTACATTCCCAGACACACATGCATACCAAAATGCATGCATACATGTGCGGCTGCATACAGCCATACGTGTGGATTTGCAGCCGCATGTTGCAGATTTGTGGCTGCATGTTGCGGATTTGCGGCCACACATTGTGGATTTGCTGCCGCATGTGCGGATTTGTGGGCGCATGTGCGGATTTGAGCCCACTAATGTTTACATGAAGTTCAGAGTTACTTTGACGATATATAAACGTACTTAATGCTGTTGTATGTATAATCGTATATAGATAATTTTATCCATCATATTTAAGGAGTGGTCTCTAAAGATAGTAGGGCTTAAAGGTTGAAACATGCAGCCACAATTGTATACAGGCGGTCACACATATATACATGTAGTAGCATGTGTATGTACATGCCCAGACACACATGCACACCAAAATGCATGCATACATGTGCGGCTGCATACAGACATACGTGTGGATTTGCGGCCGCATTTTGCAGATTTGTGGCTGCATGTTGCGGATTTGCGGCCACACATTGTGGATTTGCTGCCGCATATGCGGATTTGTGGGCGCATGTGCGGATTTGAGCCCACTAATGTTTACATGAAGTTCAGAGTTACTTTGACGATATATAAACGTACTTAATGCTGTTGTATGTATAATCGTATATAGATAATTTTATCCATCATATTTAAGGAGTGGTCTCTAAAGATAGTAGGGCTTAAAGGTTGAAACATGCAGCCACAATTGTATACAGGCGGTCACACATTTATACATGTAGTAGCATGTGTATGTACATGCCCAGACACACATGCACACCAAAATGCATGCATACATGTGCGGCTGCATGCACGGATTTGCGGCCACATGTTGCGGATTTATGGCTGCATGTTGCGGATTTGTGGCGGCATGTTGCAGATTTGCAGCTGCATATTGGGATTTGCGGCTGCATGTTTCAGATTTGCAGCCATATGTTGCAGATTTGGCCGCATGTTGCAGATTTGGGGCCGCATTACATATAATCCTATAAAACGGTTCAAATTCAATCCCTTTTCTCACTCCAGTTTAAACATTACACAGTGGCTGGACGTGTATTTTAACTGCAGAGTAGTTAGGTAGCCTTAGGCAGTCAGAATATTTCTTTGAATAACCTTGTAACATGAACGCTTGCTAGATGTATCCTATAATCAATATGCTGAGACGTAAATGTTTTGAATGTGATTAAACCTTTGACAGGTTAAATGACCTGAAATGGCATAAGATCTGATTCTATAACAATGAAGATAGCAAAAATCTGGACAGTGAAGATGAAGAAATGACAAAGATGAAGAGTGAAGATGATGAGCCAATAGAGTCGGAGAGTGAAGCCGGTGATGACTCAGTGGAGTCTGAGCGTGAAGATGAAGGTGAACATGAAGAAGAAGTCATAGACAATCAGGAACTATTCGCCATATTCCAAAATATTAAGCAGCTCTCAGACGCTGAACAATCGGGTTTAGAAGACAAGGATGGTGAAGTGAACACAGACCCAAATGACATAGGCAATGTGTCTATGTCCATATATTCTGATGCTTTAGTTGCAAAGTGCATAGGCATAAGGATCCAGTTTAGAAGATTACAGAACTCTACACTCATTAAAATAATTCGTCGGCAAACTAAAGATTTTATTACAGAGGGGTATGCATATGATTAAGCAGTCTTCTCAGCTTTTCAAAAAAGAGAGTTTCTGATCAAGAAGTACATAAGGAACAATCTAGATGTTGACGATAATGATGACGATTATGGTGGTGA
The DNA here is from genome assembly GCA_034401795.1 of Chaetoderma sp. LZ-2023a. Lineage (NCBI taxonomy): Eukaryota > Metazoa > Mollusca > Caudofoveata > Chaetodermatida > Chaetodermatidae > Chaetoderma > Chaetoderma sp. LZ-2023a. The sequence continues at coordinate 129,305,679 of CM067372.1, forward strand.
CGGATCTGATCCATAAGGATAATGTGTGGATAATGCTTTCCGGTGGGTGTCGGTGCTTAGTTTTTGGTGGTGGCTGTTGGTGGTGGTGCTAGTGGTGGTTGTGGTGAAGGTGGTGGGTGGTGGTGGCGCTGCTGGTGGTAGAGCCGTGGTGGTGGTGCTGATGGTGGTGGTGTTGGTGCTGGTGAAGGTGGTGGTGGGGTGGGTGCTGGTAGTAGGTGGTTGCGGCCACAATGTCTAGACAATGGATAGCCAGCTATATTATTTTTGTTGTCGGACCTCATTGACTAGGTACTTATAATGTATTCACGCTGACATAGGCGCATGTGCATATGAGCGAAATCTTTATTAAACCCCCATTTTTCACGCACCACGCCCTCACAAATTCCGACCACAATGTCTAGACAAATGGATAGCCATCAGAGTCAGTGATTCCAATGATATATTTTCAAAAATAGACTTCTCTGTGTCTGCAAATATGAATATGAAGAAATTTGATAGGAGTTGGTGGGTGGGTGAGTGTTGGTGCGGTGGGGTCAATGTATGGTGTTGGTGTATGTGGTAGTGGTGGTGTTGGTGGTGGTGCTTAGTGGTTGGTGGTGGATGTTGGTACTGGTGGAAGCGGTGGTAGTGGTGCTGGTGGTGGTGCTAGTAGCGGTGGTGGTGAAGGTGGTGGGTGGTGGTGTTGATGCTGGTGGTGGTGGTGATGGTGGTGGGTTTTGGTGGTGATGATGATGGTGGTGGTGGTGGTGACTGTGGTAGTTTATGTAGGTGGTTGGTGGTGGGTGTTTGCTAGCGCAATATCTGGACAAATGGATAGCCGGCAGCCCCAGTCATTCCAATGGTAAATTTTCAAAAATAGTCTTCTCTTGGTCTGCAAATCGACATTTTCTATGAAAAAATTGAAATTCTCTTGAAGAAATTCGAGGGTTAAAGTGTTAAAGGGTTAAGAAAGTCTATAGCGCACATGTAATGGTGTAACATGAGGTGGTCGCTTAGGGCAGGGTTGACAGAATTACGGGCTCGTATATAGTAAAAAACATAGTTTTATAACGTATCACTTCTGTGTAGCCCAAAGTGATATATTTATATTTGACTTGTAGTAAACGACCATCTATGATTATGCTACTATGCTCGTAATGTGGCTCTTAATTGTTGAAATGTAACATCATGAATGATAAGGCATTCGGTTTCCAGCCAACTCCCCACAATACACTTACTACTGTTAACGTATGAACACCGTGAGTTAAAAATGCATTAAACTTTATTGGTAAACGACAATAACCAGTGAGCGGGTTCGCGCTTTATTATCGAATTTTTGAAAACTTTACTTCTAGCGAGGACAAAGTAATATCTTGCCAAATATCAATCTCATGTGATTTGTTCACCAGAATGTGTTTTTATGTATGCGAGTGCACTCAAATAATCAAGTGCTACCACTCGACTCCATCGCGGCAAGCTGCACGCTGTCATGCAGTATAATTAGTGTATTTAATAGTTTGTAATATGAAAGACGTATTTTATGAAAAACAATCAGCAGCGATCAGCAGCGTGGTTTCCAAAACAGGGTAATAAAACTAGGAAAAATTACGTATTAACTATATTTTAACTTTTATTTTTCTTATTTTTTCTAAATTAAATCGTGGTGCAATGATTGTTTAAGCGAATATTTGTTGATACTAATTTGACATAGGAAGTTACAATTCACGCTAGTTTCAAAATATTCAACAGATATACAACTAAGGAATTAACTATAGTTGTATGCAGGTTTCCGCTTGCGCTATTACTATAATTTTCTGCGAGTTAATTAAACCTATGACGTCATAGGTTGAATCCCATCCGACAAGAACCATAATAACGGCACTCTGAAGACAGTAGTGCATGCATTTGGATGGTGATATCTCTATCGGTGATAATGCTATCGACATCATTTATATATGTACAGATTGAAGAGATTAAGACGTGTATCACACTATCGCAAAATTTATGGAATGTATTTGTTATTTTCACACATTAATTGCCGAACTTTAAGATGGCCATTTTCTATGAAGATACCTGCCAATTACATTAACATTACAAAATCTCAGGAGGTTTTGAGGCTAGTATGAAAACATAGGTACCTAAAGATGGACTGGATGTATGTACAAACTATTTAAACTCTGATATTAATAGATGAAACGTTAATAACATTAACTGCCGTAGCCCCAGTGAGAGTGTGTATTCAATAGTGGCAATTATATTGAATTGCCTATACTATTGCGTCATTCATTTATCTCAAGATCAAAACTCCATGTCAAAATTGGCACCATCAGAGAAATCAGACAAAGGACTGTTAGTTTATATTCCTCAACATTCCCGCAAACATAGTTTATATATTCCTAAAACCGTTGAAGAGAATCCCCTTATAAAAACGCAATTCGCAATTTTATTGCGATAGCGTTGGATGACAGCGAGAAAAACGTTCAACTTATGACGTCATACGCCTCATCCGGGAATAGAAATTTAACCCATGTACCACATATTTAAATAACGAAGATATATATTTCTATTTTTGAGCACAGATCTTACAATTATATTTTTGAAAACGTTACGGTCTGTAGATCCATTTTATACAAAGTAGTATAGAGGGTCTGGTGATTCCCTTTAAAGGGTTAATAAGAATTATGTTGGATTTTATGGGACTAATTTGCGTGGGCGCGCTAATTGGACCAGTAGATGTCCACAGCCGGTCAAATGCCTGCTGTGTGGCGCCACAGACCATTATAAATGACGCTGCCCACATACAGTAAATAAACAAGCAGATGGGTGAAGCACGGATGCGATCGAACCCAAAACATGCCAAGAGCCTGAAACAGTCACAGTGGTGGAAACACACCAGCCACCCATCCTTGTCGCTACTGTGGTGTCTGACACAAGTGAAGTGTTAGAGAACGGGTTGGCTCAGACGCTTGTACCCACTACAAAGGGTAAAAGTGCATTATCTGATATGGACAGTCTGCCATAGGGCATACTAAATTCAGATCACGGTCTACTGAAGGTGTTGAGAGTTCAATGTTAGACCATCTACTAACATTAACTGATACGCCTACAGATGGGAAAGAGAGCATGGATAATTGTGTACGTCTTGAAAGTTAGAAAATGGCAATGACAAGGTGCTTACTAATGTCGATAATAAGTGTAGACTGAAGCGTCAAAAGGATGATTCTAGCTCGGATTCCAAATTAGAAGATTCACAAGATATGTTTTTGACTATGATGACAGTATATCCATTGTAGAGTCCGATACTTCGGTTAATACACAGGCCTCTCAGAGCAGAGAAATGGTTGTTTATCAGTCAAAAACGGACCAGGTGTTAATTCGCTACATCACCAAAAAAGGGTGTGAGATATCGACATTTGCGCACTGACTCTGACATATCGAAGTATAAGCACCTTATAATTGTGGATCTAAAGTAGTCTGATTTTAATGAGAAGCTAGGCAAGTGGGCGAAAAAGAATCTCAGCAAGAAAAACAAATCAAATTTATTATTAATGATGATAATATGCACACTTTGCTGCAAAGGACTAATTGGTGAGATTAAACAACGGGCTTCGCTTGAAGATTTGAAAGGAAAAATATTGATATTATCATGTTGCAGGAAACAAAGTTACAATGCCCAAGTGTTTTAGGAAAACTTAAGCATTTAGCAAATGGCGAATTATTTTATTAATTCGCCACATAACCAAGTGCAGGTGCTGCCTAACTGTTTGAATTCTGTAAATAACATTGATTCATCATCAGGCACAAGTGGACGTTGGGTTACGGTCGTTGTTGATATAGCGGGATCAGTTTATACACTGTTGTCTGTTTATACACCAGCTTCACATACGCAGATATCTCAATTTTTATCCGACCTATCATCTGTGATTAGTGATAATTCTGATAAAATCATCATGGGTAGTGAATTTAATTGTGTTATGAATGGAAGACGGGACAGGAGCTCACCATCTACTTACAATGACACATCTCACCGTAGATTAAAAGAGATTTGCGATACAGAAAATTTATTAGACTGTTATCGCATCTTATATCCTGAAGAACGGATCTATACATGGCACTCTGCTAATGGACATAATTCTTCTCGAATCTATATAATATATATATATATATATATATAAATATATATATATATATATATATATATATATATATATATATATATATATATATATATATATATATATATATATATATATATATATATATATATATATATATATATATATATATATATATATATATATATATACTAGTCAAAAACAGAAACTTCCGCCTAAGTTTATATGATTAGAGTATGAAATTATTTCATTAATGACAATAAATAATTCAATGTGGTATGGGAATTATCAATCAGCTATCAACTTCTGCAGGACACATCAGAGTGTCGTTCACAAAGAGCTGATACAGGCAAGGGGTCATTTTCCAATTCGTGTGTGACCACCTTGCGCACCGACAACAGAAACACATCTTCTCCGCATGGAATTCGCAAGACTGTTGATTTCTGCTTGTGGAATGTTGTTCCACTCGTGTAACAGTGCCTGTTGAAGTGCATTGACATTTTCTGGTGGGTTTAGGCGCCGTCGAATCCTCTGGTCAATGTTATCCCACAAATGTTCAATAGGGTTAAGATCAGGACTTTTTGAAGGCCAGTCATTGATAAAGTTGATGTTCTCTGTTTGCCTGTACTGCACAGTGTCTCGGGCTGTGTGACTAGTGGCGTTGTCTTGCTGCAAAATTTGGATACTATATATATATATACTAGTCAAAAACAGAAACTTCCGCCCCAAATATTGGGATATTCAATAGTTACTCTAATCATATAAACTTAGGCGGAAGTTTCTGTTTTTGACTAGTATCAGGAACCATTGACTCCGCTCATGGCTCTAGATTTACACAATAAATGGGGCAGTTGAATATCCCAATATTTGGGGCGGAAGTTTCTGTTTTTAACTAGTATATATATATATATATATATATATAAAACGCGGAAGTTTTGACTAGTATATATATACTAGTCAAAAACATAAACTTCCGCGTTTTATATATAAAATTATTGTCTAAATCTAGAGCCATGAGCGGAGTCAATGGTTCCTGATCCATGGCAAGCATAGCCACCTTCCGATTATCCACACCCCGTAGAAAACTCTCCACCGCAATCCTTTCATGGACATCATCTGGAGCGATGGGATAGGCATCAACGGTCATGTCGTCAATCAGGTCAGCGAACTCGACCAAGGAGAAATCACCTTGTTGTATGACCTGCAACATGCGACGTTGACAGCGCATATCTTCAAACCAGTCACTGATCTTCATGATGCCCACTTCAGTGGAAATAGCGTGAGCATGGACACCAATGATGATACTTCTTCCATCCATCAAATCAATGAAGCAATTGTGATGGCATTGGAGGAAATAAGCCATTCTAAGCAAGGGGAAATGAGGAGTAGACAATAGATATTCACATGTACAGAAATAGGTTTTCAGTCAAAGTGAAATCAATAGAGAAAGACGACTGAAAATACAGTGTGTATATGAAAACACTAATTGACCACTGTCACATTCTCGCATCCCAGATGTCACAAACATATCAAAGTAAACTAGATATACTCATAGTGTTGATGGATTGGTCTAGCTAGACGCATTAACAATCACAAAGCGAGGAAATTTAACAAGCGCTTCAAATTAATGCAAGAAAGCTACACCAAAACATCTCTGCGTCTACAAAATATTATATGAACAATGACAAAATGAAATCTTACTATAACTATGAAATATAGGTGGTCTCACAATAACTTTGAACGATTACCAACAATAAATAAGAAACATTTGCTGAATTGGAAATGATTGAAATGGTTACTGGTTTCCAATGTGCAACAATTATACTCATAGGCGCATGAAATGTCATATTTTCATGAGGAATGCATGTTTCATTTGAAACATAACATGAATTTGAATTTTAGCAGACACACATTTCATGTCACGAAAACATATTCCATTTTAAGCATTGCGCTTTTTGGAAGTAAATATTCCTATAAATTACCAATTATATTACCTGGTAATTGCAACAATAAAGATGTAGGTCTGTTGAGATTTCGAATTCGATGAAATTGGCTCATTTAGAGACGTTTCATGGCCTTACTTGCAGAACGGAAATAGTTTGTTACAAATATTTTGACAACACAGCTATTGACTGGAAACTCACGGTTATTCGAGATTCTTGAGGATTTATCAAAATATTTATGAACAGTAACAAAATCGTGGTTTCATCATATTACTTTCCTACCAACTCAATATTTGAAGAAGACTAAAGAAGAAATATTTGAAAGTCAATCAAACAATGAAAATACAGAAATATTTCAGAATCACATGTCAAGATGGCGGGAAGTTTAAAAGGAAGAGAAAAGATAGAGATAAATAAAACCGCAACCTTTTCTTCCTTTTTTAAAACTTAATGGGCATCAACTAATTTTTCCTGATACCAAATGTAGTGCTTTGGCACAACATAACATTAGATTAAGCACACAATTACTAAATACTCAATACAGCTAAGCATGAGACATACCTGAGCCTAGGGGACCCAAACGGTTCAGGTCCGTCTATTAGGCCTGCTGGATTACATCTGCCGGTTTCTATGCAGAACTGGTTCCACGTCAGCTGTGTGCACTCGATTGGTGAACCAGGTAGTCTAGAGCGTTACCGAGTTCCACAACAGTATTGACGACTTTCAAAAGGCTGCGGGTTTGAAAATTAATAAAGATAAATTAGAAGGGTTATTTCTATACAAGTTGAAGAGCAGAGATGATCAGCCTCTCAACATTCAATGGACAACTGACTTGATAAAGATATTAGTTATGCATTTCAGTAGGTCGCTTGGGGAAACGCTGAACTTGGATGATAGAATATCAAAAAATGAAAAAAACATCTCAACAGTGCTGACCCTACTTTGAAACTCGTGAGCATCAGCCGCACAAACAGATGGACGGATCAGCAGATGGGAGAATATCTGGCTGTAAAACTGTCACGGAAGACCTTACACATACTGGCAGATTTTGGGGTCAGACTTAACACCCACATACATGGAGCTCGGGAGAGGTTTGTCCGAGAGATTCAGGGACAGGACCCTGGAAGAGCTCAACCAGCTGCAACTCAAAAATTTGCTGAGAAGAGCGGAAGAAACGCTCCCAGAATTAGCCAGCCGCATCCGACGACTCGTCACCAGAGCATACCCTAGCACCAATCATGAAGGAGTAATGCATCTTCACCAAGACACATTTATTTTATTTTATTAGTTAGTTGAATGATGCCAAATTTCTGATTGCAACAAATACCGCACAAACAGCTATAACAACAGAAAAAAGCACAGCACCGCACGAAGAACACCCATCCAGTCAGAATCACGTGCCTAGAGGAATAATAACAACTGAGAAGATCTAAACAGATCTTCGCACTCACCAACTTAGTTACCATCCTCAGCACAGCAGTAGCCACACAACAGACCACCCCACCCCACCTAGCAGCAACGCACTGCACACCCAGCCACCTAACACCCGTTTTGGATGTGGCCAGAGAGGCCAATGGAAGGAGCGATGTCTGCACCGTCCTCCTTCCACAACACCAACTACTGATCGTCACACACTGCAGCCTGAACATCTGTCAAACTAGAATGGACACTGATGAAAGATTCGCGTCAGTGCCCACTCCTGCAACCCAGCTCAACTTCGGTCCATATACAACAACGTCAGATGGATACACCAACAACAACCACAAACGCTACCTCAAGAATACAAAACATTACAAAACATTGCACAGAAACCAGCTTCGGTGCCTACGATGCGCACTGCATTCGCAGCACCGACATCATCCCTCTCTGTGAAAAGTGGTGACCCCACAATAACCGCACCTCCTAAACCATCTTTCCTTTGTAAAACGGCAGTGGTTGGTTGCAGCACCTCCATTGAAACAACATTTATTCAAGCACCACGAACCACCACCAGGGCACTTAACACACGGTACCCTCTGGTGGTATGCAATACGCACCTACCCTCTTCATCATCTTCCGCACCCATCAGCAGTAGTGAAACGGATAGAGTGCAGCGCTATGCATCATGGATCCACAAAATAAATCACAACAAAATGCAGAAAAAGCAACACTGTTTCTTTTGCGCTTCACCAAAATATCCCATGATGTGTTACCCTAAATGGCTGGCTCATGTGGCGAAATGTCTGCACCGTTCCAGTCCAATCCAAACTGCTGTATACACAAACTCGCAGTACACCCCGCCAGTATCCGAAAAAGCACCACTGCTACACCCAGTTTCGACGTGGTCACCACCATGGCACATACAACACAGTCAGCTCCCGTATTCCCAGAACTGCGGTGCACAGACTGGAATGTGGAGAAGCTCGCTCACTAACATGCTACAGATACGCAAACATGAGAGATATATGTGTGGATCCAAGAGGGGGTACGTCCTCCGAAGGAATCTGTCAGCCCTGTATGTGCAACGGCTAAATATTATTATTAGAAGAATGGCGAGTGCATGTGCACAATGGCATTCTCTATATGAATAATTTGATAATAATTCCTGAGCGTTACAGGGCCATCATACTTTAACAGTTGCATTACAATGTTGGCCATTTAATCATGGAAAGAACAGCAGAGTGGATAAAACCGAGATTGCACTGGATTGAGACAGTGTCAAAGCACGGGTCGCCAAATGCGTACCATATCAAAGATGCACTGGTGGCCAGCACCACACCACACCATTACAAATTAAAATCGTTCGTGCACCATGGAAGCGAGTAGCTATTGATGTGCTCGGACCCATGAATACGATGGATGAAGGAAACAAGTACATCCTCATATTACAAAATTACTTTACGAAGTTGGTAGAAGCATACACTTTACCGGATGAAGAGGCATCTGCAGTGGTGGAGATTCTGTCCAGCAATGTGTTCTGCTGCTTTGGTATGCCCTATGAGTTACATTCCAACCAAGGTAGTAATTTTGAGAGCCAGCTGATCCCCGAGCGCTGCAAAATGTTCCACATAGTCAAACGTCGAACAACACCATATCATCTGCGCGGAGACAGGATCATTGAGAGGTTCAACAGATCTCTCACGCTAATGTTGACTAGCAAAACATACCGTGATTGTCGTGATTGGGATCTCTGGCTCCCATACGTGATTATGGCATACCGCACTTCGATACATTCCTGCATGGGTTATACACCTGCTCGGTTAATGTTAGGCCGTGCATTAGCCTTAACCTTGGATCTGGCCATGACCAGAATACCTGGAGAAAAGAATTCACCCTCTCTCTCTACGTAGAGCTCATGTGGCAATGGATAGAACAGGCACATGAGCCAGTCAGAGAAACACTCACGACTGTGCACCAGCGTCAGAAAACCTGACATGACCATCATGTACATGGAGACCCATATGAGGTGGTTTCACATTACGTCACCTTCTGCAAATGTGCCAAGTAAACTGAGTTACCAGTGGAAAGGCCCTTATGTGGTAGAAGGTAAGAAGATACAGGTGGTCCAGTGGAAAGATGCCTGGTTGCTGATGCTATGCGGAGTTGCAGAATGGCGGTTCGATCCCCCGACCGGGAGATGGTGATCAACAAATTAAACTAACGGGTGCATCACTGTCGGCTAAGTTAGCACATGGAATTGAAGCCGCACGTTGCCAGTGCGTCAATAAAATAAACATACATATACTGCCAGAACCGTGCTGGAGTCAGAGTACAATAGGCGTAAAAGCCTAGGATTGATTGTGACAGATGCATCCACAGATAGTCCCATATGAATCGTCAGTGTGTCAGTATATCAGACATGTGAAAGCTGGTCGGCCAATCCTTGACTTTTTAGTCTTGGTGCGGTGGTCCAGTGGAAAGATGCCTGGTTGCTGATGCTATGCGGAGTTGCAGAATGGCGGTTCGATCCCCCGACCGGGAGATGGTGATCAACAAATTAAACTAACGGGTGCATCACTGTCGGCTAAGTTAGCACATGGAATTGAAGCCGCACGTTGCCAGTGCGTCAATAAAATAAAAATACATACGTACATGCATACGTCCGCAACCCGGCGATCCGCAGCTAACCAGCAGCCTCGCCCCCAACGTATCATTTACTTGCGGTGCCGTGGAGCAAGAATATCCGGCGGACCAGCGGGTACCCCGCAGGCTACAGAATGAGCCCGTCATAAGCTAAGATGTATTTCGTTTCATTATATTTAGATACACAATTTAAGCCACTAAAGCTATACAATTTTAACAACTTTATTTTCAGAAAAATTGGTGTGAATATGCACCTTTAATACTTATAAGATTTAAGGTTGTTGAAGTTAATTCTAATAATAATATTCCGTATTTAAAATAGCTTTCATGCGCAGAAACCGTGGTATGCACTGATGTTTACAGAGAAAATAGCAAATAATAGCAAATGTGGGAAACCGGTCGTGAATTTCTGCATAACGAGCAGTATGCAGTAGTAATACACCGTGACCATGCGTTGCCAGAACAAAATCAACTAATGTCGCTTTAGGCAGCAACGGTTTCCAGTCAAATGATTTTTTCAAAATATTCAGCAGAATAGGTTTGATATCGTAAATACTATACTTTCCCCGGAATCTATGGATGAAAGGGTTAACTGTGTCGACCCAATGATCTAACGTCCTATGATATAACAAAAGCGTTGCTACTCCTCTGCTCAAGTGATATGCCGGACTTCGTCTAAATTTCTTAATGGCAAAGACACAAGTATCCCCGGTGTGCCGCATCCTAACGGGACGCTTGCATACATATAATCTAATAACGTAAGCACGGTTCCATAAAACTGTCTTAGCATTGCATATTAATTAATAATTAAACAACGCGATGCCGTTCAGATGAACAAACTACCTGACACAAAAACATAAAACCCATTTTAAACCAGTCGAACCGAGGCCAAAATGTACCTTGCAGCCACGTTTTCACGTATTTGAGATTTATTTTTTTAGCCTAAGGGACTAATCTGGTTAGCAATCAATAGACTATCAACCTCGCGATCAGTTTCTATACCCAATCAGTACAGACTGATTTATCACGATAGGACAAAGTTTCATTTTCAGATACAGGCAAATGTCAAAATGTTTCCCGACTCGAAGAATGGTAAATAAGTTACCATAATAGATAATGACCATAATGATCATAAGTTAATATCAATTGATTACTCTGCGTTCATATGCGTATCTGTACAATTTAAAATGTGCACACCTGTTCCATGTATATTGGTAATAGATAGATAGATAGATAGATAGATAGATGATAGATAGATAGATAGATAGATAGATAGATAGATAGATAGATAGATAGATAGATAGATAGATAGATAGATAGATAGATAGATAGATAGATAGATAGATAGATAGATAGATAGATAGATAGATAGATAGATAGATAGATAGATAGATAGATAGATAGATAGATAGATAGATAGATAGATAGATAGATAGATAGATAGATAGATAGATAGATAGATAGATAGATAGATAGATAGATAGATAGATAGATAGATAGATAGATAGATAGATAGATAGATAGATAGATAGATAGATAGATAGATAGATAGATAGATAGATAGATAGATAGATAGATAGATAGATAGATAGATAGATAGATAGATAGATAGATAGATAGATAGATAGATAGATAGATAGATAGATAGATAGATAGATAGATAGATAGATAGATAGATAGATAGATAGATAGATAGATAGATAGATAGATAGATAGATAGATAGATAGATAGATAGATAGATAGATAGATAGATAGATAGATAGATAGATAGATAGATAGATAGATAGATAGATAGATAGATAGATAGATAGATAGATAGATAGATAGATAGATAGATAGATAGATAGATAGATAGATAGATAGATAGATAGATAGATAGATAGATAGATAGATAGATAGATAGATAGATAGATAGATAGATAGATAGATAGATAGATAGATAGATAGATAGATAGATAGATAGATAGATAGATAGATAGATAGATAGATAGATAGATAGATAGATAGATAGATAGATAGATAGATAGATAGATAGATAGATAGATAGATAGATAGATAGATAGATAGATAGATAGATAGATAGATAGATAGATAGATAGATAGATAGATAGATAGATAGATAGATAGATAGATAGATAGATAGATAGATAGATAGATAGATAGATAGATAGCATCTTCAGGCACTAACATCTTTGCATACTTATTACACGGTATTACTATTAATGTAACAGGCTTTTAACCACAGCAACGGCTATGAAATCAAATGCAGTTTGTATCAAATCTGCGGGTTCAAAACGCCATAAAGGTGAGCCGGTGACATCAAAGTCGTGCCCAAGTATTCATAAAACCCGACCCTTACGTCACATTCCGGCTTTAACACCCGTACTATTAATGTAATCATCTACAGTATATGCAAGGTACATTGTTTTACATCGATTTGGAGCAGCTACTATGACTCGGAAGCCAGTGGCTCTCTATCTATCTATCTCTTTGTCTATCTATCTGCCTGCCTGCCTGCCTGCCTGTCTGCCTGCCTGCCTGCCTGCCTGCCTGCCTGCCTGCCTGCCTGCCTATCTATCTATCTATCTATCTATCTATCTATATATTTATCTATCTATCGATCTATCTATCCGTTCGTCCGTCCGTCCGTCCATCCGTCCGCACCTGTGGAAATACAGTTACGGGTAAAATCGGCGGGGCAACAAGTACAGAAGATACTTGTGGGAATATTTGGCTCTTAGGGGGTGCAGCCCACACGCGTAGGTGCCTAAACACATTACTTGATCATTTCTGGCATACACAAAAGATTTGGCAATTCAGCCCTCAAATTTTATGGCGAAAGATTTTTTCGGACAAAAATGGACGCGATGGGCAAAATGTATTGTGTTTCACGACACGTCTGAGATGATCATCATCTCTGAGGCGATTTGTTTGAATAATTGGGGTGCAGCTCATATGCAAGATTTTTCCATAATATGTGGGCTGAGATGGTCATCATCTCTGAAGTGATAATCGAGGTGCAGTTCGTGCATGTTTTGTCCATAATCTGTTGGCTGAGATGGTCATCATAGCTAAGGTGATTTGTCTTAATCATTGGGGTACAGCTCATATGCATGTTTTGTTGTATAATGTGTGGGCTGAGATGGTCATCATCTCAGAGGTGATTTGTCCAACTAATTGGGGTGCAGCTCGTGTATATATATACTCCATTTAAATTAATAATATAATTGGTTTTAATTGTGAAATTGAAATAGACGTACGAGGCCCTAATTCAATTTCCCAAAAGAAAACAGTGTATTAATCTATGCATAAGTCAACCACCATATGTTAAGATTTGTGTCGTTTCATTACATTACGTCATCTAATTTAGCTCTAGGAACAATTTTATTTCCACACATTTTGTTGTGAATATACAGCTTCAAGGTTAAAATATATGTTAATAAGTAAATACTTCTGATTTGTGTGAACCTCAAATAGTTTAGTACACCATACATGTAACAATAAGCATGGCATATATTCTATGTGCTGCGAGAATCTTGTCAGAATATGTTCAAATTTGACTACATCGATTTCATCTGCATGATTTCCTGTACTAGCCTTTGTGGAAATATTGCATTTAATTTAGTGAGAAATCAGTTATGCAAGTTGGCAGTTGCATGTCGGATGCACAGAAGCATTCATCCTGGTAGAACTTGACCTGCGATCAGCTTGGATTATGCATTATTTCTTTGAAACAGCTTCAATTTCTGAAACTACTTGATCGCTCTTAACTCAATTTGCCAGGAACCATCCTTGCATCAGAGAGATACAAGTTTGTTCAAATACAGACGGTTGGTTATGGATTTTTTTAAAATTATAGAGAGTAGCATCTTTCTTTAATTCTATGCAGGAACTTGATTCATCAGTTTTTCTGGCGGACATCTGGGATTTTCCGACAGTCTTCTGGAAGGCTTTTCCAAGAGTATTATTCATTAACCTCTATGCCAATTTCAGCCAAACTTAGCAGAAACTATGATATTTCCGGTTGTTATCTAAGATATTGTAAAGTGTGCAGGAAATTATTTTGAAAGACTACAACTACTACTACTACTACTACTGCTGCTGCTGCTGCTGCTGCTGCTGCTGTTGCTGCTGCTGCTGCTGCTTCTTCTTCTGCTGCTGCTGCTACTACTACTACTACTACTACTACTACTACTACTACTACTACTACTACTACTACTATTACAACTACTTATTAACCCATGGACCAATTTTAATCAGACAAGCGTGACAGGAGGGCCGTAGGCATCCTTAATTGCATGCAGAAATCTTATTAGTTATTTATAGCAGCTGTCATCTTTAGTTTTTCCGGGAAAGAAACAGATTCGAGATAGGCTTCCAAACTTCTATGCAGAAATCTGATAACAGAACGTTGTTATCACAAGGCCAGTGGTAGCATTGAGTAGCATAATTGTTCCCTCCCGGATAGGTTGATTTTCAGGCTCTTGCAAAGTAGTTCAAGTAGTTCCATCTTTTGAAATAAAGATCAGAGCCGTTGAACCTTAATTGCTAGAATTTGAGTTGAAACGCATCTTAGGTAATTAGCTTTAGATCAACACTGTTAAAGAGATCGACGGGGTTATTGTGGGTGTATAATCAGGAGCAACGTCCAACCGACGTAGTCATACATTTCTGTGATCCTAACTTGATTATGGATATATCGATATCGTTAAGCAAATTTGGCCAAAAAGCATAGACATGTGAGCTTTTTCTTCTATACTAAGCGATCCGCACTACAGCATGTTAGATTCGTGATCAGTTAAATAACGTCATAGCCCTCACCTACTGTTATCATGCTGCTATAAACCTTCTAGCGGCATTAAGTCTATCATCCGTGATCTACTGATATTCGATTTTGATCCATGTAATTACCTTAAATGCAAGTGCTTCCAATACGCTTGAAACTTGATATAATCATCACCAAATCTGGTATTTGTTATTGACTTCATTTTGAGGTCATACATTTCAGATTAACCGCACATTAACATATTCGCTCAATCATAATAGGATGTGTGAGTTCCTATAACTCTTAGACTCACTTCCACTACGAAAGAACTTTTCTAGGTAAAGCTTTTCTAGGTTTCTTGGGTATGGAACTGGCTGGACGTGGCGCATGGACTAATGTTGTCGACATTACTATGATAGTAGGAATACATGTAAACTGTTGCTGTCTATGACTGCAATAGTTCCAAGTCAAATTAGTTTCAAAATTATGAATGTGTAGTAAATAGTAAAACTATCAAAGACATATAATTCATACAATTGACGGACATCGCAGCAAGATGGCAACGTATTCTCTGTGAATTATGATTACCAGCAGCCAATGCCTACATGTGGCATAATTGATTATTATAAACTGAAGCGGCAGATTGGAGTCATCAATTACAAGTGCTACGTTGTGTATGTGCATTGACCCACATGAGCGTGTGGTCTGTCACTAAGGACTAACCTGTGTATATGGAAACAATATTGCTGTAGGCTGTGGCATAGTATACACCAAGATTGTTTCTAAAATGAGCATTAATCATCAAATTCTAGCATATTTAAAACTATATTATTGCTCGATGTGGAGCCGATTACGAATTGCAGGAATTACACACACGACAGCACTCTGGTATCTATGTCGCGATAACGGTATATCCACCGTGCAAATTGAAACATATATGTATCCCCCCAACCCAAATGCCAGCAATACATTATGCAAGTTGGCATATGTGGATGTTCCCAATGTCACCCATATCAGTACATGCATATCAAGAACGATGCACTACGCAGTCACAGTGGTGCGTAAAAGTAGCCTGACAAAGATTTCCATGTTTGGCCATGTGCATAAAGCTAAGAAAAAAATAAAGCTGGAATTTTAAGGTATTATTTTAAACATTTTTTCCATCTAACAATTTTTGGCAACCAAGTCATAAACACTCGGAATTCCTCAGAATTTTCTGTAATTCTTTGTTCTCTGTAGTTTTGTTTACCCTTTAATGGTCAAGCCGGTCATGAGAAATGTCGATTTGCAGGCAAACAAAACATTAAATTGGCCTGGCCTAAGACAGGAAAGTTGCAGAATTTGAACAAATTGCTGAATGAAACCATGACAATTTCATTTCAAAATATTCAGCAAAATAGGTATTCAATCATAAATTTTGCATACATTTTTAAGGACTTAATTAAGCTCATAAAAGTTTTCTGCAATTGTTTTCCAATTCTTAAATTTTACAACCAGACAATAATTTAAGAATGGCCTCAGATGTCAGTCTGCAATTTCAGTATACCAGTCCATATAGAATAATAGGCCTGTGATATCAGTATTTGAATAAGAAACATTTAAAATTAGTTTGAAAATACACATTTTGGAAAGAATCATGGAAATTTGTACTTAATGCAGAAATTGATGTTGAAATGCAACAAAGATTTTGTACTGAAATTTGTGAATTTTGTGTTAAAAGGAAAGGTTTACAGAGAAATATATGAATTTTGACAGTTAATATGCATATATCTGGGCTAAAAATTCTAAATTTTTAATGGAGCATTTCATCAAATATCAACCAGTGTTTAAAATGCAACAGGAAAGCAGTAGATGTGGACCTAAAATGCAAGAATATGTGTGAAAATTCAAAGATTTTGGTCCTGAAATCTGTGATTTTGTGATTAAGAGCAAATGTTTACCTAGAAATATATAAATTTTGACAGCTAATATGCATATATGGGCTCAAAATGTTATATTTTCCAATGGAAATATGAATATTTTGCTAAATATAGGCTAGTGTTTAAAATTTAAGTTGGAAATCTGAAAACTCTGGTCAGAAACATGGACATTGTGGATCCTTAATGCACAACTCTTGACAGAAAACAAGAGAATTTGGACCTATAGTGCACATGTATGTGTGAAAATGCAAAAATGTGTTACTGAAATCTGTGAATTTGGGGTTATAAGCAAGTGTTTACCCAGAAATATATAACTTTTTATAGTTAATACGCATATATCTGGGTTCAAAATGGTAAAAAGAATTTCAAATGAGTAGTAATGTGAAAATTTTAGCTGGAAATGTTAAGAAACATACAAAACCTGTGACAAGAAGCAAGAAAATCTGGACTAAAAAGCAACTGCTTTGTTCAGTAACCAAACATATGGATGCAAAATGCAAAAATATGAGAATTTAGGCTGGAAATTCAAACATTTCTATATGAAGTATTGATATCTAAGTTCCAAATATGAACATTTTAACAGGAAACATGAACATTTTAGGTAAAGAATGAAAGAATTTAGGCCCAAAATGGAAAGACTTGGTTATGAAATGATGACCACTGACCAATAATGTCAAATTCCTATTCAACATCCCCAAAACCTATATGATTGACATGTTCACTGTGAAAGTTTATCAACTAACAGAGCATTTTGATGGTCAAGCCAGCGGTGGTATTGAGAATATTTTCAAGAATTTATCACTGGAATGCCTGGTTTGAGAAACGAGTCACGCATTCCATGGATAGATTTTCAATTCTTGGCCTGCAAATGGACATTTAATAAGTAAAATTTACAATTTTCTTAACCAATCTTTACCATTAAAGGGTTAATTAAACAAATTCAACTGGCTAGCATCCAGAATGCACACAGTACTTAAAATTCAGGCTGAATTGCACACTGCTATTGTCAACATGATTGTGCTGTGGAAAAAAACGGCCAGTCAAATGAGATGATGAGTTATAAATATACATGTATGATGTCTGTGGGGTATGATGTATTTTTCATATAGCTGGTTTATTGGCTGAAATATATACAGTATTACATTCTTAACCCTTAAATGATCAGGATTTTTCAAGAAAATTGAAATCTGCTTATTGAAGTCCATTTCCAAGGCAAGATTCTGAGGCTACTTTTGCAAATTAACCACTGTAATCACTGATTTCGGTTATCGACCCAGGCATTCCAGGAATAAATTTCCAAAAAGATTTTGTTATTTTGGCCTTCAAATTGACATTGACACACCTGTAGAAGCTGGTTTTGGCCGACGTGGCTATTAACAGGTTAATAGACAGAAAGTCAACTTTATTTACATATTATATTATATGTGATAAAGAGCCATCTTTAATCAAGATTCAGATCAACTATCACACAGATCTGACTCAACAGTCAACATACACAACTTTTATCCCTTTTAAGCTTTAATGGTCAAGATTTGTCCATTTATAGGCCAAGACCAACAACAGGTTCCAGTTAAACTAGCCTCAAAAACATTCACTGTGTCAGAAGCTTGACACAAAGTTGACACATTGTGGTTTCAAGGGTTAAAAGAGTAATGTTAGTCCACTACATACTTAGTTATGTGGGTGTTGGATAACAGAACATTTATATGGAGTTGCTCTAGCCTAGAAGACCATACTGGCTATCTTGAAGCTAGCTTCAAATTGTTGACACTTTGTGATTTCAAGGGTTAAATATTCAATCTCATTCCCACAGGGTGTAGAGAACATTTTGTTGAATGTTTTAAGAGTTTGAAGTGGGGCTGATGCTGTCCATCACAACAACAGCTTCCAGTCATACTAGCTCCAAAACATTGAAACATTTCAGAACCTAAACATGTAGTTGACACTAATCCGGTTCACCCAGAGTCGGTCAAGTGGAAGTAGATGTCTTTGACCGACTAAATACGTTTGTAACCAACAAATCGATTGATGATGCTAACCCTACTTTCATAATTTGTGGTGACCTTAATGCCAGAACCAAAACCCTGCCAGACTATGTTGAAGATGATAATATAAGACATATACCAGCTTACGAAGGCTATGTAGAAGATGTTAATACACCCAGATTCTCACAAGATTCCGGAAAGGTTAATGAAAATGGTCACAAACTACTAAATTTTTGTAAAAGTACCGGGATCATGATTCTGAACAGTAGATTTGGCAGCGACCGTGGGGTGGGAGAAATTACCTGCATAACAGCTAATGGTCCCAGTCTAGTCGATTACATTTTGTGTTCCCGGGACAAAGTTAATTTAATAAAACATTTTGAAATTTGGGAAGCAAACGAACTCTCTGATCACAAGGTCATACAGTGTGATCTATTAGTCAATACTAAGTCAGAAAATACAATGCCTGATAATTCTGGGCACGCAATGGTTTACAAATATAATTGGAATTCAGAACTTATGAATGAATATAGAGAGAATTTAACGTGTGATGAAGTGCAGTGTGTTTTAAATGGTATGAATGACGTTATAAATGAGGCGAATCTGATGGATGAAGCGAGTGTAAATGAAGTGGTCGAATTGTTTACTATAGCTATAAAGAAAGCTGCAGATAATTTATTTTTGAAAACTATTACACCTAACAGCGACCACAAACGAAAAAGACATAGCATCCCTCACTATTCAAATGATTGTGAAATTAAAGGAAAACAGTTTTTCAAATCTCTTAATTGGTATAGAAGAGAGAGATCGGATATATCTAGGATTAACATGGTCGCTGCACGGACGGATTTCAAAAAGTCGGTACAGCTGCACCGTAGAGAACAATGCGTCGCAATGACAAACTCACTATTAGAAGCTCAATATACGAACACAAATTTGTATTGGAAAATGTTAAAAAAAGTCGACACAAAGCAAAATATAAATATTGCTCTCAGCGAATTCCAAGAGTTTTTTAAGTCCGTTAGCAACCCTGATACCGATTTTTACCAGGCAGATAATGACATAAAGGATTACGTAGATGATTACCTAAAGGACGACTTGCAAATAATTTTTGATGGCTTAAACAAAGAAATATCTGAGACGGAAGTAATGAAAGCAATAAAACAACTAAACAACGGTAAAAGCGCTGGCCCAGATTTATTAATAAATGAGTTTTATTTAAAAGCGAGTGATATATTACTCCCGCACATTACAGGGCTTTTCAACTGTGTCTTTAAAAGTGGTATTTTCCCGCGAATTTGGTCAGAAGGAATCATCGTACCTCTACACAAGAAGGGCAGTGTTAACGACGTGCATAATTACAGGGGCATTACACTTCTTAGTACACTGGGTAAATTATTTACTAAAGTTCTTAATAATAGATTAAATGATTGGGCAGAATCCAATACTGTTTATATAGAAGCACAAGCCGGTTTTAGGGCCGGTCTGAGTACTGTGGATAATATATTTGTTATGAACGGGTTAATATCACATGTACTAAATAAAGTAGGGACGTTGTTCTGTGCTTTTATAGATTTTACTAAAGCTTTCGACTATGTGGTACATGATTGCTTATGGTACAAACTTTAAAAAGCGGGTGTTAGAGGAAATATTATTAATATTATCATGTCAATGTACAAAGAGGTAAAAACTAGAGTTAGATTAAACTCTAACTTATCAGACTGTTTCGAATTTACTACTGGTGTGCGTCAAGGGGAAAGCTTATCGCCTTTTCTCTTCGCTATGTATCTAAATGACTTAGAAGACGAATTTTTTAGAAAGGGTGGGGAGGGTGTGGGCTTAGAATTTCTTAAATTATTATTAATTTTTTATGCTGATGACATAATTATATTAGCCGAAAGTAGAACTGGACTACAAAAAGGGTTAAATATTTTACATGAGTATTGCAACAGGTGGCAATTGACAGTTAATATTGTTAAAACTAAAGCAATGGTAATCAGACGGGGTGGACGCTTAAGGGTAAATGACAAATGGTGGTATGGTAATACTGAAGTAGAAATTGTAAATAACTTCAAGTATTTGGGCATCGTTTTTACAACTTCAGGGTCGTTCACAGAAGCACAAAAATGTTTAGCGGGTCAAGCGCAGAAAGCCGTATTCGCTTTACAAAAATATTGTAATAAATTTATAGGCCTATCAATAGACCACTATTGCAAACTATTTGACAAGCTAGTTCTACCTATCCTCTGCTACGGGAGCGAAGTCTGGGGTTTTCACTCAGCGTATGAAGTTGAAAAATGCCACCTTCGCTTCTGTAAGCAACTGCTTAATGTAAAACAAAGTACGTCAAATTCTGTTGTTTATGGAGAGTTAGGGAGGATGCCTCTGCGATTAGGGAGAGAAATCAAGTCGATAAAATATTGGTTTAAAATATTAGATATGAAACCAAATAGAATTGCTAAACATGTGTATAATACCTTATATCAAGACTGGCATAGGGATAAAAATTGTAAGAATTTGGTCAAATCGTTAAGAGATAAGCTCTGTACCAATGGGTTTGGGGATGTATGGGAGTCACAGGGAACAATAGTAAGTAAAGATCAGTTTATCCCCGAATACAAGCAGAGAATAAGTGACAATTTTTATCAGGAGTGGAGGGGGCATTTGGAAGCCAGCAATAAAACATGGCTCTACAAACACATTTCAACTGATCTAACATATAAATGCTATTTAAATAAAGTAAAAACGAAAAAGCACCGTGATTCATTATGTAGACTAAGAACGGGGTCTCATAGACTAAATATTGAATTAGGCAGATGGCACAAACCAATACCAATACCACGCGCTGAGCGAACATGCCCTTTTTGTGATGATGTAGAGGATGAATATCATTTTTTAATTTTATGTCCTGTCTATAATGATTTACGCAGGAAATACATAAAACCATACTATTGGAAACGACCGAACGTTCACAAAGCATCAGAATTATTGATGTGTACCAGCGAAAGTAGTTTAAAGAAGTTAGCGGCTTTTGCTTACAATGCTTTTCTATTACGTGACGAACGCACGTAATTGCGTTTTCTCCACTATAATCCATCGCATTTTTTTTCTATGCCAATTTGGGAGGATAATTCGTACTTTTAACAGAATGCATTTTCTCATCACAGGCACGATTTCAGCTCTCAATATACAAACCTTTACTAAACCAGTGGCTATTTCGCCTCCATTGTAAAAGGTATACATTAGAGTTTTCAATTTTTCAACAATTCGGTACGATTGTGGGCATACGGATGTATGAGGATGTAGATGTGCGTCTGTATGTATGGGAAGTGGATATCTATGTACGCGTGCGTGCGTGAGTGAGTGTGCCTTTGTTGTGTGTGCGTGCGTGCGTGCGTGTGTGTGCGTGCGTGCGTGTGTATGTGGATGACCACGAGAACGCGTGAGCGTATATGGACATGAGCATTAGTAAGTGGATAAGAGGAACCAAGAAAGTTATTTATTAAAATAAATGCCAAACTAGTGCCCTCATGCCATTACATGGGGGAGTCAGTCAAACCATCCCCGTCACGTTGGAGAATGCGGTACTATTCTGATGGTTTATCACTGGAAGAACTGGCTCGATAAACAATCCAGTGGTTCCAGTGATGGAGTGTCAGAGTGGTCCTCTTTCGATGTGAAAGAACCAAATCAACGTTTCAAAACCCAATTTTAATTTCTAGGCATGACTTTGTGAAGGTGTGCGAGCGAAAGTGATTGTGTGAGCGCGTGCATCCTGGTCTCACTCCTCGCTTTTCTTTCGACCCGCTATTTCGAAAGCGAGGAGTGTTGACCTTGAGTGATTTATATACTTAGACCGGATCCCGCTCTTCGTTTCCCTTTCGACTTAACATATTTGGAAACGAAGGGTGGTGATATTGGAAATGGCATTATACTGTCTGAGTGTGGGTGAGAGAGAGAGAGAGAGAGAGAGAGAGAGAGAGAGAGAGAGAGAGAGAGAGAGAGAGAGAGAGTATGTGTGTGTGTGTGTGTGTGTGTGTGTGTGTGTGTGTGTGTGTGTGTGTGTGTGTATGTGCGTGCGTGTGTGTATGTGCGTGCGTGCGTGCGTGCGTGTGCGCGTGTGTGGTGATGTTGTTTTCGTTTATCAGTATCTTAGTTGCAAATCGGGCTATCGTGTGACCAGCCGCGGTCTGTTGATGGACTACGGTCGATTTCCGCGGACAGCACACCTGAGCATTTTGATAATGTAGCCCCAAAAACCTAGGTGTCCCTTTGTCTGCTAAGGAAATCGACCCATGGTTCATTGATGGATCCGCGGCTGGCGCGGTGGTCTAGATGTATATGAACCAAATTAGCCTGCGAACATTACTGATTTAATAACATATAAAATATGAGAATGATTATGTTCTTGCAATTGTAATGCACTTAGTTGATTTGTCCGCCATATCACATTATGTGTAACCATTTGCACTCAAGGGTCAAATGGCCTATTGTGTGAATAAATCTATCTATCTATTTATAATTGGTAGTATAGCTAACACTATATATAATTGGGTGTTGGAAAATAGACACACATTTATAGGGAGCAACAGTAGCCCAGAAAGCTGCACTTAGATAAAGCTCAGGATATGCTTTGGGGCTTCAAGTGTTAAAGGATCAATCTCATTCCCCTCTGGTGTAGGCAACATTTTGTTGAATGTTTTAACCCCTTGACCCTTAAATTTGTTCAAGAAAATTTCAATTTTCTTAAAGAAAATATCCATTTGCAGACTAAGAAAACTGGTTTTGAAAATTTACCACTGAAATGATTCCAGTGGTAAATTTTCAAAAAATAGGCTTCTCTTGGTCTGCAAATGTACATTTCCTGGACCACGTACTGCAGAAACCGATTTTGGCCGATGTGAGTGTTAAAGGGTTAAGACAGTTTGAAGGGGGCAGGGGGGGGGTTACTATCTATGACAACAGCTGCATCCAGTCGGACTACCCCCAAAGCATTCAACCATGTCCGAAACTAGACAGATATAGTTGTCACTTTGTGGTTTCAATGGTCAAAGAAGTAATCTGCATTCAATACTTGAGTGTTTCGATATGATGATTGTTTAATAATATTAAGCTTACACAATCCACAATCCAATGTTTTAGATCTTAATAAAAAGAACTAATTTTAACAATCTCACCACTACATACCAGATACAACAACAGATCATTTATGATGTATGAGCTTAAGCATATCATGTTGAATGATTTGAAACTAATTTTACTGGAATGTGTTTTGCTACCTATAATTAAGCCAAACAGTTCAAGTCAAACTAGTTACCAAAGTACGAAACACGTTACCTTTAATTATAGTGGGGCTTTCATATGAACATACTACGACTTCAGTGGTGAAGGCGTTTAGAGAAATACTATTTCAAATTACCGCATCAGCTGCAGTACGAAAATTGGTTTCTTGCAGTCTTATGCGATTGTTCAATCAGGATGAACACAAACGAACGCTTAATGGAACAGGAACCAAAGTTAATTAGACGAAGAAAAAGCATTTAAAATTCGCGCACATTTTTTAAGTGACGATAGCCTCCACGGATTACGTATGGGGTGTACGCTAGTGACACATGACTGTCAAAATCGACCGAAAACCGTAACGCGCATTTTCATTGGTTGAGTGAAAACTACTTTCTAAGACTGCGCGCGGGCTTTTCTGGGAGAAAACAACCAGAGTAAATGTACGATGATTTTACGACGTAATTAGTACGGTCCGATGGTGTTGCGAGAATGAGGGAATCCAAGCGAGCGTCTTCGCCAGTCAGGCTCATGTGGCAAAGATAGGTAGAAATTCATGCCACTTGCGGCCAAAGCTAGGATATAAATCTAACACCTAACCAGTAGTTTAAGATTTAGCTGAAGGACCGCATACATAAAAGCGGCAACTACCAATACAGTATCTTGGACTTACATAAGATGACTGTGTTGAATTCTATGGAATTCATCCACCCCATCTTCACGTAATACAGCGTGTATCACATTAATTAAAATTTTACTGGGTTGACTCACATTACACTTAGCATATGTTTGAACAAGAGAGTGACCCTTTTTTGCCAACTCTCTTCCTCCGCTTCAGCTTTGAAGGCATTTTCCTGTGACGGAGGCCCGCGCGAGGCACTTTCCTCTCGCTACAATACTATTTTTGTTGGGGGCATAATGGTTTATATTAAACTACATAAGTTGCCTCGTTAGGACGCTCCCTTGCAGGGATACCTCACGGATATATAAGCATCGGTGAGCTGCCTCTGACGAATCCACGTTAACAAGAATACCAACTTAGTTCTATGTACTGTATATTTTCTCTCCCGTGCTAACAAACGAGTACCATTGTTTGTATAGTATATATTTTTAATTATCATGTCTAGGCTCCTAAACTGAGTCATGGAGCATCATACCGGTGACACGAATAGTTGGGACGAGACTGTGAGGTTCAATCTTGGCGGCAATGGTCCCACGGCCCCGCTGGAACGTTATCGTTCAACCGGCTCTAGAAGTGTGTATGTGTGTGCGTGCGTGCGTGCGCGCGTGCGTGCGCACGCGTGTGTACGTGTGTTACGGGCTGATACATATGTGAGTATATATCATCTCCCAACAGCGCTTACGGGCAGACGGGTTATATAAACAGAAAACTGCCTACAACATTAAAAGTCAAAGGTCACTTAAACATTGCTTTAGATAAATATATATCCATATATATATATATATATATATATATATATATATATATATATATATATATATATATATATATATATATATATATATATATATATATATATATATATATATATATATATATTTCTTTATTTATTTATATATTTATTTATATATGTATATATGGATATTAAAGCGATACATAGGTAGAGCGCATCAACAACGCCTTATGTATATAACATTTTATAATGTTAGTTAATAGACCCTTCCCACATTAGAATATTTTGGGAAAATAACTTCCCACAATGCATTGAGAGCACTGCTAGAGTGTTTATCCATTTAATATTTCAAATGGTTGACAATAAAATTTGTAATTAATTGTAGTAGGAAGGGGTGGGGCTGAGGTGCTGCATGATGGAAGACATTCGCCTAGAGCACCATCACCACCACCACCACTCCAAGCGCAACTCCACCATAACACCACACTCACCCACTCCAAGCGCTAGCGCATGTGCACCTCAAATAGAGTTAATGTTTTTAATGTTACAGCAAAATAAATAATTTAAAGGTGCGTATTCACACGAGAATGCTTGAAAATAAAATTGTTAAAATTGTATTCTTTTAGAGGCTTAAATTGTGTGCCTAGATGTAATGAAACGAAATAAATTTTGACATAAGATGATTTTATTCCATATAGGTTAATATTATTTTTTAAGTTGTGAAATTGAATTAGAGACACGAGTCTCTAATTCAATTTCACAGCTTAAAATATTACTACTTGGGTAGTGTAACCCCTAATGGGGTAATTTTGAGATTATGGTGTGACAGGGAGTACCTTGTGATATTTTATTTGAGCTTTTCTGAACCAGTGGAGTTCATTTCTGCAAAAAATACCGAAAACTGGTATTTTATATCCTTATGCAGTAACCTTGACTTTTAACCTTTGGCCCAAAATGAGCAAGCCTCTTTGAGACCACAAGAGGAAATCCTACCCAAGTACAGTGGTGATCCAAGCAAAACTGTGTGTGTAGTTGCAGCTCAAAAATCAAATATTGAAAATCCCCATACATTTCCGATGTGACTTTTTTTGCCCACGCAAAAGTGGGTAGCTCATAATCTTTGGCCATTCCCAAAAGTAGAAGCAATAGCAATGCAACTCCCACGGTTCCTACACGTTGACCAAGTTTGAGGCTGTTTCTGCGAAAACTGTAGGAGGAGATGGGTTTCGGAAATCATTGAAGATAATAATTAAAAGGATCCTGAATAATTATAATGGAAGCTGTTAATAAATGATTGTATTCAGAACAAAGAATGCACAATGGGCTGCCTGCGCAGATAAGTATTACTGGGCCTATGATAGTCGACGCATTCAGTTCACTGACCTATCTGTCCTCAGCTCCGTGGCAGAAAGATGGCGGTCAGTTAGGCATGCTGGACAATGGTTATGACTAACACAAAGACTGATTCCATTCGAGCGAACATAAAGCGTGATATGCCATGCTCCACACCCATTGACCCTTTAACCCTTGCAATTCCAAATTCCCAATTTCAAGACAACTATAGGAGGGGTGTTGAATATTTTAAAACTAATTAGACTGCTCGCTGTTGCTGCCATTGGCAGCAACGATAGCAGTCAATTTAGTTTCAAAATATTCCACATGGTTTTCATCAGATCTTAAACAATTTGTCGCTTATAGTATGTACGGGTCAATGTCCTAAGACAAAGAATGTGAATGAATACTGTATTGATTCTATTTGCACAACTCAGACACTATTAATAACATACATACGGTGAAAGACAATGCAAAAATGCTTTGATACATTCCTTTTATTCCTGAATTGTTCTCGTTGGCGATACAGAACACATCAATAATCATGAAACAGTAATTTGAATATAGACACTGTATGTTATAAAACAACCCAGTCCCTCACAGACATGTAGCAATATTCTTGCCAATATGTTATTCAGAGGTAAGCATAAATCGAGCCTTATACTTGTAAGTTGTTCCTTAGTGCATACAAGATGTACCTTATTTTAACCGCTGCGCTGCCGTAGCACATGCATGTTTGGCCGTGTACCTATATTAATAGATTATAATCATAGAATGTGATGGATTCTAAAAAACCGTTTTACGTTGAAAACAAGGGTAATCGGGGACCGCACCCATCAACGTCCGATTTTTGGCAGGATATAAAATATTTGTAGATATTTCAGGAGCGTACAGTTCTTTCAAATCTTTCGGATTTTATCGAGTTTCTGAAGTTGCCTGATGTTGGAAACCTAGTCTATGGTAACGCGCTTTCTTGTTTAAACATGTTAGTTTAAATTCGGATCACTATTCTCTAAGACAGTCATAGATTCAGCATCTGATCCAATTCGGATCTGGACTTTTTATCCTAATCACGGGCAAAGTCGGGAAATCCTTACACAGTAAGATCAGATGTTGTGTTAAAATCTGAGCTAATTCCGATGATGTTTTTGGAATACATCTCCGGATGCATCCACCAGACATACTAACACACACGCAGGAAAAAAGACAGGAATGAAATACGTCTCGCCTCCTTGCACGGCTTTTTATCCGGATCAGGGCCAACATCGAGAAATCCGTTTACAGTAAGATCCAGTGTTGTTTTAAGATCTGAACCAAATCGCATGTTTATAATGTTTGTGCTGGCAAACAGGCGGGCAGGCAGGTAAGTAGGCAGGCAGCCAAGCAGGCAAGCAGGAAGGCAGGCAGGCAGGCAGGCAGGCAGGCAGGCAGGCAGGCAGGCAGGCAGGCAGGCGGGCTCCATGGCTTCAGACTCAGAGTTAGCGTGAGATGATGTAAACTCAAAAAGGAAAAAGGTTTATGGTTATTAATTATGCAGTTTTATCCCATGATATCTGAGAGAAAAAGAAGACAGGCAATATACGCATACTGGTCATACTAGTCATAAACACTACTTCACAAACGGTTCCAGCAAGCGCTTGTACCATGGCAATGCAAACCACAATTCCGACAATCATAAGCCTGCACAATGTCACAGCAGTGACTGGTGTGCCAAAAGAACATTACTCCAGAATGTTTGAAAACATTCCAAGATGTATGTATAAAGAAGTTCCTACTGCAGTTCATTCACTGGGTGTTGTATTCAATATCCTCCTCATCATCTACTTTTTGAAAGCTAAGAAATACACGTCACCAACATTTGCTTTGTTGACACAGTTGGCATTCGCCGACTGTCTTTGCTGTTTGGCAGAAGTCGGGTACGCGAGTGGCATCTTTCCCATCATGTCTACGTCAGTATTTAGATTTATGTGTCCTCTATCTGTGTTCATTACTAATTACTCTGTAAATCTTAGCGAGTATTACCTCGTATTCGTCGCTGGAATGAGATTTTACCAACTCGCATTTCCTTTAGCTGCCCGTGCAAGGGTCACGAGTTCATTCGTCATGAGAGGGTGTTTCACTATACAAGTCTTTAGCTTGTTCATGGTCGTGCCATTTGTATGCTTCTATCGGGCACTGGACATCGTGTTTCATGGTGAGGACGTGACATTGTGCGGATTTATTGGTAATTCGTACATTAGGGACATATTCTTTGACCTTTTTAACAGCATCATTCCGTGCGGTTCAATTTTAATATTGCACGTCGTTAAGTATATAGCGCTAACTTGTTCGCGAGACTCAGAGTATGTACAGCACGAGCGAAAAAACGCAGACGCACGTGCGGTAACCATAGTGATATGTTTATTCTACGCCTCGTGGATACCAGCACATACATACACAATGATTCAACATGCACGTGTGGAGAATTACGTCACACTAGATGATAATCTGTATTTGATTTTAATGCATACTGTATTTGTTAACAACACACTGGACCCAATAGTCTATTGCTTGGCTGCCAAAACTGTGCGCAGTGATATTATAACGTTGTTTTCAGGAAAGGTTAAGCACGTGAAACGTGAAAACTAAATATTATGTTAACATGTTCAAATTTTTAACCAGGCGTATTAGGTGTATCACGCCATTAAACCAGCTTGTTTCAACAGTGCCTCAAAGCGCTCCACATGCTATCTATATCGATTAACCCTTTAAAGCTCTAGATATCTCAAAGAAGATTGCAATTCCCACCCAGTAAATGTCCATTTAGAGAAGACTATGTGCGTACATTTGCCACAAAAACTTACAAAATAACTTTCTGTTGCAACACGTACTGTTCAGCTTGATCATTAAATGGTTAATATTCAAGAGCATCCATATTTTTGCTTTGACAGTGTAAATCTGGAGGCCAAGAGACAATTATTTTTATTTTACCGAGCCAGTCATTCCAGTGATAAATTTTCAAGAATTGTCTTCTCTTGGCCTGCAAATGAACATAACTCAAGAGAACTGCACGTGACATTTTGTCGGTTTAACCATTATAAGATTAAGCTGAAACAAGCAGGGTTAAGTCAATGCGTATTAGAAACTAGAAAAAGGCTTGCACGAGCTAATATCCGGAATGTTCCACAACTTGAATAACGATTTTAAAATTCAATGGCAGGCGCACTTCTAACACCCCCATAATGAGCTGAATTGAAAATCGGTTCTGTTATGAGGTAAATAGTTGCGGCTAGAATATCACCTCCAGTTTGATCAAGATCCGTGTGTCAATAACGGAAGAGTAGCGACTTTTTCAATTTAATGGTAGGCCACCTTTTTAAAATTCCAGCAGGGTAGTGAATCGAAAATCAGGCTCTGTAATGATGCCGACAATGACCCTATGAATATTATTCTCAAATTGTCTCAGGATCCCTTCCGTACAAATTATATCATTTAAGGCGCCCTACTAAAACCCAGCAGGTCAGTGAATTGAAAATTGTTCTCCGTAATGATATCAAGAGTTACGCATAGAAATAAGTTTTCATTTTACAGTCAGACTTTCATCGAGGTGTTCAGCGAATTTACCCCTGGTCATTGGGCCTGGTTATCCTTGGTCAGTCTTAGCTCAGTTGTACCGTAGGCACCTATTTACAGCTACGTCGACTGGAGAAACGTGGAGTTAAGAGCCTAATCAAGGATGTACTGCGGCGGATCGTTCTAGCTTTGAGCTACGAGCGCACGCTCCTAACCACTTAGCCACGATGCCGCTTAAAGGAATGGAAACGAGAAATAACAAATGATGTGTATTGGTAATTTCATACAATATTAAACTATCAAGCATCGGTAAAAATTGAAATGACTCAGGGTTGTGGAGAAAAAGCATTTACTAAATCTAGGGGCGCTTAACTTGGAACCAATGACATAACTGGTCTTTCGCACTCCCGTGTGTATCAACTGTGTGGGCAGGTATAAAGCATGGCCGAAAATAACAAAAGAAAACGTGAATACAGTTTCCAAAGCGATATGAATAGTATTCTCTAATAGGCGCTAATGCAGAGCGATTAAATCGATACTGTTAATTCACTATTGGTCATTTTGATTTGAAAGTCACTGTTTCTGGTTGAGGCCATGAGTTTCGGTCAAATGATTTCAAAATACACCGCTGGTTTCCAAGGTTGCAACATGATTAGCGTGAACTGAAGGTAGATCCTGTCTCTGGAAGCAACGGCTTTCAGTCAAATTGCTTTAAGATTAGACAGTATTTTACCAGCAGGAAGTAGTGGCTGATCGGTTTAACTCGAATATAACTGAGATTATATGATCGGCTCTAGCGGCTATTATGTATTCGCTCAGCGTACACCAGAGCGCACAGCAGCACCTGCGTCACTAATTGCTTCCCGCCAGAGTGATATAACTGGTATTCATTTGTTTTTTTATTTTTTGTTTTTTTCCGTTTTTACTGTTTGCTATGGGTTGATTATTATCTAAATCTGTCATTCGAGAGCAATTGTTAGTTCCCTGGCCCTTTCCTTTAAGAATATCGTTCTTAAATTCTATTGAGATCCGTTAATAAATAACGGAGTAGTATAGATTAAAAATTGTAATGGGTGCCCTAGTAAACATTAGCAAGCAGGTCATCGGGCTCCTTAATGATGTTAAGTTACCTACAGAATATCTCTCGCAAGTTTTATTGATATCCGTTCAACAATAACTGAGGAGCATGGATTTTAAAATTTAAGGGTGGGACAATCTACTAAACGGCAGCACGGTAGTGAATTGGCGAGTTAGCTCGGTTATGATGTCAGGAGTTACTATAACTTATCTGTCTCAAGTTTAATCGAAAAAATCCGTGCATCAGCAACGGAGAAGTACCGATTTTAAAATGTAAGTGTATGGGGGATCTTATAAACCCACCATGGTGATCAATAGAAAATTGGGTTCCTTATTGATGTCGATAGTTACCCCTAAACAGCCCGCACATGTTATCAATTTATTAATGGTTGATTACGATAAAAAATGGCTAAAACATCAGGGTGGTGAGTCGAACATCGGGATCCGTAGTTATACGTGTATGAAATTTAAACGAGATTGGATGAGGACTAAATGGGGAGTAGTAAAAAGAAACAAAACGTACACATTCCCAAAATAACAACAACAATAACATGACCAAGCTTTAGCCAATTTAGTGTATCGACTGTATCTAGATTTAACGAATGTGTTCTAACGAAGACTTCTACATGCGCGTTTCGTCACTCGTGGGATCCATTTGCAGCTATTCCCCGGCCATTTCTAGCAAAGCTCCGCACATGGTTTGTTCGTTTTGGGATCGGTCGAACGCTGACTTCCCAGAATCCCAGGTAGGTAACTATACAGCTAAGCTGTTGACTATTTTGAAACTAATTTTCCAGGTTGCTGCACCCGGTCAACTTAGTTTCTAACTATTCAACAGCATGTTTATTAAACAGTAATGTTTATTGTTTATTATTATTATTATTATTATTATTATTATTATTATTATTATTATTGTTATTAACCCATCAAAACCATGCAATCTGTGCAGTTAACTAACTATTCCAGCCTTCCGTGGGGGGGGGGGTGATTGGCTGTCAATTATCAGTGCGACATCATGCTACCTCGATTGATTATGACGTGAATACATAAGAGACAGATTGGATTCATACATTCATGCATTAGCTATTTAGTAAAATGGGTTTTAAACTGTGGATATCATGAAACGTGACATACTGAATCAGGTTTGTAAATACTGTCAATGGGCTTCCGATAGCAGCAATATATGTTACCCATTATCCAATCTAACAATAATTTAGTTGTGACTCGCAACTAGTTTATATATATATATATATATGGACCATGTCGACGATGTGGACTTCATAGACGAGGACAAGAAATCAATTGACGAACTACTCTCAATAGCTGTAAGCAAACTAAAACTTGAGAATCTCTTTATGAATGATTCGAAAACACAGAGCTTACCTGAATGAGTATAACTATTATACAATGCTTATAGTACAAGATGTAACTTGCTTTCTATATTCGAGTAGTCTTGAAAATTTCAGTTTCCCAAAACAGTCACTTCGTCAGGTTTAACCTAACATGGTAGTGTAGTTGCAATGTACTGACCAAAGAGTATACAAACATATATATATATGTTTGTATACTCTTTGGTCAGTACATTGCAACTACACTACCATGTTAGGTTAAACCTGACGAAGTGACTGTTTTGGGAAACTGAAATTTTCAAGACTACTCGAATATAGAAAGCAAGTTACATCTTGTACTATAAGCATTGTATAATAGTTATACTCATTCAGGTAAGCTCTGTGTTTTCGAATCATTCATAAAGAGATTCTCAAGTTTTAGTTTGCTTACAGCTATTGAGAGTAGTTCGTCAATTGATTTCTTGTCCTCGTCTATGAAGTCCACATCGTCGACATGGTCCATATCTAGCGGCATGTCCAGTATGGACAGTATGGGATTTGGTCTTGTGGAATTTTCTCACACATATTTCAATGCAGCCGCAAGGTAACTCGTGAAAAGCAAATGGGGCAGACCATCTCACTGTCGGGAGAGGATTGAGGTCTCAAACTCTGCAGACCTCACTGACTTGACTCGTACACTCAGCTTGGTGTCTGCAAGGGGTAGTCTCACTAGGTGTATCTCCTCTTCATTGCAACTAGCTTGGCGTAGTACATTTAGGATCTTTGAACGTGTAATTGTGCCGAAGACCCATGACATGTCAATGCCCATTTTGTGCAACTCCTAGTGGTTGGACAAGCATCCTTTGAGCTCATACCATCTCTGTACCGCTGCATCCATGTTTCAAACCACGTTGACATGATCCAGTGACGCCATCGATCTTGTCTCTGATGCGGTATCAAGTAACATTGGATAGGATTTTTCATATGATGTTGAGGAGCACAATGGGGCATGGATTTGCTGTGGTCAGGCATTGGCTTAAGCTTGAATAACGCGATAAGTGTGCATTGGCGTACAAAATCGATGGGAAGTGGTAAGGTGGTACACAAAAGCTGAATTGATTAGGTATGTGATTTCGTTTTGAGATAATGTATCTTGCATATGTTAATAGTTCATTGCTCAACGGCATCTGGTCTGGATGCACGTCCATTTTCAGGACTTTGGTGCATTCTCTACGTCTGCCATTCTACTTTGAGTTAGTAATGACCTGGCGTCACCCGAGAACCGGTGCACGAGCTCATCATTATAGTCAATGAACCGCTCCTTGAGCCATTCTCAAATATGCGTCAGCTTTGCCCTGGTCAGTGGCGAAATGTTGTCCTCCAGAGTTGTGGAGAATGGCTGGTGGTATGTAGTCAGTAACTCTCAGGGCTTGGGCTGCCCAAAACATTTTGTGAAGTATATATAAATAGCGTAGAGATTTCATCTGCTAGGGTCTCTTCTTGTTGAATACCAAGATCTTTTAAGTGTTCGCTTTATGTGGCAGAGAATGTGCCTTCCATGCATAGTTTGGTGCAGTGTTCACTTTGGCCACTTCGATAGATGCGCAGCCATAGTGTTTTCTTCTATGGGTCATCAATTTATGGAGTTCGGTTGCTATTTTTGAGAACTCCTATGGTACTGGTAGCTAATGATTCCATACATTTGAGTATTTTGGTTAGGGCTTTCCCTCTTACCTGGTATGGTCTGTGTACATTGGGTAGAGATGGTTCATCATAAAGCATGTAAAGACTATGTTATGGCCAGAATTGAGGTTTGCACATTCATAGGAACATCCCGCAATAGTGGTTTTGCATCTGTTTTGGGTGGTATTAAGTATATTTGCTTGAAGACTGCTCCTTTAGCGTGCTCAAACCCCCCCCCCCCCCCACCCCACTCCCCACCCCACCCTACGCCGCCACCCACACACACACACGACCACCACCACCACCACCACCACCACCACCACCACCACCACAAACACAGCAGCATAGTGAATCGATGGAATGACTTCACTCCCGTGGGTCCGGGCACACATTCGCGCCTTGAGCGTTTATATTAATAGTGGCGTCCGAAGCTATGCTATGGCCGTCCTCCCTTTGAGTAGACGAGCTTCTAACGAGTCAGCGAAGGGCTCCATCCTATCAAACTGATGAGAGTGAACACAATTTCCCGATATAACATTTGCACGATTGGCCGCTACTATTTAGTTACTTACAGAATAATTACTGAGTCCTAAACTAAGCATTTAATGGCATTAAACAACACTAAACAATATGACAATAGACATATAGTTACATGGCAACTGTCACACACAGTGTACCTAGATGTGTAGATGGCATAATACACTGTTCATCCCAATGTCTGTCTATGATGGATAAAGTTCCGGTGATTGACCAGAGAAAATCTTTTATTAAGGATATAGAAGGAAGTTCAGCCAGATGCTGATGTGATCACATTTACTAAGCTTAGGAATTTTCAACTAGCTGCAGGATTGGAATACGATTCAAATGAAACCATTGATCATCTGCAAACACTATGCTGAGGTTCAGGAGATGTAGGTTTCCCAGATTAAAATACATTTTTCAAACTAATTTTCTGTGGATTTCTAAGGAAGTGTTTGTGTACAAATACGAGTCATAGACATTGTTAAATTACCCGATCATATAGTTTCATTTATCGAAGGTGGTACTGGTAGCACAGAGTACTTTGTCTAACTTACTTAGGAATACTAGGGTGACTAGATACTTGACTGAATAGTATACCTGAATGACAGGTTTCATTCGAAATATGAATGATACATGAGAAGAACGACATGCCATTTTAGTCTATGAAGGATCCATTTTGGAAAGGATCACTATCGAGTGCACCTGGCATAGAAAGATCAAAACCAGCAGAGACTTTCCGTTCCACACAAAGCCCCTATGACGTTCAATCGATACTGACAGTCATGACAGAAGGTATCTGAATCTAAGTAAGTTAAAGATAGCCAGGTCGAGAAGGAGGAATTGAGAATGGCTGTCATTAATACCTGCCTAAGAAAATACAATAATCACTTTACATGACAGTGACTTCATATAAGCTAATTCGCGGATCTCAAATTCCCTTGTTGTTTGGAATACCTGTATACTGAAACCCGTATTTTACAATGGCAAGCTACATGTCTCGCTCATATGGAACGAGGGGTTTAATTTTGAGCTCTCTGTATCTCAATTGATAGAAAATATATGAAAACATCTCTATCGATGACAATCGTCTGAGTCTCGTCTGTCAGAGTTTGATACTTCAAGACTTCGATTTGTGCGATTCTTAGTACGTCGAGTAAGTCACTCCACCTAATTTGGGAAGACCCCAATGGATCTCCCAACTGTGAAAAGGATTGAGAAGTGATGCAACAAAAAGGAAATGTCCATTCTAGAGCATCGCTAATGGAATGCACTATGCTAATTGAAAAAGGAGGAGGAAAATGTGTTCAGAAGGTGATGATAAATTACGCAGTACATACATTGTGAAAGGATTACTCACACAAACATTAAAACGCCCTGAAAAATATCATTACCCTATAGATATTATAATTTGAAAAATGTTAGCCGTCCTAG
Source organism: Chaetoderma sp. LZ-2023a (assembly GCA_034401795.1). NCBI lineage: Eukaryota > Metazoa > Mollusca > Caudofoveata > Chaetodermatida > Chaetodermatidae > Chaetoderma > Chaetoderma sp. LZ-2023a. Next base: position 129,342,068 of record CM067372.1, read on the forward strand.
TCCTGTAGCTCATGGGGGTACATACTGGTCCGCTAATAGATTTCCGCCCATCGCACCATAAGTGCACGATGACCAGGATGGCTAGTTAATGCGAATCTCGGGGTTGCGGATCCTGTATGACGTCTCTCCGAGAAATACAAAGACTGTCTTCTGGAGCCGGTGGAACAATGATGTTCCAGTGGGGCCGTGTCACCATTGCCGCCAAGATTGAACCACACGGTCTCATCTCAACTATTAGTATCACCGGTATGCATATCCATACTAATTTAGAGTTATGGAATAATTTATAAATAAACAGTAGAAATGTCAATAAATACTATACAAACAAGGTGACTCGTTTGACAGTAGAATGAGCGCACAATAATACACACTGTAGTGCCAGCTGGTGTCCTTTCTATGTGGTGTCGCCAGTGGTACCACATAGGTTCTTGACTCCGCAGAGGTAGCCCTGCAAGAGAAGCATCCGCAACGAAGCCACTAAGTAGCTTAATATAAGCTAATATACTCCTAACACACACAAAGAAAATATTGTTGTTGCGAGAGGAAAGTGCCTCACGCAGGCCTCCGCCACAGGAAAATGCCTTCAATGCCGAAGCGGAGGAAAAGAGCTGGCAAAAAAGGGCCACTCTTTTGTTCAACAGAAAAGTGCTGAAAATCCTAGTGAAGCTACTGTTACGGTGATGCACGCTGGTTTACATGAAGACGGGACGAATGATTTCCGAAGAATTCCCAGGTCACCTTTTTATGCAGTTTCCAAGGATACTGTATTGGGAGATGACGCTTTATTTATGCGGGCCTTCTGCCATAGTCTAACCTATCATTTAGTTGTTAGAAACGGAAACTAGCTTTGTGGCATGGATTCCTCTCTATCGTTAGTTGTCCAATGGGCGCAGACGCTCAGCTTCCTGTAGGTCACTTTAAAATAGCATCTACCTCCAAGGACAGCATGCGTACATGGTATGACATAAGGCATCCGAATTTAATAAAAAATCTGGCTACCTTGCCCCGCAACCACATAAAACATCACCTGAACAATGGCTACATTTCACACAAGCAAGTTTGATCACAAACATGTCTTTATGGTGGGAGTAGAGAGACGGGTATCCATCACGAGCATCCTTCCCGTGAGGGCATGACGAGCTCCAACGCTTCATCCAGACACTCCAACAAATTGGATGGAGATCCGCATCTCATCAATCACCGCGTGATACGGATCTAACAGTTGACCTGTCATTAGGGTTAAATTCCAATATTCCCAAATATGCACTACGGCCGGTAAGTAAACTACCTATCTCATAATTATAACTATACACCTGTGCAAAAGTTAAGCACCAGCAAAAACAATAGAACGTAGAAACATGATGGTACAACTAGGCTGCCATACTTTTTGTCCCCGCGTTAGCTGACATAATTCCAAGTACGAAATGCACATGCATGCATGACTTCACGCCGCTTGATGTCCGTGCGTGGCGGGAAACAGCACACGTGTTCAGTTATGTAAAAGTCCAGTTTGAGGTGTAGAACATTACATACAGATTTAGGCGACAAGATTAGGAATTTTGTGTTCATGACCGTGGTTTATTTGTACAGAGAGAATTAGCTCTTGATTGTGAACCGCTATGGCAAGACGAAGGTTAAGTGATCGTGTGAAATGGCAAATCATAGGCATGCATACCACTGGTATGTCATGCAGAGAGATTGGCAGACAGCTGAACATTAACCATACTGTAATCAGTCGTTTGATTGCAAAACATGGGCAAACTAACGAGGTGAAGGACAGGCCTAGATCTGGAAGACCGAAGAAGACTACTGCCCGTGATGATCGAGCCCTAGTACGCCTTGTTAGGAGATCTCCATTCACCAACAGCAGAGTGCTCAGCCAGCAATGGGAAACACGCAATAGAGTGTCAATGTCTACCGTCAAAAGGAGACTGTATGCTGCTGGCATGAAAGCTAGGAGACCTGTCAGACGTCCTCTCCTCACTGCACACCACAAAGAGGAGCGTCTGAGGTGGTGCAACGAAAGAAGACACTGGAACATGAGATCCTGGAGACGGGTACACTGGTCCGATGAAAGTCGGTTCCTGCTTCATGCCACAGATGGTCGAACTCGTGTATGGAGGTCCAGACGCACGGCGTACGACCAACGTAACATCATGGAAGAAGTTCCATTTGGTGGAGGTTCCGTTATGATATGGGGGTGCATCTCATTTGATTGTAAGCTGGATCTGTTGACTGTACCTGGAACACTAAATGGACAAAGATATCAAGATTCCATACTGGATAGAGTTGTGGTCCCTCATTTTGTAAATCATGCACCTGGAACCCACCCTATATTCATGGATCACAACGCCCGACCACATCGTGCTAGAGCTGTGCATGAATACCTCCGCCAGAATGCCATCGAAACCCTACCATGGCCAGCAAGGAGCCCTGACATAAACCCTATTGAGCATATCTGGGACATTCTGGGAAACATGGTGAGAAGGAGGGATCCTCCTGTGCAGAACCTACAGGAATTAACAGACGCACTCCATCTTGAATGGCAACGAATACCACAATGGCGTATCAGTCGGTTGGTGACCAGCATGAGACGTCGTGTCCAGGCCGTCATCCAGGCACAAGGTGGATATACCCGGTATTAATAATGACAGTCTCAAACTCGTGCACAGATGTTAAACTTCGTTTTCAGACACCATTAATGACAATCTAGCCACGTGTGTCAACTGTAGGGCAATAGTTGTCAGTTGTGTCAACGTAACCATATTCAGGCCTCGTTTTCAAGTTCAAACAAAAACATACAGTGTTTCCCCACCATCATAATCAGCATTCCTCTAGTTGCATTATTACCTCTTGCACTAAGATGGATGGGTACATAAATGTTTATGCTATTGCTTTCTTCATAGCACATGAATATACCCTCGCATGTGCGTAAAAATAGGGTGGTGCTTAACTTTTGCACAGGTGTATATATGTTTTCGCAGGGCTTCCTTCATTGGCAGGGTTATCTAGCTAACAAGCATCTGAAGATATGGGCTGGGGGAGTGTGTGTAAATCAGCACTTTAACCATCACCGCTCGGAAACTTCTGATAGTTTCCCAGGGTCGGATCAGAACAACGCGCTCATAGGGAATCGAAACAATTATAAAGCCCGTGGCTGGTGGTCCATTTAAAGAGACAATGACTTAATATATGTGAGGCCTTATAGGTAATTGGCCAATTTGACACAACCTTGCCGGAGTGCGGGGATAAATTACTGCAACAGCCGGAAAAGAGGCATACACTATATGTCGCTAAAAGAAGAAATTGTCCCTAACCACTTTAACCTATCCTATCGAGCTGAGGTTTAGGCGGTAACATGCCGGGCTCAAACAATTTGAGCATGGTCAGCGACCTCAGTATAAAATTGATGATGGCGGGAGTAAGTGATGCGGATATAAATGTTGCTGTATAGTGTCTCTTAGCGTCCTTTCTGTCCAAAGTGTTCTACAATTAAACAAAACATATTAACTGGATGGCTATCTGCCATATACAACTAACCAATGCAATAAGTAGATTGTAATTAACTTAAGTAGCTAAGTATCATAGACTGATAAATCTAGACAGGGTGCCTAGTTGAAAACACCATCCATAAGACACCGGTAGAAGTGAGAATCACTGGTAGGTCAGCAATTACATCCTTCCTCCTGATGGTCCAGAGGTCCTGCGCAGGCCGGCTTCCACCCTGGCGATGCTCCTGATTCTTGGTTTTTCACCCCTTTTATACTACTCGTGACGTCAGAGGCAGATGCCTCAGCCAATCAGCGGCCGAACAGTAGCCAATCAGCGTGTGGCTAGATCAGTGACATATTTACCACGTTCTAGAACATTCTAGATCTTTTTATGCGTACACGCGATTACGACGTCAAAAGCAATATTTTGAAGATAACTTAAGGTGATTTTCTGTAGTTACCTCAGTCATTTCTGGGACGATTTTGAATCAATTAACGGTTCTATAAAGCTCGTTTTATTCTGGTCCTGATGAGTACCAAGAACTACGAGAACGGAATAAAGAAAGACTTTTACGAGTACCTACTCCGTACACTATTGGCATGCACTCGTTTCCAATCCCATGATGTGTTGTCAGGGAAGCTCTGACGCGCGTGCGCATGCGCACCACACGCTTTATCGGACTTAGCCGATTTTAATGAAAACCTCTCTCATAGGGCCTATGTATGCATACTATCCTACTCCGGGGGGGGGGCGTGCTTGGAGCGAATCCAAGTGGCCGTCCCATACCCAGCTTTGCTGGGACGGTCAGTAGCTGTCTGGTCGGCCCGTACTACAGTCCATGGGGAGTTACTTAAAAACGTTACTGACTCAATTGACAGTATATTACAACCCCCTAGTTACATAATACTATGACTTAATTATAGAAGGTTAAAAACTTACGGTTATCAAGGTAATAATAACCCTAATGTGGTAATAATAATAATCACATTATAATAGTCATATTAATATACATAATGGAACACAGAATACTGTTCAATCATATTAATGACATCGCAGGGTGGGGGTGGTGGAAGTTCAGATGAAGCCAATTGATGATGTGATATGGCTGCACATCAAGTTGAAATCAAACGAATGACAAAGGTGCATGCGAACAGAAGTCCAATCAACAGCGTGAATGGGAGGATTTGGAATCCTGGACTTTTTTCCTGTGACTTCCACATTGAAAGTTTACAGTAACCGATCATCAGGAAGACCCGAAATTGATTTGTGAAACACGTTATTAGAGGCACTTGCCAATAAGGCTAGCTGAAGGGATTTGACAGTTTTATAATGTCTCTAACAACAGATGTTGAAGAAGAATACCGTTTTCTCTGGAATCCGGTTATAAATATGGAAATACGAAATATGGCTGGATGCTGATGTAGAATGCACAGAACGATTCCTCCACTTGTGCAAGTACAACTTCTAAGCTAGCTGATGTGGACGCAATTTACAGTACATCGGTAGTGGTCCATGGATGAACTCGGAAACAGGGCTCCAGCTCAAGTGGTCAGTAATTTAAAGGCATTCCCGAGGGAGAATAGATCCAGTTGATGTTGGGGCTGGGAATACAATGATAGCATTGGTGAGAGTCCCCTGGCACTATACACAAAAGACAATAAAGTTCGTACGGGAAACGATAATTTCAGTGGGATTGGATCCAACAGTAACTATGAAATTACTTGTTCAACAGTCCAAGGTTTAAGGTTGCATTACAGAAACATGAGCAGTTGACGATGAAATACCCTGAAAATCCTTCACCCCTAATCAGCAAGGCGAGCCTCTGTCAGTGAAGCTATACTATGAATTCAATCAATGTAATTCCATTTCGACAACACCTCGTGAGTTCATGGGATGCAGCGGAATATAGGAGCCATCAGAGAAAATACTTTTAACATAATGTTGGTGGAAAGTACAGCTTCCACTGAGCATGGCAAGTTCACTGATGAGCAATCTGATACTTTTTTCGATGACGAACAGAGTCTGATTGGTCAATTTGTCCCACTGCTGTATCAAATTGTAGATGTATAATACTTTATCAGCCACGCGAATGGTCACCTGGCGTGGACATCTTCTAAACGTACTTGATAACTGTGCAACAGGGAAAGAATTCGCGGTCCCTGCGAAATATCAGCTCGAAAGGCTGACCATCTAATTCTTAAAACTGAAACAAGACTGGTGGCCAATAAAGTTCCACGCGGAGAGCAGGCAAGGATCTCACCATTGTCATGAGAAGGAATTAGTCAACTAGAGTCAGAAGTGTTGATTGTTCGCCTGATCCTCACTATCAAAAATTGCTTTTAAATATGCACATAAGCAGCCTCCTTTCATAGACGCTGAAGTTTCTTAAAAGGGCTCGACTCTAAAGCTTGGGAAGCCAATCAGTGTGCGAGGGATGGAGCAGTAAGTTACGTGACCAGCATCTACACTGAAAGAAGATTTACTGAAAATGTGCATGGCTCCATGACACGCAGATTGAAGAATCTGCAATCTTAAATAACTCCATTAATACTCAGCCGATTCTGAAACTGTTTTAAGATTTGTAAAGCCAAAGCAATTTTGTTCCGGGAAAATACAAACAAGTCTCCTATCGGTATGTTAATAAGGAAGCGAGAATTATTAATATATCTTAAAACTACCCAACTATTGACACTGCTGGCCGTAGGTCAGCCGGCGTACATATGCACGCCATATTAGTACAAAGAGAGTATGCCTCTCACGGTAACTCCTTCCTACTCACCAGGCCGGGGGGGGGGGGAGGGGAGGGGGGGAGTACGCATGTATGCATACATCGAGATAAAGGTCTGGTTTACGCCTACCGGATATTCCCGGGAGGACCGACTGACTCCAAATTGTATTACACTGTTCTAACCACATAGCCTGTTGGGGCATTTCGATCAGAAATGTGTCCTCTCCATGTTGCCCGGTGATGGCGTGTTTGATTGAAAGGCGTACATGTGGCAACTAGCTCCGTTGCTGTTCAGGGAACAAGTGACTGTGTTACTCAGCTCCTCGAATTCATCACTGAACTTGATTAGATAATAATACTTCCTTGCTGTTTCTACCTAAGTTCCTCTGTTGACACTGTTTTCTAATGCAAGATGCAACTTGCTTCGAAAAGACAATTGTGCCGACATGAGCGCATGCGTTTGGATGAGCGGCTGTGCATCCGTGCGTGTGTGCATGCATATGAGCATGATCATGCGTGTGTAGTATATATGTGTGTAGGTTTGCATGTGCGCGCATTGGCCATTTGTGTGTCTGCGCGCGTGTGCGTGTGTATGTGCGTATGTGCGTGTGTAATACCGTGTGTATGCTACTGCAATATGCCTTATCTGTGTTTCTTGATTAGCTATGCATTTATTAAATGAAATTGGAATGTGTAAGACATGCAGTTGTATCGTGATTATCTGATAATGCTGATTATGTTACTTACTGAATTATGTTCTCTTACTCAACCACATGCATATTAGTTATGTCGTGTGAATGCGAACCATTGTACCAGTGAATTTATCATGTCTTTCTTCATTTCTTCTAAATTACAACATCGTGAACATCATATTACTGTGATACTTACTTCTGTAAAATATTCAAACACGTTCGTAATGTTGGAGTAACATATTAGCAATACTAATATCTAGGAAACACATGTTATGGGCTGAGCTGAACCCAGGGGATGGGGAGACTATGCTATGCCGGTGGTGTTGATGGGATTGTATTGGCTCGTGGATATAATTGTTTCTTCCTCATTTGTGCATGTGCTCAGCCAATTATAGAGGAATCCAATTTGTCAGTCAAATATATGACGCCATAATGAGTTGCGGCACCTTCTGATGAATATTTTAAAACTAATTTGATTGGGCCCTAGGCAGAAACAGCACACAATCTATTCAGTTTCAAAATATTCAACTGTTTACCAGTATAGTTTTCTGTAAATTTAGATTCAGAGGGTGTCGGCGGAGCTTAGCTAGAGATGGGCGAGGCATAGCTAAAAGTGGATTCATGCATTTGGAGAAATATCCAAACAGATAAAATTGGATAATTGGTCAGTTTCGTAAATTTCATCTACAACCGATAATGGTATCATTCTCCACCCCACACACCCATACCTTGCAATATAAATAGTACGGATATCAATAAGATAGTTGCTAATTTTTTGTTAAATGTTACTCAAATCGTGTTATAAAGATATACATGCCATTTTACTTTAAAATTATGATAATAATAATAACAACAGGTAAAAATGTACATGAAGGCGGCAGGCCTACTTTGACCTCTCTATAGCCGAGTAGATTCTGTGGTTGATAGGGACCCTTCTCTTTCTCTAAGTATGTGCCCATTTTGCACATAAAAGTATTACTTTTGCTTCATGATTTTAAATAGATGTTCGCATATGGTCGATTACCACTTGTGGGTCGGGATAAGGCGTAATTTAATCGAGTGTGTCATGTGATGCTTCTCCCCTCCCCTCTGCCTCAACTCCACCCCATTTAAAAGCTTATAGTTAACCATTTGGAACATTCGCGGATTTCCAAGATTTGCTGGAAAGGCGCCGCAATGCAGCGCACCTGATATTGGATGAATTACCATGAATAGAAGAGAATTGATTATCTCCGGTGCACGAATTATGAGTTAGACTATGAAAGTGTCCATTGTGTCATCCCTACAATCGCAGCCACGACTTAACTCACGCATCCCACAAAAATATGATGGTATATAAATTTCATATTAAATGTTCATGCTCTTACCTTGTTTGTGATCAACTTCATTTTTTGGGGATACCAACGTCCTTATTAACAGTTGTCACGGCCTTTGTCAAGAACCTTTAGTATGTATGATGTATGATTACTGTATTATACGGCTATAGTAGTAAAACATACTACAGCTGCAATCAGTCAGTCTTCGCCTTTGTCCACTGTGTCTTGTCCTCGACCGAAATCCTTAGCTTCCTCGGGTCCATTCTTGACTTGAGTGTACCGAGTCCTGCTTTCTTGAGGTCACCTAAAAGCATGCTTAGCAGATTTATACATTGCCGTCCTTTCTGGCTTTGTATTATCTGGAGAATTCCACGGCTCTCTGTGCTGGTGTGTCGTCTGGTATCCATAGCACATGGCAAAATAGTGACCATCTTTGCTGGCTGACCTTTGCTGACAGCGGCGACGTATTACACATCTTGTGTAGTGCATCGTTGAAAAGTATGCTATCTGCCCATCGGTATCCAATGATGGTACGTAGGTGTTTGCGGTGGCAGGCATCCAGTTTGTTTAGAACTGCCTTTGGAGCTGTCTCGCCGTTATAGTTATACAGCATCGAGGATACGCAGGTTGCTTTGTATAAAAGTAGTCTATTTATAAAGGGCATCTTTGATCTACGAATCCAATATCTTCCAGAAAGAGTGGAAAGCTATGTTCCTCAAGACGCAGCGTAGATCAATGTCAGAAGTACAGCAACGCAGTGAGCCTAGGATTGTACTGTTACTCCATGGTTGGCCGCCACGAAGTAGATTGTCACTTTCTTCACTTGCATGCCTTGCAGATAGGTATATGTGGGTGACCTCTGTGTTGGATTCATTCATAAAGAGATTTTCAATTTTTAGTTTGCGTGCAGCTATTGAGAGAACTTCGTCAAGGGGTTTCTATTCCCCGTCTATGAAGTCTATATCGTCGGCATATTCCATCTCTAGTGGCATACCCAGTATTGACACTGGTGCCAGGGGTGGATTTGGTTCAGCACGGATTTCAATGCAGCAGCAAGGTAACAGGTGAAAAGCACAAGGGATAGACCATCTCCATGTGGGGAGCCGATTGAAGTCTCAACATCTACAGACTTCACTGACTTGACTCGAACTCTCAGCTTGGTATCTGCAGTCTCACTAGTCATAGCTAATCTTAGTTGAAACTGGCCAGGCGTGGTACATCTAGGATATTTGAGCGTTTAATTGTGTCGAAGGTTCGTGACATGTCAATGCCAATTTTGTGGAAAGCCCAGTGTCTGGACATGACTACCGACAGAAGCATGCCTTGAGCCCATACAATGTCAGCGCAGCTGCGATCACATTTGAAGCCACTTTGACATGATCTGGTGACGTCATCGATCTTGTCTCGGATGCGGCATAGAGTATCATTGCATAGGATTCCCCGTATTCTCGTGAGGAGAACAATGGGCTGCAGATGGCTAGTGGACAGGTGGCTTCTTGGGCTTGGGTAGCGTGATACGGGTGCCTTGGCCTAGAGCGTCGATTGGAAGGTCGCACATAAAAGCTGAATTGATTTGGTGCGTGATCGGTTTTGAGATAATGTCACATGCATATTTGAATAGTTCATTGCTCATGCCATCAGGTCTAAATGTACGTCCATTTGTTAGGGTGTTAAGTGCTTTCTTAACTTGTGCTGTTTTAATTGGTGTTAGTAATGGCCTGGTGTCTCCTGAGAACGGTGCAAGGGCTCGTCATCGTGGTCAGTGAGCTGTTCCTTGACCCACTCTAGAATGGCCTCATCTTTACTCTGGTCAGTCTCGATAAAGTGTCCTTCAGAGTTGTGGTGCGTAGTCAGTAACTCTCAGGGTTTGAGCTGCCCGAAATATTTTGTGACAGTCATCCCTGGCACTGATTTCATCTGCTATGGCGTCTGCTTGCTGAATAGGAAGATCTTTTAAGCATTCGGTAATGTGGCACAGAATGTTATTGTGCTCCAGGCATAGTTTGGTGGAGTCTTCACGTTGGCCACTTTGATAAATTTTCAGCCATGACGATTTCTGCTCTGCTGACAGATTTACTACTAGAGGGGCGTCAGTATACCTAGTTCGGTTGCTTGTAAGATCACCTATGGTACTAGTAGCTGATGAGTCCATAGATTTCAATATTTTTGGGCAGGTCTTCGTTTGCATCGGAGCTGATGTCAATGTTAGCTATGGACTCCCCGAGGGCCTTTTTGTATGACATTTGAGTGTCAGTCTCGCTGATGAGCTTGCATGGGTTGTCGGTGAATCTGCCCTTTTCCCTAGTATGGTGTTTATGCATTAGGTAGAGATCGTTCATCTGAAGTCGTGTAGTGACTGACTTTTAGTCAGAATTGATGTCTGTGCCTCCATACGAAAGAACATCCCGAGGTAGTGGTTTTGCTTTTGTTTTGCATCGTATGGGGTTTATTTTGTCGAAGCCAGCTGTTGTAGCCTTAGAACTTCTTGGGGCGTTGCCGTCAACAATGTGTCTAGTTAATGTTGTCTTGTAACGGCATGGGGGTTTGAAAGCCGTATTTGTGGAAAATATGCCATTTGAACCAAGGAATACCACCAGTGCATCTCCATTGCTGTTGCGTGTGCCCTCTCCATACGATCATATGCATAAGCCAAGTCCTGAACGTTTGTCCGCAATGCCGAGTTTACCCAGCTTGGGATTTAAATCCCAACACACGAACAATTGCCATCTAGCTGTGATTGTACTGGAGGAGCTAAGTTCTGCATAAAAGGAATCTAATATTGCTGGATTCTCTTTGGCTTTTTCGGTAATTGGGCCATATGTGTTGACTATGCGACACATAGAGGTGGTACGTTTTCGCGTTAATATAGTCAGGTCGATGAATGCAACGTGATCATTGACGTATACAAAACTAATGACATGGTCCAAGACCCTTGAGTCCGATTACGAAGCCTAACTCCCGGTATTAGGCCTGCTTTTTCCTCCATGAGTACTAACTTATGGCCTTCTGTAGCTGCTTCCCTGAGTGGTTAGCTACTTTAGTCTCGTGGATGCACGTACTATCGATGTCATAGCGTTCAGTCTGCACCCAGGGTTTACCTCCTTGACGTTGCACTCAGACCACGTACATTCCATTAGCTATGGTAAGCTCTTGGGAAAATTGCGTCGTCCGAGGATGTCGAACGCAGTTTCTTGTTTGAAGAAGGTTAGCCATAATCAGAGCTGCCTCTGAATGCGGATGTCAGGCCGCATTCCTTGATGACTTAATTTCCCAACAAACATGGTACTTACGGAGGAGACCCACGTGGAGGTGTCATCTCTACACACCGCCGCCCCTCCCCCACCCCGCCCTCCCCACACACACACCCTTTAGTCTCTGCATAAAATATGTTTGGTATTTTTTTCTATTTCTATCATGCCGTCAACTAAAGAGATTTGGATTTTAAGAGATACATTTCAATAGCACCTGAAATGAATTAGCATTCAGCCAGTTAGAAAATTCCTAGGCCTCTCGCATTGTTATTTATCGGCTTAATCATATAGCTATCCTATAATTTGCTCTTGTTTTGAAAACTAACCGTGCAGGTAATTTGTTTAATATTTTTTAACCTAATTTAACTAGAAACTGCATCATGCTTATGCATAGAGCATCAACAAGCACCCAGTCAAATTTCTTTCAAAATACACAACCTGGACTTGTTTACTTAGATAATGGGATGTGCTGCATCTGACCTATGAAAATATATGGTAGCATGGGGGATACTCCCAGTCTAAGGCCAATTCTACATTATAGTTTTGGTATGTTTGGAACTGTAATGGCATATGTAATAAGCCTGAGAATGTAACAGCTGTCACGTATATCAGGCGCAACCCTCAGCAGAATTCCGGAATAACTCATTTATATGAATGACACAGTTTTCTATTTCTGGTGACGTCTTTGCCCAGCGCTGGAGAGAGTTGCCCCAAAGATTGGGGAAAATCGAACACAGGGCCATCTTGCCCCACTACGTGAAATATTTTAGCATCATGCTTTGAATTCAGACTGTCAAATATTGGATAGCTGGACATATTGTTATGTACGAGGAATCTCTATAATACGTTGTTCCACGGTATCCTCGGACTAAACGATTAAAACACAATTTCCAATAGAATTACAGTAACATTTTTCAATCATATGACAGATAATGGTATTAACCATTGGCATTAAATAACGTTGGTCTTCACTGCCACACGGGTACCAATTAAATGCGAGAGGATAGAAGCTGGGGAGAATGCTAGCACAATAATCGTTTTAGGCCGTTGACTAAATGGTCTGTACTGGTATGGTGAAATAAAATGGGTAAACCAGTAAGACAGGTTATAGGTAAACGTATCTGTCATGGCACCAGCACAGTCCTCGTGTGCCCCAGATCCACACACCCCACACTGACTCCAATCTCCAACAGTCACAGTGAATACATGTTATACCGCAAACAGTATGTAGCATCATCTAATAAAACAGATTTTGTCTCTCAGTTCCCTCAGTTCATTTGTCTGTGGATGCGACTTTGGTATTTCACATTTGGGATGTTCGTCTTTTGGAGTTTTGCCTTTGGCATGTTGTCGTTTGCCTTTTGGACCTGGTCTCAATGGACCTTTCCAGTTTTTGCTATGCCCCGCCCACCTCTAGCTAAGCTCCACCCACAGTTCGCCGCATTGGGATTGATCGATCCCCGAATGCCCTAACTATAAATTTCCTGAAAACTCTACAGGTAAGCTGTTGAATAGTTTGTAACTAATTTGATTGGGCGTTGTTGCTGCCTACAGCAATGACAGCGCCCAGTCAAATTGGTTTCAAAACATTCAACAGAATATTTATTAAATAGTAAAGACATACAATTCGTACAACAACGCATAGTCCATCTTTAAATATGCGATCGTGGTGTACTTATCTACGTCATTCAGCATGGCGTCATAATGACGTCATGTATTATGATGCCATTCTACACGTCACGTAGTTGATTATGACGTCATATGATGGGTGGATAAAGTGGAAAGGTCTATTTTCGCGTTTCTTGGCTTACTTTCAGATACGTCTTGTAACTAGCACCCGCTCTGCCATTTGTGTCTTGAGAGTATGACTCCACAGCTTCGGAGGAGGCCATAACCCGAACGGTATTTCGTTGGCAGGCATCGATTTGTCTACAATGCTGCTAAATCTGGCAAGGCTAGAATTTTGAATTTTGAAACGTTTGATCATCCACGTTGATAGTTACTCGGAGGTTAATATCGAGAATCATAATAACTTACTTAGCACTACTTGCAGTTTGGCGGGCCTTACCATTTAGGGTAATCTAGAGACCTGATCTGGAACGATGGTACTTGGACTGACGTTGGCATATGCAACCACAATAATCTGATCTGGAACACTGGTGCTTAGGCGGACATTGATAGCTATAGCAACAATGATCGTATCTGGAGCACCGGTGCCCAGCTGACCAGGACCTCTTCAACGCATGTACGCACATAAGCACACATACACGCACGCGAGCGCGCGCGCACGCACGCACGCACGCACGCACGCACGCACGCACACACGCACGCACGCACACACGCACGCACACACACAGACACACTATTTCAAAACCATCGCAAGACAAATTGGCTCAGAAGTATTCAGCCACAAGAGGCAGAGAACACCGCGGGGAACAATCCGGTCGAGGAGGATAACACTGGTACAAAAAGATTATTTTAAACGCAAATATACTAGTTCTTCACACATATGGGTAACATGCCTCCATTGACTTCTTTGGCCTTAGGGTATTAGGGCGCCTGGCCCCCGAGCATGCCTTTCTACATGTTGACCTTGCTACAATTAACGTGTTAGCCGCCATTGGTTTACCACTTGCTGCTACTGACCAACAGGTGTTGGAAAGTAAAGCTATAAAAGCAACAACACCAATTTTTAGAAACTAAAAAGTTTTAAGAACTGAAGTGTAAATCTCTTCTATGCTCCTCTGCCGATATTTGTATTACACGACCAGAACTGATACAATAGAAACATGTAATACACCATTACGATTGCGCAAGCAAGGGTAGATTCAATACTCTCATGGTTATACACATGTTTTCATGGTAGGCATATTCCCCCATACGGGCGTATTCCCACACGTTGTGGCAAACCTCAGAACGTGATCTATGCAATGTTTAAATGCAAAATATTGCAATGTACTGTAACAGTAAGAAACTTATATTGATATGAATAATAAATAATATGAAATCCAAATGATATAATTTATAAATATAATACAACATATGGGATTAGTTGAGAAATGTCTTTAAATGTACCATGTTAATTACCTTGATTCACATTCATATTGCCTTAATTGCCTGTTCTGTAATTCACATTGTATGTTTTAAACATTTGAAAATAGAAAAAAATTACTTCCCTTTTGATTGCGTTATATTAACTGAAAACAATATACAATACCACTTTCTTCTGTTGTTGATTTCTCTCTAGCTAGTCATTTGCAACAATGACACTATCACGTCAATGTACAATGGACCTTTCCAAGTTTATCCATCGATCATCTGACGGCATATGACGTCATAATTAACTAAGTGATGTTTAGGTTGACGTCATAATCATGACGTCATGAGTGATTCAATAGAGTTCGTCTTTAATAGTTACTACTACGACACGGTGTATGAATTGTATGTCTTTACCATTTAATAAACATTATGTTGAATATTTTGAAACTAATTTGACTGCGCGCTATGGGTGCTAAAATATATATATATATATACAAAATATTCAAAAGCTTACATGTATAGTTTTCTGGAAAGTGATAGTCAGGGAGTTCAGAGATTGATCGATCCCGACACGGGCGTGGTGTGTGTGGAGCTTAGATTAATATGGGGCGGGCATAGCCGAAAGTGGACAGGTGCATTAATGAAATACACTTATATAATGGATGGCAGTATTTGCTTGATTTACTTATATTCACATATTTGACGTCATAGTCAATTACGTCAAGTGTAGGCTGCCGTCACAATTAATATTTATAAAGAATGCCGTATCTAGGTTTGTCATTAACATGTAAAATGAAAGTAGAAGGGCGACGGGAAGAGCGTCTGTTCTGAATGGTCTAGAGGGTGATGACGCCATCAAAATTTAAATTAGGCCACTCTGAAAACAGGGATTCTCTGTAGCAGATGGGTCAGGGTTTCGATGAATGTCGTTACAAAGTAAAAGCGTGTTTGTCTTTATATAATGATTGTTGTTGGGTCTTGAAGTCGGGGAGGTGTCTGAGTTTGGTTTTAGTTTTCCGTGTTTCCCCATTATTGCCGGTTCTGGGGTTTTTTCTAGCACATGCATGGTAGACATATTTCATGCATTAATTCTTCATTGTTTATAATCTAGAAAGAAGTTATTGGTTTAATTGGCGTCTATCGATTCCCTGATCCCAAGTCCCATTCATGGCCTATCTGGTTTATATTTCAGTCTATTATTGGTATCTTCACAAGTTTTATACCACCTTGCAGTCCACAGGGTGCTCTGCGCGTGCAAAATCGGCTTTTTGTTGTTTGGAATATTATATGATATGATTAATACAAACACAGCAGATTGTCAATAGTTTGCGGATTAGCAAAACGTTTTCGACTATTTTCCATATGAAATGCAAGGTGGCTACTCATTTATACTCATGTGTGGAGAGAGGCAAAAGGAGACAAGGAAATTGCCTATGTTTCCATCGATCAGTCAAGCGGGATTTGGACCCCGCCTGGTGGATTCCCAGTCGATCACGCTAACAGCACCAACAATCGGCATTTTGCAAATGATACACCGCTATGTAGCACAACTAATAGGTTTGAAATTGTGGCAGGATCCTTAAACCATGATGTGATTAAACTCCTTGAATAGGCAGACAGGTGGATAGTTAGGTTTAACCCGGACGAAACAGTGTGTATCCTATTCAACACACATCCAAACAGCATCAATATACTGGCTCTTATATTTGATAATACACTTCTGGGATATTCAACAACACACAAACATCAAAGTGTCACATTATCCTCAAATTGTAGCCGGAAGAACGACATAGATGCCATTTTGAACAAGTCTGCAAAGGTGCTCTCATCTATGAGGAAAGTAAGATTTACCCATAATCAAGCAACACCAAATACAATTTATATTTTCTATTTGTAATCTAGCAACACTAAATACAATTTACATTTCCTATTTGCGATGTTTGCTCAAGTACATCTCTGCTGTATGGCATGGGTTTAATAAAGAGGACGAACATAAATTAGAACGATTTCAACTGGAAGCAGGGAGAATCGTAACTGGCCTCTATCGTGTCCACTTACCACAGAACCGGTTGGGAATCTCTTAGTAATAGACGACAATACCAGAAATAGCCAATCATGCATACGCTCTTATATAATGATGAGGTCCCTGACTTTATGAAGGACATAACTCCAGAGCACGCAATAGCAGCAGAGCGATACCACGCCCATTACCTATACAATGGCAACATACCTATATGTAGATTAGAAATATATGAACGGTCATTAGTACCTAATACAATTCAAATTTGGAATTCAATGGAAAATAATATTCAAGCCTAAGAGACAATCTCCGTATTTAAGAAAAGAATTACAGCAAACAATTATAAACCTCCAAGCTGTTTTCACAGGGCAAACGCATATTAGCCATCCTTCATACCAGACTTCGCAACTGCTGTTCTCGATTAAACAACGATGTACATAAGGCAGGGTTATTTCTGCCTCTATATTGTTTCTATGGTGTAGAAGACGTAGTACACTTCATTCTAGATTGTTCTTATTATACAGCGCAACGAACACATTTATTTCAGCAGCTACACCATTTTTAACGACTGGCACGCACACGGTTATGCAAGGCGGGTGCTTTACTATCTATTGCTAGCAACAAAATATTTTTAGCGCAGTTCAAAACTATATTCATGCTACTTAGTTGATCTTAGTTGAGAGTAAGAAAACACCAACACATTTTAATTCACAACACACCAATAATCATGCACAGTATTCCTCGATACATAGCGTGCAACCAATAACCATCAGGTAACTGTATAACGACTAAATATACTCATATAATTTCACCATGTAGCATTCATGCATGCACACGCACAAACAAACAAGCATGCGGATGCTTCATGCACTTGCTAGGCCAGATGGCAGAGTGAAAAGCCTTGCAAAGTGTTATCATTCTTAATTGTATTGATGCTATGTAGAAATATAATTTAAGACGCATGATACCTTGCAACTACCTTCTTCCAATAGCTGCAAGCAAACTAAAAATTGAAAATCTCTTTATGAAGGAATCCAAAACAGAGTTCACCCACATATACCTATCGACAATGCATGAAACTATAGAAAATGATGACGCATTTCGTGTTGGTGAACCATGGAGGAAAAGTACAATCCCGGGCTCACGGCTTTGCAGTACTGCTGACATTTCTGCATGCCGCGTCATGGGGAGCATAGCCTGGAAGCTATGGATTCGTAGATCAAAGATTCCCTTGATAAAGAGGTTACGTTTATACAATGCAACCTGCGTATCCTTGATGCTGTAAAATTGTAACAGCTGGGAAGCTTTAAAGGCAGCTCTAGACAACTCGATGCCTGCCACCGTAAACACCTATGCACCATCACTGGACACCGATGGCCAGACAGCATAATTTCCATTGATGCACTATACAAGATGTGTATTACGTCGCCACTGTCTGTAAAAGTCACCCAGCAAAGATGGGCCATGTTTGGCTATGCGCTTAGGATGTCAGAAGAGACACCAGCACAGAGATCCTTGGAATTCGCCCTACTCGGAGCCAGCAAATACAAAGCCAGGAGAGACCATCCTTGCATAAATCTGCTAAGTGTGCCACGAGGTGACCTCAAGAAAGCAGGACTCGGTACACTCAAGTCAAGAATAGACTTGAGGAAGCTAAGGATTTTGGCTGAGGACAAGACACAGTGGGCAAAAGTGAAGAAGGACTGATTGCAGCTGTAGGATGTATGTACTACTATAGCCGCATAATACAGTAATCATCATTATCATACCTTTCAGTAACTTGGCCCATGGTGAAGTGCAGTATCTAAAGGTCAAAATGACAGATTCAGTTCGTCATTGGAAAGTTTATTAGAAGAAGTAATTAGTGGAGCATTCTCAGTTGGCGTTACTGTATTTCGACCTTGAGGTACATTATGGATATAGAGCAATTTAAAAGCTTTGCCAATCACCTTTCAAGCCCAAGTGCATTGCAGTGGCTCATCCTGCCAATATATTCAACATTAATTAAACAGTCTAAGTTGTATTAAGAATTAACTGTATAATATGTATACTGTAACATTGCCATTAATCACTTTTATATGCTATATGATGCTGTTGACTGCAGTATAATCATTTGGTCGGGATCCATTGCATAGCTAGTATCGACTGTTTCATCCAAGAAAATTATTGTTTGGTCTATGCAATCCGAATTTCGCCTAGCGACTATGTACGTGGTAGACTGTATGGTCCAGCTTACAATTCTGTTTAGTTGCCAAAGAACGATAGTTAAATTCATACGACAAAGGCAACCATCTGTGCTCCTCCCTGCATTGTTGTATTTTGGGGGAAATGTATTCCTACAATGCAGTGCATACGACCCTTCTGGCAGGTAGAGCCTTACCTATCTCCAGCCCCATCATTACATGCCAACTGAGTGAACACACGTGCTAGATAGCTGGCCAAAACCTGGCTGCATTTGGACGGGTATTGCTGCCGTATCTGCAGAGTAACATGGGTTATAAGGTGTATTATTACCTATGAATGGACAGTTTCAGTTTTAGCTAATGCTCGCCCATCTATAGCTAAGTTCCACCCATGCCTCGCTCGTGTTGGAATCAATCGATCACTGACCTCCCTAAATTGTCAGAAAACTATACACATAAGGTGTTGAATATTTTGAAACTAATTTGTCCCGGTGCTGTTGCTGCCAATCGCAGCAACATCACCGGGACAAATTAGTTTCAAAATAGTCGATAGAATGCTTATTAAATAGTAAAGACTTACCATTCCTAAACGTGTTGGACTAGTAAGCATTGTGGAACTGGCGGTATCCTGCAAACTCGGAATTCGCATTTCATGGATGCTGGGCTAGCTGATTCCTGCCATGTCTACGGATGCCTGGCAGTCGTACCTTGGAACCTGAAATGCGAGTACCTGCCACCAGTTCCCTGTGCGATTCGAGACCCCTGTTGGTGAGTACCACTATAATGTACTAGTAGTATTACTACAAATGGTGTCAGGAGTACTTTGGCCCCTAAATTAAAAATTAGCGTTTGTTATTTCTAAATTCTACTTACGATTTTGCTGTTAAAAAAGGATAAAATTCTCGGAAATATAAGGACTACTTTAGTCCTGCCCGAACGTCAATTTAACAGACTCTGGCCGCCATTTTGATTTTATTACAGTTTTTATTTATAATCATTTAATAATCACGGATGATAGGTGAGTTATCGTTAAATACATATTATTTATTTAAACTATAGCATACAAATGTCGGGTATATAGATTAATATACCTTACATACATATGTTATATACGTCATAGATTCAAGATTCAATGTTATTTATTTGAACTGTAACGAATCAAGGTATATTTTCGTGGTATGTTTCTTATGTCAGTATTCCATGGAATGATAACCCTATAGTTTCTGGATTCTTATTGTTAGTTGTCGTCAGTGTCATATGTAGGAAACAGCGATTCTGAGCTGCAGTTTAACCATCGGAGTTTTGACATTTCTTTATACTTTAATTACAGTTCAATTTCGTTGTTTATTTCACAATTATTTGAAATAAAGAAGTGAAATAAATCACTTGTTGTTGTTATTATTATTATTATTATTATTATTATTATTATTATTATTATTATTATTATTATTATTATTATTATTAACTTTTTGAACATTGGAGGGTAATTTCCCTTCTAATCAACAAATATGTTTCAATTGTAATATTAGGTAAATACTGGAAGATTGTTAAATCATTAGTTAAATATAACACCCACTGTAAAATCCCAGCGCTTGGGTACGAAAATGTTCAAGGAGAAACTTAGGCTATCGCATTTACTGAGCATGAACAAGCAGACTTATTAAATTGTTATTTTGTAAATATTGTCAAATTAAAAGACGAAAACGTCGATTTACCACAATTTACGTTTATATACGAAGGGAGACTAAACCAAATTGAGATCACAGCAGTAGAAATAGAGGACACCATCTCACCGCTAGCTAGTAATAAGGCATCCAGTCCACACAAGATTAGCCACAGACTGCTAAAATTATGCTCCAAGGGAATACCTGATCCGCTCAGCATTCTTTTTCGTAAATAGATGTTTTATGGGCACTTCCCAGCTCAATGAAAAACTGCACACATGACACCTTTGTTTAAAAATGATGACGAGAGCAATCCATCAAATTATAGACCCATTTCGCTATTAAGGTGTGTTGGGAATTTAATGGAGCGACCTGTACCTACTTATTTGTACAATTTTGTTAATCAACATAATATTTTAAACAAATATCAAGCTGGCTTTAGACCTGGATGATCTGTTTATCAATTAATTGAAATTTACAACCAAAATGTTCGATATTCTTCACCGAATATGACTGTGTCAAAAGCATTCATTTCAAAAGCATTCGATACGGTCTGGTATAGAGGGCTTTTGTTCGAATTAAGCCAATATGGCATAGGAATGAATCTTTTATTATAGATGGAAAGTTATCTATACAACAGAAAACAATATGTAACAATAAATCAAGCAGAATCAGAAGTGTATAATATTAAGGTGGGTTCTTGTTATTATTCATTTAAAAAGTTCATTATCACATTGCTAGCCACTCCGTTGAACACTACTCAGCATATGCCTTCTTTTCAAGTTAAATCTGAGGAGTTTTTGGCCCGCACCCAGTTTTCTGAGGATCAGTCCTTTACCCACAAGGCAATTTTGTTGGGTACAAGTAAAGGTTTCATTTTGGGTTTGTTGAGTATTGGTGTAAAAGCCGTGGTACTACACAAGGCCTGGTTAACATTTTGCAGTCGAGAATAGCCAACGCCATTCAGAAATTTCACTGTATCATTTTCTATATTTGGGCCGGAACCTGCAATCTTATCGGGAAATGAGGCGATGGTTTTGTCTATTTAAGGACAGCCAATGATGAACTCGCGGTAGACCACATTTGCCAACACTATCACCATGCCATAGACATAGTAAGGCGTTACAGCCAAACGGTGAAGTTTATCAATGTCCCGGCATATTCTCTGGTGCTGTATAATGAGCAACTGCACCATTTGAATCCCTGTTTCCAACCAACTCTCTGTACTCAATGATAGGATTTGGAAAATCAATGCAGATATTGGTGTACACACCATCAAATGCAGTGTGGAGTTAATACTCCGTAAAGATTCTAGTGCATGTAAACGCGTCCATTATCATTATACTTTCGAGGTTTCGAAGGACGGCTTGCATGCAGGTATGCTACTGAATCTGGTCTGGCTTCGAAAAATGAATTTAGATGTTCTCTGGAGTTGCACCACCATCACTACTCAGTGAGTTATATTTTTCAGTAAGCGATATTACTTTTTAAGCGAATATTAATTTCGCTTCCCTGGTATAAATCTATAAGTGACCCATAATGCTGAACCTTTGTGTGTTAACATTGCAGCCGGGGAGGAACTTAGACCACTCCATAATAGTGGTAAAATTCAAGCTGCTGGCATAGTGAGTTTCCGTGAGTCCAGAGGAGGTTCCATATCTCTGGCTGACATTAAGGCAGATCCTGATCTGCCTGCCACAGCTACTGTCCTTGATCAATTGCTCCATGATGGGGATGTCGTATTTGACATCGATGATGAAGGTGCTGTTGGTGGGGTCGACTCACACCCAAGGGAAGAATCCCTAGAAGAGCAAGTAGCTAGACTGAACATGGAACTGCTAGCTCAAGGTATCAAATATAAGGTACTCCTTAACTCAACTAGTCGACTAAGGGGTGATTAGACACTAGTTGATAACCTGGCTCCTAGGTGGGTATATACCAGTAGAGAGCCTAAGAGGGAGTCGAGATCAGTTTCTCACCATGCCACTAGGACGTCATCACCAGGTCGTAAAGCCTACTTGGATGGCACTTCGTACAATGACTCTAGAATGTTGTCACCAAGTCGTAGAAGCTACTATGATGGTCCTCCTCCAGCTAAACTGTCAACTTTTGATGGAAGATGTGAGTGGAAACCATTTTTCATACTGTTTGAGCATACTGCTTCAAGGTACCGTTGGTCTGATACATATAAATTAGACATGCTCATCTCAGCTTTAAGGGACAAGGCCTTAAAGTTTTACTGCATCTGTTCTGTGCAAGTCCAGAATGATTACGTCAGTTTATGTGACAAATTAACATCGCAATTCGGGAAAAAAGATCTGCCCCACATCATCAGAAAAAAAATGCAAGACATTCGACAAGAGTCTTTAGAAGAATTTGCAGATACCATTCAGGAGCTCACTTAAGATGGCTACCCTGATGCCTCAGAGAGTTTCGGTGAGACGATTGCCATTAATGCATTCTTATGGGGTGTTGAGCATAAACGAGCCGCTCTCATAGCTATGGATACAGATTCAAGCTCCCTGGAGGAGGCTGTGCAAATGGTCAATGCAGCTATCCATAATCAAAGATTGATCATGGGTTCCAGATGACCTGAGGTTCGAAAGGTCCATTTTCCGGATGATGCTTCTGGGTTGATGGAGGCAGATAATCATGAGCAGTTGAGAGAGGCATAATGGCTCCTAGCAGGACAGATACATTATAGAAAGATGTCAAAGGACTTAGGAAGGATATGGCAGAGATGAAGGTGGATGTTGCTAAGCTTTTGAATCTTATATCTGGTCAATTCGGTCGAGGTCTTTCTCCTCCAAGAGGGAAGGTCGCTCCATTGTGTTCCCCTTATCCTCCTCTCAGCTCGAGAAAGTGCTTTAATTGGAATTTAAAGGGCCGTTTTTCCCATGAGTGTCTGGAGCCGAGGCATACACGGTCGCCATCACCTTCTGCTTCACCGAGATCTTCACCTTTGTGATCATATGATGTTCGCAAGTATGAGTTTAATCTTGACCCAATGACACTAGTCATTCCCGTTAAAGTAAATGGTGTTTCCATTAATGCCGTAGTAGATACTGTGGCACAAGTGACTGTAATTGGCAAAACCTTCACAAAGAAAGTACCTTACCGCTTAAAAAAGTAGGACTCTATTTCATTGAAAGGTGCAGGTAGAGACAATGTTATCCCTGCAGAAACTGTTGAGCCAGTCACAATTGCATTAGGCTCTATGATGTTCAACTGGCCAGTCCTTCTTGCCAATATTAATGATCCAATTATATTAGGCCTGGATTTCTTGAGGGCACACAAGGCCACCATTGATCTAACTAGACTATGTCTGACAATTAGTGGAGAACTGGTTCAAGCGTCAATATTGAGAGCTCATGGGAATGGTCGTACATACATTTTGGGCCCCTTTATCACATCTGCACTGGGAAATAGATATGTGTTGGTGATCATAGATAAGTTCACTAAATGGGTTGAGTGTTATGCGCTCCCTGAACAAGGGGCAGAACTGATAGCTAAAACGTATGTGGAGCGTTTCATCACAACATTCATATTTCTTACACACCAACCAGGGTCGTAACTTTGAGAGCAACTTATTTAAGGAACTGTGCCATCTACTGGAGATTTCAAAAACACGCACCACAGTTTATAGACCATGTTCGAATGGACAGATTGAAAGTATAAACCATACCGTCTTGCAATGTATTTGGTGTTACCTGCAAGAGCATGACAGACAGAAAGATTGGGACAAGTGTATTCCTTTCATCGCTGGAGCTATACAATCTACTGTAAGCCGACAGACGGGTTATACTCGCAACATGATGATCCTTGGTCAAGAAGTCCTACAGCCTATTGACGTAATGTTATTATTCTATATTTCTATATTGAATGATTATTTTATCAGTGTATCTATTTGATTCACCATAATTCATAATTTTATGCGTACTCATGTTCACATTCATAAGTTTACGTGAGAAATGTAATTATACTTTCTCTAGAATATCACCTATCTCAACCCCCATACCCCCATCCCCATCCCCCACCCCTCTCCCCCACCCCCATCCCCCAACCCATCTCCCTCACCCCACCCCAACCCCCACCCCCACCCCCACCCCCGGTTACGTCACCATCTATATCAAAGTGAAATCTTTCCCAACCCCGTTTGCTGCTAGCAAATATTAAAACCTTTGAAAAACAACATAAGGTAAATACATTAAACACAGTTTATTGTTCGTGGCTTTCTTGAGCTTTTGTTTTCCATATACTCTTGTAGGTCATCAATATAAAGATTACAGATTAGAGGTGAGAGATTTTCACCATGGCGCAGTCCCCTGGTGCATATAAATGTGTCAGATGGTGTGTTATTTAGAAATATTCTGGATATATTGTTAGCGTAAATGTAGTATATTACTTTCCAAATTTCCCGATTTATGTGATGCTGCAGGAGTTTCCCCCATAATTCCTTCATTATATACCGTATCGAATGCTTTTCCAGATCAATAAATGCAGAGAATAGGTTCAATCGCTGGAGATTTTTGGAATATTTCGACTAACGAATGTAGAACAAACATAGGATCGAAAATGGCGTACTTGTTACCAAATCTAGCTTGATTTTCATGAAGTATATCATGGCTTTCTATATGCAGATGTATTCTCCTTCTGAAAATTGATGTAACTAGTTTACCTAAGAAACTAATTAGCGTAATTGGTCTCTAATTGTGGGATTTGTCTGTCTGCCCTTTGCATTTGTAAATTGGCTTTATCAGCTTTTCTGTCCATACGTCCGGAATGCGTCCTGTGTCCAAAATAGTGTTGCAAAGACCTTTGTAGACTGGTAGCGTTACATGTACTGTTGACTTTAAATAGTCATTCCTGGTGCTTTGTTATTGCTAAGTTTTTGTACCGCAGATTTGATTTCCTCTCTAAGGTTATTGTTTGATTCTCGATCCTTTTTAATCACCTTGGCAATTTTTTGGTAGTTATCTGGTTTCCATAGGTGATTTATAAAAATTAAACATGGAATCTATGTCTATTCTGCATGGTAAGGTTTTGGGCCACTCCCTTTCAAAATCTTACAGTACTTACGGGTGTCTGTCTTGCTCTATTCTTCTATTTTCCATTGGATGTTTTTATTTTGCTTGTATCTCATCATTTCCCTATGCATAAATCTTTTGTAAGTCTTGCTTGCTTCAATCAGTTCTAAGAGTCACGTCGCTGTCCTGTCTTGTCGGTATATCCGTTTCCATTTGTGGTAATTCAATCGTTGTTGGTTGCATTCATCGTCAAACCATGGTATGTTATCATTTTTCTATATTTAGTCGGCTCTCTTGTCCTCCTTGGTTTTAAAATTTCAAATGTTCTAGTTGCAGCGTATTCGAATAATGTTGAGATTTCTCATTTACGTCATCGTTTATGTAGTTTTCGCGCTAGTGCCTGTTTTGGAATTTGCATAAGAGTTGGAGAACTGAGTGAATATCTGAAACCAGGGGAGAGAAATCTTCAATGTTAAATTGACTACACTACAGATTTTTGCATGTTAGTTTGCCAATTCCTTTATCACCTCATAATCTTCCATTGTATACACATAGTTTGCTAAATTTGCACAATGCAATTAGTCCATATCAATAGTGATTTGGCATATTCTTGTCCCGCGTTGTCTGTTCTGCTACGTCGTTCTCAATGTCAGTCAGTATGTCAGTTCCATTGCCATGTTTTGCATCTTTCCTAATTTTCAGAAGTTCATACTCGATTTCATCGAATACTTCTACCGAAGAGTATATAGAATATCCAGGGGGGTATGTAGAGGGTTCCTATTCATATGTTGTCTCCCATATAGCTTGCTATATTGATCCATAATACGAATAGGCTTTTCGATTTAAGCTCTGTTTCAAAATGTTTTATTCCCATATCTATACAAATGATCATTTCCCGGAGCTTCTTCGCGTAATCAAATACGCAACCTCTCCTGTTAGGTGACGTCACAAACAAAATGACGTAGCTTCGGTACGCAAATAGTGGATGATGACATCATATGATTGACTGAGAAACTGAAATCCTCCATTAATGCATGAATAGCCCTTATTTGACGCTAGAATAAAAAAGTTAAAACTGTCATTCGTTTTTAGCCGCGTCGCTAGACGCAAGGGTTAATACGAGCTTGAAGCGCTGGGAGTTGTTGTTGTTGTTGTTGTTGTCGTCGTTGTCGTCGTCGTCGTCGTCGTCGTCGTTGTCGTCGTCTTCGTCGTCTTCGTCGTCCTCGTCGTCGTCGTCGTCGTCGTCGTCGTCGTCGTCGTCGTCGTTGTTGTTGTTGTTCTTTTTCTTAAGGTCTTAAGACAGTTTCAATAATTCTGGTTCTCCTATGGGGGGAATCTTCTCCAAATTTTGGTGGACTTATGTAAAGTTTCATTGAAATCGGATGTGCAACTGTTGCAAAATAAGTTGAATTAAAATCCTTAACGAAAAGTACAAATACTGACAGCGTCGCGGCCGGAAATAGCGATTAATATGTCTTGCTTTCTGCATCCCAGGCTAGACAAAAACTATATGTGTAAGCTGTTGAATATGTTGAAACTAGGTTGACTGGTTTTCAAAATATTCAACTGAGTGTTTATTAAAAAGCAAAGACATACAATTCGTCCAACTTGACGGATTATTAAGCGTTTATGGCGGACATAATCACGTCATTGATGACGTAATTGAGTATGCCGTCAGCCTGTATGTGACATAGTTGATTATGACGTCACATGATTCACTGTGAGACTACACGCCTCTATTACTTCAGTAAATATATTCCAGTTTTAAACTTACATCGTGATGCTGGGCTCGTTTCAACAGAATCTGAATCATATACGTCATAATCAACTACGTGATTTGTAGGCTGAGGTCATAATCATTTGCGTCAAGAATGACTCGGTTTAGTCCGTCTTAAACGCTTAATATTCCGTTAGGTTGTAAGAATTGTATGTCTTTACTATTTACTAAAATGATGTTTAATATTTTGAAACTATTTTGACTGGGCACTGTTGCTGTAGGTAGCAGCAGTGCCAAGTCAAATTAGTTTCAAAATATTTAACAGCTTATCTGCATAGTTTTCTGGAACCCGAGATTCAGAGTGCAGGGATCGATCGATCCCAACACAGGAAAAGCGTGTATGGAGCTTAGGCCCGATTTATAAGTCGAACTTCTCTTGTGCCATGCCAGCTAAATCTGCCTGAAAATGACAGAGTCCACTATATAAATCAACCAGTCGTCATTAGCGCGGCGCGACAGAAAGTTCGACGGGCCTTAGCTAGGGATGGCCGGGTATAGGTACGATTCCTCCATTATGCTACGTGTTCTAAATACATACATTTTAATTAAAATATAGTAAAACCTGTCCATAGCGGACACAGGATGGACCCTCAAAATGTGGTCATGAAAGACGCATGGTTCCATGTACAACTCATTCAACGTCATTAACAACATTGGTTCGTTAAGCGTGTGGTAAGACCATCCGTCTGTACATTCAGCTGTCATAGGAAACCGCCATCTGTGTGTGCCCAAGAGCGGACAGCCTGTATTTAGACACGTATATAGGTTATGTACGTGTCTTACTTTACGAATGAACGCCGTCTTTCTACTATTTTAAATCACCCATCCGTACACCTTGCCCCAAGTGATGTCGCGTGTGTATTGATCATAGCTGATATAGGTGAGCATTATTTATCAAGGTCACGCTGATATGAAATGATCGGCCTATACAAACATATAATATTACACCCAATATGATTAATATTTGTTAACATCTTTTTTCTCATTATCGACGCATGGTGCATAGCATATCCTAAGCGGACAGCGGCAAAGTTCATAATGTGTGGTAACGTTTTGTTTCGTATTATGATTATCGCTTTGCAAGGATGGTTAATAGCGTGTCCTAACGGAGGTACGAATATTTCTCAGCTATATAATCTCTCTCAGGTGTATAGTCATTTCATTTCATTTCATTTATTACACCCAGACTTTTACAAGTATGTGGGGGAACATATAAACATATGTACATGTGAACAGACATAATACAAGCATAATACGGTACCACAACCACAACCACAACCACAACTACTACATTATATTATCATAATAATATTAACAATAACAACAATTATTATTATTATTATTATTATTATTATTATTATTATTATTATTATTATTATTCAATAGTTATTATTGAGGTCATCAGGCGGGGGTTGGGGTGGGGGTGGGGTTGATGTCGGACATTAAATGTTCGGATATACACTGCTCATTATAGTAATATCTGTATATTATATATCTATTCGCCACATCGTGCCAGTTACGCGCCCACCCACATTACCACTCAGTGGCAAGTCACCTATTCGGCTGTCGGCGTCATGCTGGGTGGCTTCTCGTTTATAAGTATGGATGACGGCATCCGGAAACAATGTGGCAATTCAATTCGCGAGAGCGACTCCCCGCACCACATCCAACCCACCTCCTCCTGCGACCATAAAGATCAATTTAGTTTAACATCGACATATGAACATAATAATCTTTATCCGCATTTGTTCAGTAATATTCCCTATATAGTCACCATTAGTCACTCAACCCTTCCCTGTCATCACGAGTAACCTTTCGTCCGTTCTCCTCGATTCCGCGAAAAAACGAAAGAGAATCGAGGAGTGGGGCCAGGTTTACAAAATGAAGTATAACAACCCCTCCCCCTCCCGCCATTTCACCCTTCCCTGCCATCATGAGTAACCTTTCGTCCGTTCTCCTCGGTTCCGCGAAAAAACAAAGAGAAACGAGTAGTGGGGGCCAAGTTTACAAAATTAAAGTATAACAACAACACCCCGCCCCCCACCATATCACGCTTTCCCCGTTAATTGTCTGGTTGCCGAATTCCTGCAGACTGCGTCTTCCATTGGTACCAGCTCTTACGGATCAAACACACTAACAAACACCACAGCACGCCATCCCCACACTGTAAAAAACAGTCTACGTTCTCACGCCGTCCCATTAGGCCGTGTTCTCACTAGAGACTTAATCAGGCGTTATTCCCGAGTAACTCTCTAGTGAGAACACGGCCTAAGGCTGCCCCATATTTCTTGGCAAAATTTGTATTTCAACTTATCTGGATCGGTTATCTATTTTCCAATACGCTTATGTCGGTATGTGAACGCACCTGGGTTTTGCAATCTCTGCCATGTTGCACTAATGTCATAATTTTCTCTCACTCCACTAGTTAGAGGTACCGGTCTCGCCCAATCTATAGGCCTATGCACAAATGACAAAATAACAGTTTTGCTTTACCTAGTCAGCCGCCGTAGTTTAATATTTTTAATTGAAAATACGGTTACAAATGTAGCTACACTAACCTTCATATGTGTGCTAGACGCCCAGGAAAAACCGGATGGCTGTTTCCGGAAACCTGCGCCCGTAGCTCTCATTGGCATAGCGCGCCTTAGGTAGGATGACGGACATCCTGATGGCAGGACTCCATCCTAAAATATATAAGCAAAATATTTTCTGCGCAGAAATTATTTCAAAGCACATGATACATTACCAAAACAAATCTTTGCCGTTAAAATTCTCAAAATATATCATATACAATAAAATATTACTAATAAAACTTGTTGACACTCCGCCGACTGACCGTAGAATGACTAAACTCGTTACCAAACGTCCGTGTGTGTATACAGTGCCGGATTAAGCGTTACCAGGGTCGGGGGCAAAGACTATTTGTGGAGTTGGGTGGAAGCGAAAGGCAAACCAAAAGGGGGTCCGGGTGTCATCCCGCGGAAAATTTTGAAATCTAGATGCTCGCAGATGACATCTGCATTTCCAGAGGTAAATAGTAAACAGTCAGTCGACTGTTAAATTATTCGTTTTTAGCCATTTAATTTTTTTTGTTCACTCAATTTTTTTAGCCGTTCAGTTGTGAAAAGATGACTGGATAACACAACTGAAGGAACTAAAACATTTAATTAATAAGCTAAAATAGAATAATTTGACAGTCAACTGAAGGGCTATATTTACCTCTGGAAGTACTGGCGGTGCCATCTGAGAGCATCTAGAAGATAAAAACATAATATTAAACTGTAATACAATCATGAACCATCTGACTCCGAAAACATCAGAAGTCTCAAAACAATAAAATCACCCTTTAAAAAGAATAATACAGAAACAATATATAATGGACAAATAAGACAATAAGATCTCCCCACCCACACACACGCACGCGCGCACGCACGCACGCGCACACACACATGGTTATATCATACACATTCCTTACAAAGAATATATCATACACATTCCATACAAAGAATAACTTAAAATGACAAGTTTTTCACATTGGCGTGTAGGACGCTGAATGACCACTCGCCACTACAGTTTGCATCACTCATCATCAGAAACCCCAAACAAAAAAGGAACCCACTACTAAAGAATAATACTGAAACAATATATAATAGACAATAAGACGAACATTGTCAGTCTGTAATGGAATTTCCATTCCATTACAGTGTTCATCTTCTGAGGTGGATTCAGATATTATTGAAGGGGTGGCCCTTGTGTTAGGTCTGGGAACGAATCTGGGAGGGGGGGGGTGGTGTCCACCTCCCAAAAAGAGTGTTGGGTGGGTTTCGGGAGGTGGGTGACTGTGCTCCCCGGGGAAATTTTGTGAATTTAAAATTGCTGAGATGCGATTCTCAACCTTCTGCGTGGAAATATTGAGTTTTATTTAAATATGTAATATAGAACATTCTTGGAGACAATCAAGCAGTCAAATGAAAAAGGAGTATCTATGGTAAGACTGATAATAAGGTTGTGAACATGCATTAAGCTATCATTCTATTCACCTTATGCAGTTTCTCTCTTTACAAACGGAAATAGCTCTCTGGGAATCATGTCCAGAGAGCTATTCTCGTTTGCAAAAAGAGAAACTGCATTAAATATATTATTCACTAAAAAAAAATTTTCATAGAAACAATTGGGGGCTGGTCAAGATCTGTGGCCGGGGCAAATGTCCCCGCTGCCCCTATTATAATCCGCTACTGCGTGTATACGCGGTAACCAACGGTGACCAACACCGTGTCCACAGGGCGCATTCACTCAGGCCACAAGCCGAACCGTAGAGACAGTAATTATAGACTATACTGTCGAAACGTCAACAATTATATTTATCACTTTATCTCAACCTCCGCCAGGCATCGACTCAGGCCTTTCCAGGATTATTTTTTACCAATGAGAATACAAATTAATATAGCCGATACATATATATATATATATATATATATATATATATATATATATATATATATATATATATATATATATATATATATATATATATATATATATATATATATATATATATATATATATATATATATATATATATATATATATATATATATATATATATATATATATATATATATATATATATATATATATAAAGATTTTGTTACGAATGTAATTAGTTGATGGTCAAAGACCATCAACTAATTACATTAAAGGAACTAAAAAATGTAATTAATTTGCTAAAATAGAATAATTTGACAGTCAACTGAAGGGCTATATTTACCTTTGGAAGTACTGGCGGTGCCATCTGAGAGCATCTAGAAGATAAAAACATAATATTAAACTGTAATACAATCATGAACCATCTGACTCCGAAAACATCAGAAGTCTCAAAACAATAAAATCACCCTTTAATAAGAATAATACAGAAACAATATATAATGGACAAACAAGACAATAAGATCTCCCCACCCACACACGCACGCACGTACGCACGCACGCACGCACGCGCGCACACACACATGGTTATATCATATATATAAAGATCTTGTTACGAATGTAATTAGTTGATGGTCTTTGATCGTATTATAATAATCTTCGGGTTCGCGAAAATTCCTCGTCTGTTAGAACAAGTCTTCTGACACCGCGTCAACGTTATTTCGCTCAGCTGTTTCAGGCAAGCTATATATATATGTAGATTACCTGGTACAGGAAATAGTTAAAACAATGAGAAATGGGCCTATTAGTCGAGTGATGTCCCCCAACCAGACAAAAAGCTACATGTTTTTTATAATCATTGGGGTCCCTTAAATAAATTTTGCCATGCTTTCCTCAAATATCTGCGTTCGTCTGCCATGGAAACGGTTATGTAAACAAACACGATAAACATTATTTAACCCTTTAATGACTAATGACTAAATTTCTTCGAAAAATTAAAATATTTACTTTTTGAATGTCCATTTGCAGGTCAAGAAAAGACTATTTTTGAAAATTTACCACTGGAATTACTGGCTTGGTTACCTGCAAATGGGCATTCCTCAAGACAACTCAAGAGGCCGGGTTTGGCCGGTGTAGTCGTGAAAGGGTTAAAATGAACACAAAATCAAATATTACAAGAAATATGATTAGTAAAAATTAGATTTTTAGTATATTGACAATATATCCTTAAATAATTATTTAAAGCAGTGATTGATATTGACATTTCATCGTCAATATCACTTTGTAGGATCAAAAGTATTTTAAAATGTAAAAATAAACAATTCGAGACAAACACTTGATGAGTCGTACAAAAAACCAGTCAATATCCATTAAACGAGTAGACAGTAAAATAACAGCGTCTTTGTTTAATAGTCGCAGTCTTGTGGCAATTCAATCTAAAAATAGAGGAGCCGCTTCTCGCCGTGTTGAATATGAATCTACTAGTATTGAAATGATCTGGCTAAAGATTTATGATCGACCAGAGCTGCTAATGTGTGGAATTTATCGACCACCCAATACTGATGTCGATAAATGGCAAATCATTTCCGATAACATAGAAAACGTCCGCGATTTAAACCCGAATAAAAACATTCTTTTACTGGAGGACCTAAATGATGATCTCCTTAGTACGACAAACCACTACCTACGCGATATTATTACCAGTTTTGGCTTTTATCAGCTAATAACAGAACCAACCCGCCCTATTTCGAATACATCACTTGACCCTATTATAATTAACAATATTAGGCTTGTCAAAGATAGTGGCGTTCTTGCACCTTTTTGTAGCGATCATACCCCAGTACATATGACCATAACATCCTGCATACCCAAACGGAAATCATACAAGCGCCATATATGTGATTACGCAAAGGCTGACTGGGTAAAATTTAGAAACCACATATCTAATTCTCCGTGGAATACCCTTTCCGACGAGCATGACGTCGATAGCTGGTGCCAAACCGTTACTACAAATATTACTAATGCAGCCAATGCTAGCATACCAAACAAATCAGTCACCATCCACCCAGATGATAAAGCCTGGATGTCTAGCAAAATTAGACACGAGATGAGAATTAGAGAAAAACTGTATAAGAAAGCAAGGAAAACCAAACAAGAACATGACCTTGCAAATTTTAAGAAACAAAGAAATTCGGTCAACACCTTAGTTCGGACAGCCAAACAAGAATTCAAAATCAAACTGGCAGAAAAAATTAAAAATGGACGCACAGGTTCCAAATTGTGGTGGAAGTTGAGCAAGTCCTTTTTGTTTGATACTAACTCCAATTTTGGCGATATACCCCCCTTAAAACGTGGTGATGGCGCATTTACCTATGACTTTATTGAAAAGGCTAATCTTTTAAATCACTATTTTTCAAGTATTGCGACAATTGATGAGTCAAATGTGGAATTACCCCCTTTATCCCTATATACAGAACACCTTTTAAATATGGTTACAATAACGACTCAAGACGTTCTAGATATACTTTCTAAGCTGGATACCTCAAAAGCTGTCGGCCCCGACAGACTAAGTCCTAAACTATTAGTCATGAGTAAAGAAATTCTAGCTCCGATTCTAGCACGTTTCTTTAATTACTCACTAATAAATTCAAAATTTCCCACCTCCTGGAAAATTGCCACTGTAACTCCAATTTTTAAAAAGGGGAAAGGGACTCGTGCACAAACTACCGCCCAATATCTCTCTTGAGTTGTCTTAGCAAAGTCATGGAAAGAACTGTTTTTAAATACGTTTACAACCACATTAGAGATAGCATCACTCCATATCAGTCTCGCTTTCTTTACCTTCACATTCTACAGTAAATCAACTATTAGGAATATATACAGATATCGCCAAAGCTCTAGATGAACAAAAAGAAGTACTGTCCTTATTTTTCGACATTTCGAAAGCATTTGACCGAGTGTGGCATCGTGGCCTCATACAGAAGCTCAAACAATTTGGCATCGCAGGGAATCTACTTTTATGGTTTGAAAGTTACCTTCATAATCGCTACCAGCGAGTAGTTATAAATGGGTACGAATCTACGTTGCTTCGATTACATGCTGGTGTGCCACAGGGCTCCGTTCTTGGGCCACTACTTTTCTTAGTATTTATTAATGATATGCCCAATGACATACTAAACAATATCAGACTATTTGCTGATGATACATGCCTTAGAATTCCACACACCATCTGTCGACCATGATCTGCAAGTAATGACCCATTGGGCAAACACATGGCTAGTCGAATTTAATGCTTCCAAAACAACGTCCCTATTTATTTCTCTACGCATAGATCCTACCGTTTTTCCAATAAATTTCAAAAATTCTAAAATAGTTCCATCCATCCATCATAAACACCTTGGTATCACGTTCAACAATAACGGTCATTGGCACAACCATGTGGAAAGTATAATAGCAAATGCCCAACTCAAGCTTTCATTACTCAAAGGACTAAAATATATCTTAGACCCCGAATGCCTCGAAATCATGTATAAGAGCTTTATTAGTCCATCGTTGGAATATGCAGATGCTGTCAGGGATAATTTACCACAAGATCTTATTAACAGACTAGAAGACGTACAAAAGGATGCTCTTAGGACAATT
This sequence comes from Chaetoderma sp. LZ-2023a, assembly GCA_034401795.1. Classification (NCBI taxonomy): domain Eukaryota; kingdom Metazoa; phylum Mollusca; class Caudofoveata; order Chaetodermatida; family Chaetodermatidae; genus Chaetoderma; species Chaetoderma sp. LZ-2023a. The sequence continues at coordinate 129,377,321 of CM067372.1, forward strand.
AGCGGAGTGACACGTAGTGCCCACATCGAAGATTTGTATATAGAAACTGGCATAGAAACACTTTCCCACCGACGAGAAATTCACAGATTAGTCATGTTTTACAAAATTGTCAATGGGATGACGAGCGAGGCCTTGACTGATTATCTCCCTCCACTGATATTAGCACGTAATCCCTACAATATCCGACGCTCGAATTCTTTCACACCAGTTAGATGTCGAACGGATCTCTATCGCGAGTCGTTTTTCCCAGCAGCAGCACGTGCCTGGAACCCCCTTCCAGCCCCTGTCACTATGTTTAATACCCTACCGGAATTCAAGACCAAACTAAGAGCAATGTCCCGTATTCCCAGTCCCCCTCCGTGGTATTACCTCGGCTCAAGAGTGGCTAATATATGTTTTAAGTAGGCTTCGTAATGGCTGTAGTGGATTAAATAGACATCTATTCGATAACTTCCTCTCTGACTCTGCCAGCTGCGCCTGCGGCCATCCTGATGAATCTGTTTAACATTACCTTTTTTACTGTCCACTTTTAATGAACAAAGAACCACCTTTGTAAATGAGCTTGCCTCCAACTAAATCTCCTCAACAACCCTAACCACACAGCAACTTCTATATGGCCGTGCTGACGTTGATGTAGAATTAAACATCACGGTTTCCACCATTCAATGTCGATATATTACTGACACCTGTCGGTTTAAATGACCTATAGTAATTTCAAACACCACTCGTGGATTGTGTCGACAAATCCATAGCCGCGGAAGTTTCTAGATGGCCATTCAGTGTAGACCAGCGCCGGTGACTACAGCACATCGAGCTCCTTTCTCCTAATAGCGCCATGTGATTCGTCAAACCATGCTTTTCTCCTTCTCCCGAAGATTTTATTCTGTCATCTTTAGGCTACCTACAACATCTCCTCCTCCTTCTCCTACTCCTCCTCCTTCTCCTCCTCCTCCTCTTCTGCCCCCTTCTTCTTCTTCTTCTTCTTCTACTTCATGTTCTTCTTCTTCTACTGCTTCTTCTTCTACTTCTTCTTCTTCTTATTATTATTACTATTATTAATAATGTTATTGTTGTTATTACTGTTGTGACAGTTGGCAATATTATTATTCGCCTCTTGATTTATTTAATGTAATATATTTGTATGTAAGTGGGAGACACGCTCATAAGACATGCCTTATTGTGCTCCCACATAGACTAAAAAATAAACCTTGTTTAAATCAAAAATAGAGGAGTGGCATCTTCGAGTATACACCTCTAATTTAATGACCGGCCATCTTATTACGTCATCACACCGACTATACTGTTACACAGACTACACTTCGGAAACCAGACAGATCGGGATCCAGTCTATTTCCTTAGCGAACTGTAAAAGCAACATCGTGAATAGTGTAGATTTTGTATTATCTTAACCTCTGTATCATTAGCTTGATACAGACATTAACATCGACCCGATCCATCCAATGGTTCGTGTGATACCAGCATCTACGCAACATCAGCAAATTCTTGACATCAGTTTCAGTTTCAGTTTTCGTCATTTTGTGTGCGACAGATTTGAACCTTACGACGAATTCAGAGGGACTATTTTTTATTAGCTACTTGTCATACAGACTACTATACGCTTTATATCAGCTCGTTTTACGTGAAATAATATAGTATAGTATGAAGAGAGTAGCGCTCGTGTCCTTCTACGTTTCAATTCTATCTACGACCATATTCTGGTGGAAAACAATACGCCAATGGCTACTATATAAATACGAGATACTTTTCTCGATCTCGGATCGAAGGAGATCTTGCTAGATACGAATGGTGGAAATCATGTGTCAAGTTAAATAACAACATGTAAAAGTACTGGGATTAGATATTTATTTTAACAACAGTTGTTCCGGGGCAATTCTAGAAACCGCATTAACAATTAAAACAATAAATCTATTTCCAACTTTCACCTCTCTAATTCCGTATGCCTATGTGATAAGTACACAAATAAGCAATGCTATCGTGAAGTCCACATCCCCAATATGTACTTTTAAATATCGTACTGGTTTCAATTTGCTAACAATGAATGTTATTTTATAAAACAGTGTCTCTCGTATGCAATGCAACCACACCACTTAATCCGCAAATTGGTTAAACAATAATAAAACACCATGGCACATTAACGTGATTCGAGTCCTTTAACGTGTTTGCTGCCAGAAAAAGCAAGATACCAAAAGATTACCAAAGATTGGCCCAAGTGTGTGATATGCCAGCAGAACAATAAGGGAAAATTATATACTTCTAAATCAGCTGGCAACGAATCCATACTGTCATATTCACTTTCTCGTCATGGTATAGTTCTGTAGTGACTTGAAGACATACACAGCCTTCACACTGTACCGGTAGTTGCCTTCACAGTATGCCGTAGCTGTTACCAAACTTTCACCAATAAAACTAGTATTGTGCATGTTAGATTCAAAGATAATACAGAATACTCCGCATCAAAGCTTCCAAAAAACTGACCCAGTTCCACGAGCCCAAACATCCCGGCTGGCAGGCTGGTCAATGTGTCTTGCTTGAGAGATATCATTCATAAAGTTCATACAGTTACTTGTCAAGAAAATGGGTACCAAGCAGCACAGGTTCGCAATGACTTTTCCATGCTTGCCAGAATAGAAGAAGATTTACTCGCCTTCGATGCCATTTATCATCAATTCTGTATGACAAGTTATACAAACAGATGTAACAGCAGTAATGTAGATGGGATTGATAGCAGAAATTAACTAAAACGTTAAAGAAGGGAAGGCTTATAAACTAAATTTTGATGATTTGTTGCTAGCAGATAGTGTTGCCAAAGGTTACCGAGCTGAAACACTCCAAGCACGTTTGATGAGGCACTATGGTGACAAGTTTGTTATACATACACAGCACGGTCAGTCGAAGACAAGCATCGTGATAAGAAGCTGTGTGACATTGGAATATGCTATGTGTGCTTTTTCACAACAGAAGAAAGATTTTAACTACACACAGATGGCACTGGGCTCATCCGAATATACCTAATAATCCAATAAATTGTGAACAACATCGTCATACTGCCATTACTATGCTTAGAAAGATTATCACAAAAATAAATCCATGGTGTGATTACAACACAGCAGCTGAAATGAATCTAAAACCATTAGATGAATTTGTGCCATGTCTGTTACAAAACGTTTTTCTCTAGCTGTTAAGTGGGGACAGGTTTAATTCTGGTGACCCAAACTAGCAGCCGTCAGGAAAATTGCAGTGCGAAGTATCAGTATTGGCAGAATGTGTTATTCACTGTTGCAACTAAAGATTATCACTCATCTTCACCTGGGACTTGCAACACAGCATCAGCATGCCCACGGGAAATACTTACGGCGTTTCCTAACTAGTTTGGCTAATGCGTTGGTAAGAATGCAGGCAAATATGGTTTAATTCCCATGAGAACCGAGGTAAGTTGAACCAAGTGGGGAAGTGTCAATAGTGATGTCAACTGTGAAAGCATTGATGGAAAAGACACATCGCATTCAGGGGATCGGGATATCTTCCAGAATCAGTCTGTACATGGCAGCATGAATGAGGCAATAGAAAGAGTGAAGATTTATCGTGAAACTAACGACGGTATTGTATTATAATAAGCCACAACAGCGTCCTGAACACCATTGAAAATGCTAATACCAAGATTAAATCTCATGTGCTTGAAGGTGTAGAAATGAATGATCTTACCCGGGTGTTTCTTAGAATGGTATCGCATGGCAGTATGCCATTTCCTACAGCTAAATCTAAGAACACCCTCCAAACGACATCATACTGGACTGGCTATAATGCATCCCTAACAGGAAAGAAAGGTTCACAAACAATAGCAACATATGCTCGAGTGATAGATGCGAAACCGGCTGATCCAACAACAATCTACACAACAATAATCAGAAGCCAACACATGATTCAAACTGTTGGTCAACAAAGTACAATCCATACTATGGACCAGCAACTCTATGCAGTTGCTCAACATGTAAGCTGGGGCAAATTGAATGAGTATCCTATCCACGTCCTTTGTCCGGTTGGAGTCCACAGTACCAGTTGCGTCATAACTGCTATTAGCAAATTGTGTGCAGATGGTGGGTTAAAGGATCCCTTGGTGGAAAGCGGTGTCTATGTCTATATGGCCAGTACAGCGGATGTGATGTTCGCTGTTTTCACAGAGCAGTACGTGGCCTAATACTGTCATATAAGGCACTTATGCAACCAGTTACCAGAATGTGTAAAGTGGTATAATACTGATAAGATAAGATGCATTCTGAATGAAGTGTGGCGCCCCATGAAAGATAGCCAAGAAATATTGGCACTGAGTGGCAAACTGTTAATTCAGTTGTTCACGTAAATCATCTTTTGGCTAGTCACGTATTTCCGCTTTTAGAGAAGTTGAAACAGGAGAATTGCAAAGCATCTACAGCATTTCAGTACCGGACAATGTTTCTGATGGAGTTCAAATATTACTCAACTACAGAAGAAATGAGCATGGAGCACCACAACATTAAATGGTGCCATATTATTTTCTCAGCAGATCGCACTAATTATTCACGTTGAACACCTCTTTATCTACTGGATATGCTGGCCCATCCTGCGAAGGTGACTTATTCATTTCACATAGGTCAGTTTGCCGTTTGGCTGGGTAGAGACCATCTCAACTCTGACACCGGTTTCCTTGTTCTTAGTATGCAGTGCTTCTCAAAGTTACATAACACATGGGTTCTTTATGTTGAAATGGGTAGAGTAACAACTAACACAAATCTCCTTCATGTTCACCGTCTGTGTGAAGTCGTAAATCCCATCATTCCATAAATTGTTCCAACATTACATGCTTCAACAGGGCGTTAAGCTGTATCATCAATCTGTGATTTCAGCAAAAAGAAAGTTTGGTCAGCAATGGAACGCTTTCTAAAGAAAAATTCTCTTTCATCTCTTGATGCTCTGGGAACTTGCGAAACAGATCAGCCAATACATACAATTAGGACATTGCAGGTCTCTGTTATCCAAAAGAGGTCCCTGGTGATTTTAATTTTTTGCAACTTAAGCCTGCAGTTAAGGGTATGCCACTCTATAAACTTCCTCCTTCAGAACTGATCTTTCAAACCCAGATGTGGATGCTGTCTCATATTAATAAACCAAATATACATTCACGAAATGGAAGAGGTGGCAATTGGATGATGCTGAAGTGGGACTGGAATTTGGTGATGGCCTTTCTGCTACTGAAATGTTAGACGAGCTCCTGTGTGCATGTCGTTGAGGTCAACCATGTAGAAATGGATACAGTGGTTCAGGGAATGGCATGGCATGTCCAGAACAGCGCATTTGCAATGGTAACAAAGACTGTATGAATGAATTTAATAATAATTATGAGGCAAACTGTTGTGAAAAAGATCAAGATTAATAAAATATACTTGAAAATCTCATTTATGAGTCATTGTTTTTCAGAAAATGAAATGACAGAGCAGTCTAGTCCAGAGCATCTGGGCAAGTAATTTCTGCCAGAAACGAAAACTGGCAACTTTGACAACTAAGCAGTGACCTTGACCTTGAGGGCGGGTCACTTCGAAATCATCAGCATTGGATCCAGTATGCCTTTACTCTGTAAATTTCGAACCAGCAACAACTGAATGGAGCGTTTTATGCATAATTGGATTGCAAGACATTGCTGCCTAATGGACTGCTCCAGTTTTAGCTGTGCTACGCCCATCTCTATCTAAGCTCCAACCACACAACGCTCGTGTTGGGATTTATCGATCATTGAACTCCCAGACTACTAATTTCCAGAAAACTATACAGGCACACCGATTGTGAGACCAATGAGCAGACTGATGATTGACCAATCTATACTGTTCATGCTATTTAAGTGTTATATAGTGTATATTTGAGCCAACGTTGGGCGAATGTTCATAAAACATCAAATAAGTAAGAAATGTGAAAATGGATTTTTTTGGTGGGGCTGGTGGATGAAACGAAAAATTTGAGGACAACAATATCACCTGTTAGTAAAGATAAATTTAGGACATGTTTTCTATTTCTGTCCAGAGGAGGAAAGTCCCAAAGAGACATATCTATCTATCTATCTATCTATCTATCTATCTATCTATCTATCTATCTATCTATCTATCTATCTATCTATCTATCTATCTATCTATATGCCTGTCTGTCTGTCTGTCTGTCTGTCTGTCTGTCTGTCTGTCTGTCTGTCTGTCTGTTGGCTGCGCTGGTGGCTGCTGCTGCTACTACTACTACTACTACTACTACTACTACTACTACTACTACTACTACTACTACTACTACTACTACTACTACTATTGCTGCTACTACTACTGCTGCTACTGCTGCTACTACTGCTGCTGCTCCTACTACTACTACTGCTACTTCTACTACTACTACTACTACTACTACTACTACTGCTACTACTACTACTACTACTACTACTACTACTACTACTGCTACTGCTACTGCTGCTGCTACTACTACTACTACTCCTACTACTACTACTACTACTACTACTACTACTACTACTGCTACTACTACTACTACTACTACTACTACTACAGACTAGACTGTATTTTAATATTGTATATTGTATATTTTATATCTGTACACTAACTACCGCCATAATGTACTGAGTGTAAAAAAGAACACTGAAAACTTATCTCTCTTTATATATTAAATTTCAGAAGAGCGGGGAGGGCAATGCGAACTCGGCCAATGTAATGAGCCTCCTGTGGAAGGGGTCTATTCCAAGGAGAGCTTACACCATGGTGAGCAATAGCTTTACAGTACAGCTCATAAATAACAACATTTTCCCAAACCAACACAAAAGGTAGGCCTACTGTTGAATGTTTTATACATAATTGGATTGCAAGATATTGCTGCCTAAGTGACGGCTCCAGTTTTAGCTGTGCCACGCCCATCCCTATCTAAGCTCCAACCACACAACGCTCGTGTTGGGATTTATCGATCATTGAACTCCCAGACTACTAATTTCCAGAAAACTATACAAGTAAGCTGTTAAATATGTTCAAACTAATTTGACAGAGCGCTGTTGCTGCCTATTGTTTCAAACTATTCACCAGAATGGTGATTAAATGGTGAAGACATACAATTCGTAAAACGTGCCGGACTATTAAGCGTTAATGACAGATTATATAGAGGCATTCATGCCATAATTAATTACGACGTCATTCTACTCGTTACTTTGTTGATTATGACGTCATCTGACGTCAGCTGATGGGTGCATGAATTGGTAAACTCCATTATGTGCAAAATATTCAACAGACTATTTCATATTAACTAGCAAGTGTCTGATTTCTTTTTTGGAAACATTTTAACTGTTTTCTGATCTGTGCTGTGGAATTACCCTGCGTTGACAACCACTCAAAGGAGCACTTGTTTTTAAGAAAACGCGGGACTTTCAATTAATTTACATGTTTTTCCAAGTCAAAACATGATGCAAAGGGCGCCTATGGCGCAGGGCCGTGGTAAGATGTATCCGAATTTTCAAGTTGTATATTAATCCTTCGAATTTGTTCAAGAAAGTGTCAATTTTCTCGTAGCAAATGTCCATTTGCAGAACAAGAGAAGACCATTTTTGACAATTTACCACTGGAATGACTGGTTCGATTATCGAGCCAGTCATTGCAGTGGTAAATTTTCAAAAAATATTCTTTTCTTGGTCTGCAGGTGGGCATTTTTCAAGACCACTGCAGAAGCCGTTCTTGGCGGATATGAATGTTAATGAGTTAATATATACAACCAGCCATCTTTAAAAAAACATCGTCGACTGATAGTCAAGAAACCGTTTGTCGTAGAAACTAGTTTGGTTTAAACATAATTTATTTTTAGTCTAAGCAGGAGCACGATGAGACATACGTCTTATGCCCGCGTCTCCCACGTAATATACAATTATGATACACTGAATATAATAACAAGTGGCGGAGGCACATTGTAGCATTAACATTACTAATATAGTAAATAATGTGTTGAGAGAGAGAGAGAGAGAGAGAGAGAGAGAGAGAGAGAGAGAGAGAGAGAGAGAGAGAGAGAGAGAGAGAGAGGGAGAGGGAGAGAAAGACGGTACGGCATCAATGCCTTAGGTAGCAATGTCCTCCAATTCAGCCGCGTCCAAAATATTCAACAGTAGGTTAATTTTGCCATGGAAACGCGTCGTCCCCGATCTGCACCATACTGAAGACATCCACATATTGTAGATATGGGATTGGCTTGTGGGAAGTCATGACCCCACTGGATATCTTATATTTACGAGTAAGTCCTAGATGAAATTCATATTTGAAAGTACCAGGTGAGCTAATAGACCGAGTCACTATATGTATTATTATTAAGTTATATATTATCCGCACTGGATGACCGGCACTGGTTGACATCAGCTGATGATGCGCAGTTACAGTTTCGGCGAAACTGAACCGAAACTGATGAGGATTGATGGATGATATTTAGCATCCAAGTTTCGATAATGGAATTAAATGGAATAGGACCTCCGGTTCTGAGTTGATGTGTATCTGGCAATAGTTGAGATAAAAGTTGTTGCTGCGGAATCAGCACACCCTGTTATAATATTCAGCAGTCGTTTGGATCAGTACTTTAGGAAATAATCAAGGGATAAAAAATCGATGGAATCGTACATGACAAACGGACTATAGTTGATGACGATAGGCATTCGGATTCTCATACAAGAATAGAACAACACCAGCTGGCAATGAGATCATACAGCTCATGTGCCTATTAACGATCGTATCCTACAGGCTTATTCACGATAGGCATTGGACAGGACAGAGACATTGTAGCGTCCTGTAGGAATTAATAACACAATCGAAATTTGTATATCAACTATGTGTCAATCATTCAAAGGCATGCTACAACAACACATTCCATAATGTTGTTAGTTAGCTGACAGATCACATCAAATTAGAACCAGCCAACGCCGCTTTGACTATGTGTAGCAGTAGCTCCATAAAAGAATAGCCCAGAGTTTGATTGGTCAGGATGACGTCATAATCAATGAACGTCGATCAAACTCTGTGGCAGAGAATTAGAAAGAACGAGTTTCAAAGCAAGAATCGAGATATAGATGATCACAGATTGGTCAGGACGACCAACAGTAATAGATAGAAGCTTCTAAGAGGGAATAAGCAGATGTTGATTGGCGGACCGATTATCCAGACCAGTCAAGCTGTGCTTATAACCTACCTAGAAGAATCATGGGAACAAAGAATATATATTACGATATGTATATAACTATATATCGTGATATGTATAGAACTTCGGAGTTGCCGAAAAGCATAAGTAAGGCACTTTGCCACTAATTAAATTAATCAATCCACCATCAGGATTCCGTAGACATCGACGATGCTACGATAGTCGAAATACTAGATAAGTATATTGTAGAAGTAGCAGAATTCTTTTATCGTGAAAAGTATCTAAATTATTTCATCATTGAATTATTCAAGTCTTATCTTAATGTACAGTTAGCATAGATCATAATAAAAGCATCCTCTTGCAGAAGCAGGACAATAGTTTGGGCCGTGTTTAAGAGTGAACTCCAGAGTGCAGAGCAACACTGCACCGAAGCCGGGAATCTTCCATCAGTCAGATAGGCCTGATTGTCATCAATAAATATCGTTACGTCCATCTAGTAACGAGGCGAGCCAACAATCATCTTCTACTGCATCCTTGTTAAAACGTTGTCGCAGCAACCGCTTACATCATCACTTACCAGAGAAGTAGTAGGAATCATCGTAGTACCCGGAGATCCAAAATCTTCAATATGTACATTGTTGGCTCAATGTTTTATATATGTTTTATCTATTTCACCAGTCATATAAACACGAGTTCGAATACAGTTTGCTTCAAATTTGGATAAATAAGCGGGATATTGTTAAAAACAGTCAATATCGACAAGATATTGGCAGATAATTTCTAAGGTATTGATATTCCTTTCTATATTGAAATTAGTGTTGCCAATAAAAGATGTGTATTAACATGAGTGTATGAGGAATATCATTAGTCACTAATGCATTACAGAAAGCAAGTCTTTGCTCTCTAAAAGAGGACAGTAGAAAATATAATGTTCAACGGTTTCATCAGGAAACTAGTTTGGTGCATGTGAACGTGTTCTAGATAATTTGAGGTAGCTGAACTCATCTCTATCACCGATTTCGCATTTGGAATTCATTTAACCGCCAGATCCGTCGAGAAATTTCTCAAAGTTAGTATTTTAATCAAATTTATGGAAAGTGAATGTAGAAGCATTTCATATCATTTGTGTGAAAGGAATTTAGAGTTAGTATTCAAAGTGCCTCTTAACCTCCCTTGTGTTAACTTAACTCTTTAATGGCAAAGACCTCCAGAAACTATGCCTATGACTAGCTAGTGGTCTTGAGGAATGCCAATTTTTTCATCCAGAGAATAAGATTTTTTTTAATATACTAAAGATAGCCACGCCAGGAGGACCAGATCCGTCGCGGATGCCGAGCAGGCAGACGATGAGAGGCACAGGAAAGCTAATAAATAAGTTAATATGTTGCCAAAACAAATCAATTTTGAACACAATATAAGAAATCGTATGTTGAATATGCTGAATATAATTGGACTGGAAGATATTATTGTCTTTTCTTAGGCTGTCTTTGTAAACATGTTACGTTATTTCCGACACGCAGGGATATTGTTTGTTTGATTAGGACCAAACTGCGATTCTATTCCTCATGGGGTGGGGGTGGAATTGCAGATAGAACAGTAATGGACCTTTCCGAGTTTATCCATCCATCATATGACGTCCTAATCAACTAGGTGACGTGTATGATGACGTCATAATCATGACGTCATGAATGACTCGATATAGTCCGTCTTTAACGCACGCTTAATAATCGAATACGTTATACGAACCGTGTGTCTTTCGGCCTACCACTTAATAAACATTCTGTTGAATATTTTGAAACTAATTTGATTGGACGCGCCCAGTTAAATTGTTTCAAAATATTTAACAGCTTACCTGTGCAGTTTTCTGGAAATGTATAGTCAGGGTGTTCAGGGATCGATTGATCCCGACACGGACGAGACATGGTGGAGCTTAGCTAAAGATTGGTGGGGCATAGCTAAAACTGGAAAGGTCAATTAGCATGTTTCTCTTTATCGTGCAGATGATGACACGGCAGCCAATAGAGCGAAGGATGGTGTTCGCGTCTTATGCTGGGTAATGACTACCCCTTGGTATCTGGAAGCGAAGGCTAAGCATGTGAAGGCCACATGGGGAAAACGATGTAATATCCTGCTTTTCATGAGCTCAAAGACAAACACCGCACTCCCTGCAGTTGGACTGGATGTTCGAGAAGGTCGGGAACACCTGACCGCAAAGACCATGCAAGCATTTAAGTACATCTATGAGCACCATTTTAACGATGCAGATTGGTTCATGAAAGCCGATGATGACACGTATGTTATTGTAGAAAATCTGCGATATTTTCTGCGTGATAAAAATCCAAACGCACCTATTTATTTTGGTCATCACCTCAAATCACCGCATATTTCGCAAGGCTTTTATAGCGGTGGAGCCGGATACGTTATCAGCAAGGAAGCATTAGCTAGACACTATACTAGAAGTACAACAAGTGGATGTCGACAGGATGGCGGTGCAGAAGATTTTCACTTTGGACATTGTATGGCAATATTGGGCGTGAGGACTGCTTCCTCTACAGATGCTCAAGGAAGAAGTCTTTTCCACTTGTTTAGTCCAGAGACACACGTTACGGGAAACTATCCAGCGTGGTACTTGACAGACGAAGGCGGTCATGCAAACAAGGCAAGTAAATACAATGATACACAATGTCTTGTTTGAGGAAATAGAGGGATTCATTGGCCCGCACATTTCCAGCTAAGTTCCCCCCCCCACGTGGTGCTTGTGTTGAGATAGTTGTGTATTGATACCTGAATAATCAGATTCCCAAAGATAACTAGACTGCTCCATCGATGAGGCGTCATCGCAAATCCTTACGTTCACCGCTTTCACCTTTTGACCCCCACAACCTACCCCAAGGAGCGCACCCCACCACCCACCCCAGTGGATGAAAGAGATGCAAATGTCCACTTGCACTCCGCAATCATATGGGTAACTCGCATACCAAATTTGGTTGTATTTCGTCCAACAGTATCAGAGGAGTTGCACTACAATTAATTTGTTAACCTTTTGACACCCCCACCGCATACACACAGCCCCATGGGGCGCGGGGCCAAATGTAAATGTGCTCATCCACATTGATATGGGTACCTCGCATATGGGGGGGGGGGGGTGAGTTATGAATAGAATCACTGCCTACACAATTTCCTGGGGGCAGTGGTGGCGGTAGTAGTAGTAGTAGTAGTAGTAGTAGTAGTAGTAGTAGTAGTAGTAGTAGTAGTAGTAGTAGTAGTAGTAGTAGTAGTAGCAGCAGCAGTAGTAGCGTCGCAGCCGCCATAGCCGTCTCTGCTGCTAAAGCTACTACTACTACTACTACTACTACTACTACTACTACTACTACTACTACTACTACTACTACTACTACTACTACTACTACTACTACTACTGTTGCTGCTGCTGCTGCTACGTAAAAATGGCATACGTATATGTGGTTTGCCGCATGCCAGACGCATTCAGTGTGTTAATTTTCCGCTGCGCAGCGGATGAGCACCATTACATTTGATGGGGGTCAAAAGGTCATGAAATTGAGTGTAATGCAACTCCTCCGACACTGTTGGACAGAATCCAACCAAATTAAGTATGTCAGTTACCCATATCAATGTGGAGTGGATGAGCACATTTACATTTAGCCCCGACCCCAGAGTGTATGGGATGGGGGGTCAAAAGGTCATGAAATTGATTGTAATGCAGCTCCTCTGACACTATTCGAGGATTTTCAACCAAAATTGGTAAGTGAATTACCCATATGATTGCGGATTGCTCCGCCACCGAGGTGTGGGTTGTGGGATGTGTGAAAAGTTCAAAGCGATGAATGTGGGAATTTGCAATGACGCATCATCGACCGATCAATCTAGTTATCCCCACGTTTTTTCGAAGAAAAGGTGGGGATTATGTGATACGACCTGTGTGTTTGCGTGCGTGCGTGCGTGCGTGAGTGCGTTCGTGCGTGCGTGTGCGTGTGTACATGCGTGTGTGCACTAATCGATTGTAATGTATCTCTTTCTAGACTGTTTAAGACAGCAACTTGAAACTTTGGGGATGATTATACCTATGGGCAAGGATGGCATTTTTGAAATTTTGTTCTGACACCCCACCCGACCCCACCCCCACCTTGAACGTCAAAATTGGCCAGTAATTATCGATTGTAATGCAACTCCTCCTAGACCATTTCAGATAGAAACTTAAAAGTTTTGGGATGATTGCTCATATGGACAGGGATGTGCATGACATTTCTGGAATTATGGTATGCCCCTCAGGGGCAGGGCCCTTGGGTGGGGAATGTGGGGTCCAAAAATTAAAGTTTTCCAAAAGTTGTCATGTCGCATATCATTTTCAAGCCAATGATTAGTAGTATACACGACAAGGAACTATTTTGATCTTGGGTCAAACTGAGGTTAAGGGGCAGGATCAAAAAGTCAAAATCGGCCAGTAATTGTCGATTGTAATGCAACTCCTCCTATACCATTTCAGATAGAAACTTGAAACTTTGGGTATGATTACACCTATGGCCAGGGATGTGTATGACACTTTTGAAATTTTGTTATCATCCCCAGTGGTGGGGCTGAGGGGGTGGGTGGGATTGTGAGTCAAAAATTAAATTTATCCAAAGGTGGTCATGTCGCATTTCATTTTGAAACCCATTACCCATTGAAACTACATTTCAAGGAATTTAATTTGTTTTGGGTCAAAGTGATGGTAAAGCTTGAAGTGGTGAACGCGTGGGGACTTGTGATGGCATGCCATTGACTGCACATTTTAGTTCCTAATGTAAACATTGTCTTGTAGCCCATAATCAAATGGGTAATTAACATACCAAATTTGGCTGAATTCCGCCAACTTTGAATTTCTGCCCCCTCCTCCACCCAGCCCCACCATGTGATTGGAGCCTAATGTAAACGTTATCTCAATATTATGGGTAAGTCGCATAACAAATTTGATTGAATTCCACCAATAGGTTTCAGATCAGATAGCCAGATGGATGGACAGACAGACTGACTGACGGATGCAATAGCCCATCCTATTTTTTTAAAACACACGCGGACGAGCTACAGTTGCGACTTTGGCATCTTTGTCAGGAATGTAAAAAATTGACAGACAGAGTAATAGTATATAGTAATCGCGAGTCCAGATTGTTTCAAATTTTAAAATATTTTCTGGATGTTTTTCGGATTACACATCAGGTTGTGGAATCCTAATGTATGGTCACACCCTTTCATGTGTTAAAGTTGTAGCCAAATCAGACCAGTAGTTTCCGATCGAGATATCCACAGATTCAGAATTTGATCCTACCGGAACCTAGGTTCTTTTATACGGATCATGGACAATACTGGAAATCCTCTTTGATGGCAAGTTTCGTCATGTTAAAATTTGAGCCAAATTGGATCAGTAGGTTTTGAGAGTCGCAGCTAAAACGTATATGAGAAAGCAAAGTCTGGGGTATAGAAATGCATGGATTGTGATTTATTTACAGTCATATGAATGTGATAGTACTTATTACTAATGAACACATACAATAACAACAAACACCAACAAACATCATTTAGAAATCCTAGAAGAAAGAACATTGTTTAGATTAAATTATTTAAATATATTGTCCACCTTTTCTGAGCTGTCAGTCCTTTATCATGTGTTATTGGCGATGTGGAAGTAAGTGTATTGAAGTATTGTACCATATATATAGTTCATTGAAGAATGCCAGACACACTGTAAAATTGAATAAAAAGACAACAAATTCAGGAACGTATCATATATAATAAAGTATATAGTACACAAACTCTCCGCTCACCCCCTATCCCTCTCTCTCTCTCTCTCTCTCTCTCTCTCTCTCGCTCTCTGTCTCTCTCTCTCTCTCTCTCTCTCTCTCTCCGCCTACCCCTCTCTATCACAGACACTTTAACCCTTTGGTGGCCAAGCTGGAAAAAGCAGGCCTCTAGATCTATCTTGTGAATGTTGGTTTGCAGAACAAGAGTCCATTTTTAAAACATTTAACATTGGAATGAGTGGCGTGATAACATCATGTCAGCGATTCTGGTGGTAAACTTTAAAAATTAATCTTGGCCTGCAAATGAACAGCTAGCAAACAAGATATTAGAGGTTCTTTAGACCAATCATGCCTATTAACTCTTTAATAACTAAATTTGGTCAAGATATTGACATATCTGCTTATTGAATGCCCATTTGCAGGCCAAGAGAAGACTATATAAAAAATGGACCACTGGCATGTCTGGCTCAATAATCGAGTCGGTCATTCCAGTGATAAATTTTCAAAACTAATCTTCTTATGGGCTGCAAAAGGATATTTCTCAATACAGCACATACTTTCTGTCAAAACTTTGTTAAAAACAGCTGACCTTTATGACTGCCATGCAATTTAAATTTTAATACTAGATGCTATTTCATGAGTTTTGAATCACTCCCCCAAGTGGTTTCGGAGATTCTTAAAGAGGTTTCTAAAAGTCGGCCAAAATCCAAGCTGGCCTCTCGTCAAGTTGGCTGAAAAACAAGATTAATTGATCAGGAAAATTGAAAGCTTTGCTTGGTGAATGTCCTTTTGCAGGCGAGCCTGTCATTGCAATGGTAAACGTTCAAAAATGGGAAAATGGTCTTCTCTTGACCTACAAATGCACATTTTTGCAAGATCATTGCAGAATCTGGAGCCTTCCGAGTCACTGACCAAAATTTTTTGGAAAATCTTTACCTTTAATGGGTTAATTAATTTAATCATTTCAGCAATGAATTTCCCAAGACAACCATACAGGAAGTGTTAAATATTTTGCAATTAATTAGACTAGAACCTGTTGCAGCAACATATATTCGGCTTCCAGTCAAATTAATTGCAAAATATTTAACAAAATATGTTAAATACTTTAAAAGATAGGCCCTATACTTTTTCAGGCATTTGTCGGTGAAAGGGTTAAGTATCATTTTGAGGCACTGTTGACATAAGAGGGGTTATTATATAAAAGTGTATCGGTGCATAGGAAGGGGGAAATGTGTTTTATAGCCATTACAACTAGCTTTTGACGTTCATGAAATAGACGTGCAACAGCTATCAGAATCACGGAAATATATTTCATTTCCATTGAAACTGATTTGCTGTATTAATACGCTAAACCACACAACAGGAGATATTTGTATTTGTATTTAAAAGGTAATATAATAATGTAAATTCTCGGTTCTCACCAACTTGAACCGTAATATCCAAAATCTTGGCGCATAAAATGATCACCAACACGCAAGCGAGCTGTCAGAATGTTAGCGAGTCAATTTTCCGTCGTAGGCGGATCCCTGATATTACGTCATAAGCCTTGTCTTCGGGTGTCCGAGTTTCGTTTTCGGAAGGTACGAAAATTAGCACCTTTGATATAAATAGTAATAGTCTATAAAATATTATATAACCGTATAATTATGTTGGCATATACTGAGCTATTTCCAAACACTAACGCAGTAAGTTGGCTTAGCGTTTTACTTACACTTTATATAATTTAATTAGTTGTGAAATTGATTTAGAGGTACGAACCTCTAATTCGATTTCACAACTCAAAAAATTATATTAATTTATGCGGAATTAATTCATCATATATTACGATTTATTTCGTTTCTTTATATCTGGACTTAAAATTTAAACCTCTAAAAGTATACAATTTAGATAATTTAATTTTCAAGCATTCTGGTGTGAATATGCACCTTTAAATTGTAGATTCATTAAAAACACAATTCTTACACTTACTGATGGACATTTATATTTTCGTGGAGGAGTACTACGTCATTTTGGTTGTGACGCCAGCTAACTAGTCAAGTAATTCGTTATGACGTCAGAGACTTGAGTGGCAGATCGGATCTCTTTAGAAATAATTCGTCAGACGATTACAACGGCACAGCCTTCGCGGAATATTTCTTTATTCTCATTTCTGAAAATACTTTGCCAACCTCAAATTGGTCAGGCGTTTTCACTTCTATGAATTTCAACAGAAAAAGGACAGCTTTGCATTTACTCATAAATCTTATGTGCGGGTTCTTAATAAAAGCTTATCTATTCTTTTGTTTTAAGGGCATAAGTGATTACCCGATTTCATTTCACTACATGAAGCCAGCGCAGATGTACGCCATGGAATTGTACGTCTACCGTCTTCGACTATTTGGACTTGAATCTGAACCACAAAAGCTAGATTTCAGCTCCACGGTGTTTACAGTCATCTCCCATATTTATACATTTCTTGGATGATGGCAAGATATATATAAATGCCGTTTTCAAAATAGGCTATTTGTCAAGAATGGGATGAATAGGGGAATCCATAGTTAGCTATGTCCTGCTAAATTCTAACTAAAACCCCTCTCATATTTTTACGTGTGTTGCAATCGGTTTAAAACTTTTACACCTCGATTCCCGTACCTAAGTTGTTGAATATTTTGAAACAATTTTTACTGGGAATGTTGCTGCCTATGGCAGCAACAGCTCCCAGTCAGATTAGTTTCAAAATTTGCAACACAATGTTTAGTCAATAGATTAAAGATGTATACTTTGAACACATCATGAAGGACTTCTCGATTTTCGCGAAGAAATAGTTACATAATTACATAGTTACGTAGTCACATAGTCATAGTCATAGTCGTATTCATAAACCTAGTCGGAGTCAGAATCAGTGTCATAGTCATTGTTTTGTGACATGCAGGTCTAACGTATGTACAGGCTTTTATCAATGATAATTTACCAATGCAGTTATAGTTATTACATTATCATCATCATTGTCATCCGCCGCCACCGCACATCGTCATCATCATCATCATCTTCCTCCACCACCGCCCACCACCACCACCATCATCATCATCATCATCATCATCATCATCATCATCATCATCATCATCATCATCCATCACCGCCCATAATCATCAACATCATCATAATCATCATCATCATCATCATCATTATCCGCCCATCGTCGCCATCATCATCACCATCCTCAACCACCGCCCATCGTCATTATCATCATTGTCATCCTCCATCACCGCACATCGTCATCACCATCATCTTCCTCCACCACCGCCCATCATCATCATCATCATCATCATCATCATTATCATCATCACCATTGTCATCATCACCTTCCTCCACCATTGCCCATGTGTCATCATCATCATCACCATCCTCCACCAACGCCCATCGGTCATTATTATTATTATTATTATTATTATTATTATTATTATTATTATTATTATTATTATTATTATTATTATTGCTCGAATATTAATTATAACCATTATATCTCATTTTTTTAAAGGAAATGATCAGGGAACTAACATATGCTCTTGAATGGAAGCTTTATATTATAATCAACCTATAGCCCCACCCCCATCCAACCCCGATTTTATAACGAATTTAATACCCGACAGGGCGATGAATTTCTCATAGCTATCAAAACGGCGAATTAATTACCATCAAACTGTTGCATATTTCGTCACAACCGAGAATATTGATCTGCCAACAATATGTAAGTGTGACGAGCGTGTCAATTACATTATTCAACATATCGATATGAAATGGGGTATGCCTATCCGTGTGGAAAAGCTAAATCAGCTGACCGTTGCGGCGACCGTATGTTTGCAAACAACGAGGACAACCCTGCTTCAGCAAATCCACGTCCTACAGCTGCTAATGACACCAACAAATGTTCACTGAAACATCACACGAACTGAATGATATATTAGCTCGTTTAGTCTTTCCTGTCTGCACTATAATGGCCCATGCTGCGTCAGGTATGGACAGTTTTAACTGCGTTTGGCTTTGCTGTCGAGATGTCTATAATTCAAGAATTGCTTATCTAAGTGTCACGTTATGCTGAAATACCTCCCTAAGACATCTGATGGGTAATAAATTCGTTACAGCAGTCTTTAGGCGTGGGTACCGGCTGTTGCCACACACGCAAACAATTACATTTCCCTCGCTATGCTCGGTGAAATATAAAATGTATTTCTCCTGCTTCACTCGGGAAATACAACGTTTGCGCGTGTGGTAACAGCCTGTGCGCACGACTAAACACTGGTGCAACTAATATACCGCTTACAAAACTATATTCCGGCGTGCTTTCGTCATATTTATGTAGGCCTATGCGGTGTACCTGTAGGACGCAGTGGCTAATCAGCTAAGCGCGAATATAACTCAGTTTATATGACCGGCTGTAGCGGGCATTATTTATTCGCTCGGCGTACGCCAAAGCGCATAGATCCGGCTGCGTCACTAATTGGTTCTCACCAGAATGAAATAAATGGTATTTAAGTGCTTTTTCCAATTATTCTGAATTATTTCTGTTTTTCACCGGTGGCTATGTGTTGATTATTCATTCAAGAGCATTTGTTAGTTCCATGATCCTTTCCTCTAATACTGAATATACTCATTTGACATAATGCACGCATTCTATGACGTTTATCTAGCATACTTCCCGACGAATCGAGGTGCCACTGATTACGTATGAAACCTCTCTCTCTCTCTCTCTCTCTCTCTCTCTTTCTCTCTCTCTCTCTCTCCCTCACTCCCTCCCTCCCGCTCTCCTTCCCTCTCTCCCTCCCTCTCTCCCTCCCCCCTCTCTCTCTTTCTCTCTCTCTCTCCCTCTCTCTCTCTCTCTTTCTCTCTCTCTTACATCAATACAATTGTGTCATCCCAACCATTAATTAGTTCGTTTGTTAATCCATTCGCCCTCCAATCGATGGTGCATGCATACACATACCCGCGTGGCCAGAGATTGTGCTTTCCACTTTTCCAGGCAAAGGGAGGTAATTTTCTCCAAATACGAAAACCTATTAATTTTGACCAAAACGGGGTGACTGGGTAGTACTTTGTGGTATAAGTTACATTCTACTATAATAACTCATCGGTCTTCTGGGACCAAGACACCTTAATTTTTGTCTAAGCCGAAAACTAGATCAGTTTTATGCTAATAGCTTGAGCTTGTCACTAATGGATGGTTTTACATGCTTCTTTGAGAACTCAACAACACAATCATACATGTATTTGGTCATGGTCGGATAAAGACTATAGCTATAGCCGCAGTTCAAACGCGCGCACACTTGACTGAGAGTTCCACTTCTGTCGCATTAAAAATACAAAATAAAATAAATTTTGTAGAAAAAGAAAAAAGTCGTAAAATGGATAAAAATTATAATAATTTAACTGCCAACTAAAGATCCGTATTCAGAAAATGCAGGCGAAGCTATCTGAGAGCACCCGGATTTCATATTTTGTTGGGAGACCCCCACCCACATCCACCCCACCCCTACCACCATCCGCCCCGGAGTTTCGCCCGCTGAGATAACAATCCCTCACACTTATTGAGACAAATCTACGCGCGAATCAATACTGTTGCATCCAGACTTTCTCAAGCATTTCCCCAGAATTATAGACTGTATTCGATAACTCAGTACGGGATTTCCTTCAAGATCGGCTTGATATCATTCATACTTTGCATCCTGACTGACACGTCGTTATCTTCTATTGTCCGCTTTGACATGAGTAAAGTGCATTTACATTTAGAAGGGGAGACGGGATTCTTGACAGAAATCTTAATCTAAGCTCCACCCACGCTTTGAGCAACCGGATCCATAATTTTTCTTTTTATGCTGCGGGTTTAGTGTTTTGACGCCAAAACTGGCACACGTGCTCGCGGAGGAAGATTATCTTCAGGTGTGGAGAAGACCCGCCCCACCCCGCACCCTACTAGTAGAAGCAAAGTAAGTAAAATGTCTTAGAAACGATAACGACAACGATAACGACGACAACGACGACGACGACAAAACGACAACGACAACAACAACAACAACAACAACAACAACAACAACGACAACGACAACGACAACAACGACAACAACAACAACAACAACAACAACAACAACGGCAACGGGAACGGCAACGGGAACGACAACGGGAACAGCAACGGCAACGTCAACGACAGCAATCAACAACAGCCACAAACAACTAACATCAATGACGACGACGACGGCGACGACGACAACGACAACGGCAACGACGGCAACGGTCACAACGACGGCGACAGCAACGACAACAACAGCAACCACAAATAACAACCACCACCACCACCATCACCAACGACGACGACGACGACGACGACGACGACGACGACGACGACGACGACGACGACGAGCACTCCATGATCGAACTAACCCTTGTGTCTTGAGACGCGGGTAAAATACCAATGCTATTCTTACTTGCATCACACATTCTATATAATTCACACAACATGAGACTCATCTATTCCACGGGAGAATTCACACATTTACGCTCTATCTTCCTCTATGGCCTACACTCCACTCGACGCTCGTAGACCTCTGCTACCCAGGTCAACTCGTACACTAAATGGCGTGGGCTCGAATCCTGCCTCTACATGATGAGCACCTAATATTCGAAACCGGTCGCGGAGTGGATGAGTTCATGCAGCTAGATTCTTCAGAACAAACGATAGTCTATTATCATCTGGCATATGGTCTACATCCTGACAAGAAACATACAATGGGGAGATCGTGTTTCTTATTTAAATTTGCTGTGGCCGACTGTTAGTAATAACTTCTAGCAAAACACAGCCAACTGGCCGACGGACCGCCCAAACTATTGACTGGCCGACAAATAGACATACCAACTGACTGACCGACCGTCCGATCGATCGACCGACCGACCGACCGACCGACCGACCGACCGACCGACCGACCGACCGACCGACCGACCGACCGACCGATCGACAGACCGACCGAGCGACTGACCGACCGATCGACCGGCCAACCGACCGACCGAACGATCCCCAGACCGACCGACCGACCGACCAATCGACTGACCGACAGACCGACCGACTGACTGACTGACTGACTGACTGACTGACTGACTGACTGACTGACTGACTGACGACATGGCAGTTTATTGAGCTGCTAGCCGCAGCTAAACAAGGACAGCTTTGTCCAATACACTGTGAGTGTGTATTTTGTTGTGTTCCAGCGTTTGACCGGATGAGGTCCCTCCAGTAAAACCAGAGGCATTGAATAATGCCTATTTTGAAAGCTATGTCGCTGAAAGCTGTTGTTGTTGCGTTAAAGATTTTGACCCACTCCACCCCACACACACCTCCAAAACAAAAGAATAAGCATACCTTTTTGGGACGCCACGGGCAAGCTTCCACCCAAGTTAGGAAAAGATCCCTTCAGTAGAACCAGCCTTATAGAAAAATGTG